>CM042141.1:49359962-49684962 GCA_023376005.1 Doryteuthis pealeii | reverse complement strand
GAGAAGAAGGTCACAGCAAACCCACAAAAATGACACTCCAACACCAGCACACACACACATATATATATATATATATAATATATATATATATAATATATATATATAATGTGCTGTGTGTGTGCTGTATAAGTTCGCGTGGTGAAGACAAAATCAATGGCTCGCCTGTTAAAAGGCACTTTCCTCTATCGATTCCTAGCAAGCAGAACACACACACACACACAGGTATACGTACTACGTACCACACACACATAATATATATATATATATATATTACTGTTGTGTGGAGAGAGACGAGAGAGAGAGAGAGAGAGAGAGAAGAGAGAGAGAAAGAGAGAGATGAGAGAGAGAGAGAATGGCGAAATGAATCCGACAATATGAGGAAAAAATGAGTTAAAGAAAAGAAATGTAGATGGATAAAAATGAAATTTATCGTATTAAAAATGATATCGATTAAAATTCATTTTTACCATCTACATTCTTTTTTTACTCATTTCTTCCTCATATATATATATATATATATTTTATATATATATATATATATAGTGTGTGTGTGTGTGTGCTACCACTTTGGTATGAAAATTGCCGCTTAGCAAGAAAAAAACAAAAAATACATACATACATATGTATCTTTTCTATCTCTCAGTGTTTGTATATATAGCCAAATATGTATCCAAAAAACTCAACATATACCCGTTGCACCAATACACCAAATTAACACACGAATACATTCGGTGGGGGGGGTCGTGCCTGTGTAACAGTTATCATCTGAGGAAAATACTCGTTTAAACACACGTACACCGCGATAAATACCACACATACATAAACACAGAAAAGAATTAGCACACACAAAAACACCTTAAATGCAAAATACACGCACAGAAAAAGGTGAACACATGCACACGCAAATAAATGTGTGATCACATAAAGTAAAGAGCGCGAATGGCCTTTGTCCGTATCAACCGAAGCCGGGGTAGTTCTACAACACTTTTCGCTAATAGAACAAGGTTGTTCTTTTTAGGTGGACTGTTACACAGTATATATTAGACCAAAATAATCAAGGTTAGCTCAGTTCAGTAGAGCGTTTCGGCTAGAAACCACAGCCTTTCTAGTTCGATACCGCGTCCTCGCCAACTCAGCATATGAGTAGCACATGATCTTGTGTGTAAAGTAAAGGAGCTGATAGTAGTATGGCGATCCACCTCAATGCTAAAAAACAATCTCCTTGGTCTAGCGCTATTGAAAAGGAATAGACTCCTTTGCTGACTGGCTATACCGACTTTAGGCCGCCCGTCGACCTTACTTTTACTTTACACTAACCCAGTGTGTAATATGAACTTGACTACAAAAACATGCGTACCTCCTGTCACAAGTATTTAATGTATATATCAAATATTATATTGAATTAGACTAAGGCTGATTAAAATACCAATACATAAAATATTACACTTAATCTTACTTTATCTAATTTTATTGCAATTATACATATTGGCATACAGATTTCTTTTAATACGTTTGAGATTAAAACACTAGTATTAGAAATCGTAACAACCAAGTAATTATTATCAAACACAGTTTGTTAAAACCAGTATATAAATTATTCCACATCTAGTATATAAACATTTCATTTTCTAATGGCCTATAACCCGCATTGCCAGATATTTTAAAAGCACATTAAGAAATATGGGCTGTTTTGAGGCCAAAACTATCTCATTCAAGACCTATATAGAGACATTGTTAATAAATAAATGCTAGATAAGATTGAATGAATGATTATTTAATAAACCATTAGAATTAAGTAAAATAACTAAGGAATTGCGACGTAGTTTCCATTAGACAGACAGACAAATACCACTATTATAATTAAACGTAGAAAACAACATTTTAGAAAATAATTGTAAACAGTTTTACTTTAATTTGTAACATTTGTGATACGGATACGTATTTTCATTTTCCTTGAAAACTTTGATATACATAGAGATTATTTTTAAGTTGCGGAAAAGAATTTTGAATAGCTTTAATTTTGGTAAAGATTGTATTCTGTTTCATTACTTCTTATAAGGTCAAAAATTTATCTTTCACAAAGTTTTGAAAATGGATTTAAAGAAAATAAAATTAAATCTACCAAGAACGATCAATGATTTAATCATTGCTCATACACGCAGTAGTCTTTCTCCAAAATAAATTTTCTTAGAAAAATAAGAATTTTAAAAACATTAAAAATAAAACTATTCATGTGGGGTCGTGAGAAAAATGGCTTACAAACAGATCCATCAATCAAACATTAGCTGTACCATATTGGAATCTTGAACATACGTGTTAAGAAAAATTGCCAATCCCAACTGGGATTCTTTAGTCATCCAGTAAAATCTTAACGAAGCTATTTCCAGAAAGACGTCTAATCCTCACAAAAAGACCTTTTGGTATTATTGATTTTTAATCTGGTTTCTTACTAATGTTCGAGAATTTCACTAAATGGTGGCAGTTTTGTAAAGATAAAACTGACTTTAGTGCTTCGTAATGTCATTTTCTTTCATGGGCGGCATTATTTATGATTAGTGCTTGTGTGTCTAATTTTTTAAGATAATCCAATATTGACACATTTTTTTCTAAAAATTGTCATTTTTAAAATTCCATCTCAAATTTATATATTCAGCTTTCTTCCTGCATTTACCACAACACACACACACAACATATATATATTAATTAATTAATTAATTAACTTTCAAAATTAGTTACGACTTCAAATTAAGCCACATATTCTCCCAAAAATTGCGGCTAAAAAAAAAAAAGAAGCCATAGTCAAAAAAACCACATCGCCTGTGTATTTATTTCTCATACTGTCGCGGTAGAAAAAAGTCAACTATAAGAGGAATAAAAACCTTACTTCTAAACAAAACAAAAATCTAAGAAAGTCCGCGTTGAGCTAGGATGGTCCTCGCCCTGTCAGCTGACAGTCAGCGGTTCGAATGACGCACAAGGGCTGTCTTCCTATCTATAGCTCTGGCTGATGAGGCCCTAATAGGCGAAATGTACATACGGAGATTGATTTTTCTCGATTTGTTTAGCCTTACATCTGAATAGCGTATGCCCGGCCTAGTTAATTAATTATTAATTAATTAACTTTCAAAATTAGCTACGACTTCAATATAAGCACATCCTCCCAAAAAATTGTCGGCTAAAAAAAAAGCCATTTCCAAAAACCACATCGCTTTGTATTACTTCTCATAATACATAATATAAGCGATCTCGACACCACACCACAATAGCTGCTCGTATATATATATATATATATATATATATATAATATATATATATACTATATATAAGGGGTGTCATTAAACGTACCGGACTGACGCCTGTATATATCAAGATATAAATTAACAATGAATGGAACATTCATTTTTTTCAGAATACAATTGCTGCCAAAGCTATAAAAAATAGCCTGACACTTTTGACACATCTCGTAGATCCTCTATTATTATCTACTAAAGCGAGATGGTCACCTTTCAACTCTAAGGCTTTTTTCCTGGTAAGCCTAATACACCAAAATTTATACTAAAATTATTCCTTAGTTTTAGGATTACTAAATGTTTGAAAAAAAATTCCGCTTTTAATTGGTTCTGATTAGTCCTATTTGCATTTAACTCAAAACCTTTTTCCACGCCGGGGACTTTTCTTTAAATAAAAAATCTGTTGCAATTTTCACCCTCGCTATAATATATGTCTAGAGATTAAGACAAAGAAGTGTCTGGGAAAAACTTTATCAGCTGAAAAAATCAGCAGGCAGAGTGATATTTCCCTTCTTTCTCTCTGTACAGGCTACAGAGCAATAACTTGTTTTTGTTTAATAGTTGACAAAACAAAATTTCTTTTTAACGCATCAACTAAATTGAATTATCATGCTATTTAAAATAGATTTTTTTTTTAAATTACTTTAATTATTAATTAAAAAAAAATTATAAGTCAAAAGTGTAAGCACATCAAATATTTGTTAGTAAAAAAAATTACGAACATGCGTATTTAGCTGGTTTCGGTTAAAATATAAAAACCTACTTGCTCGGCACTGTCACTTCGCTACAGGACGGTTTCTTTCTTCTTTTTTTTTCACCTTTTAATTTCTAATGGAAAGCGTACATATTGCATCTGCTATATAATCAATTTATAATCATCTTAAACTGAGTTATTTTAATGATTTCGAAAAAGTCCTCGTATAAATTATATTCGTTTCTACATCAGCACACATTGTGGATTTACAGAGGATATAGATGATCCCCCAAATAAAAATCATTCCCCGATTTACCTGTACATTTTGACACACACCACACACCACACACTACTCGCCACCTTTGTTTGAGTTCTCCTAATAGGATTTATTAGGCAAAATTCACCGTTCTTGCGTTCTACCTAACCCTCGCTTTGTTACCCAAATGTGTGAGACTCTAGTTCGAATTCATTTCCGCTTAGAAATGTAGCGATATTATATTTGACAGCTGCCTCTGGCCGTACGGGCGTTAAAGGTTGTGGCGAACGGGAAGTTCATTCGTGTCTCAAACCTGCGCAGGGTAGCGGTTACGGTATAGCCACACTGATGAAAAGTGGAAAACCTCGAAAACATGTGTCTGTGGATTATATTATTATATATATATATATATATATATTATATATATATATATATATATAATCCACATAGCGTGTCATTAAATTTTATTTTAAACTAGCTGATGGCTTTGATTTCATATATCTATTCAAAAATAATTCATATATTAAACAATGGTTAGTACCATTTTGTTGAAGTAGTAAATAACAGAAACCTTATTTAAGAGTTCTTGCTTGCTGGAAAAGATAGCCATGTCCCGTTGTACACAAGCAAAGAATTTCTTGTCTAATTCACGTCATTCAATCTCCTGCAACGGAAAGTGATGATGTACGTAAGTACCAAACTCTCGACACATATTCACATGTACATATGCATGCATACAAATATACACACATACATTATGCAATTCTAAATAGCAGCGAATAACTTAGTAACTTCTAATAAATTCAAAGACAGCTTATCTTATGATTCATTCTAAGTATTTAGGTCGACCTCAATAATGGCCGAGGTCAGGACGGTGAACTCCTCATTTCGGACCAGTAGTTCCATCGAATCTTTCGCAAGTTCTTTTGGGATTAGAAACCATTCCCAAATATTATTTTAATATCATCATGGAATCCAATTTTATTTCTCTGGCGGCCTTTTCTTTGGATTTCTGTTAAGATCCAGTCTGGCACTATAATTCGGTGCATGTTAGGGCATTCTATCTAGGTTTTTTGTTGTGTCAATTATTTCACATCGTGTAGCTTCTTTTTTCTTTCAATTGAATTATTTCTTTCTTTCTGACTTTCTTCCTATTTCCTTTTATTTTTTTTTTCATTTTTCTTGTGTTGTTACACTTTTTTTTCTTTGAGCATTTTTTCTCATTTCTTCTTAATTTCTATCTACTCTTGTTCTTTCTAGTTAGTATCGATATCTAATTTTTATCTCCGTTCTTCAACATTATTTCCCCTTTTTTAAATTTTCTTTCCCTCTTTGTTTTCTTCCTTCTTTCATCTTTTCTGATCATCTCCCTTTTTTCCATGCCTTCATCTCTATACTCCATCTTTCTTTTTCTTTTTCTCTTTATTACCCAGCTGATTCTTCTCAAACCACCCAACAACTTATTCTCCTTATTTACAAGCATTCCAATTCTTTCTTTCATCTTCGTTACCACTCTCTTCATACTTTCATTACGACCAATCTTCTTATTCTCTCATAATATTTGCATCTTTTCTCAAACACTGTATTCTTTTTCTAATGCTTAAAACGTGATTTCCCTGTGCCTTTGCCTCTCCTGACTATGTTTCTTCTTTTCTTTAATTTATTTTCTTCTTCTTGCGTTTGTTATATGCAGCATCCATGTCATTTTCTTCCTTTCCTAAACTTCTCTAAACCCTATCCAATTTCGATTCTTTCTAGGACTATCTTGCTTTCCTTCTCCTTCTTGCAGTCTTTTCATTCCCTTCAGTGTCATTTATGTCTGTTTAATGTCTAATGAAATCTTCAAGATTAATGATATATCAGAAAGAAAGAAAAAGAAAAAACAGAAATAGAAAAAGAAAAAGAAAAAAGAAAAAAGAAAAAAGAAAAAAGAAAAAAGAAAATAGAAAAAGAAAATATATAAATGGAATTAAAGACAAATAATATTATCAATTGGATGATTTCCTTCTTCTATTTGTGTTTCTCTTTTTTCTTTTTTTTATTTCATTTTTCTTGTTTTTTCTTTCTTTCATTTCTTTGTCATTTTCAGATTTTCATCTTTGAATTCTCTTGTCATTTTCAGATTTTCATCTTTCATTTCTTTGTCATTTTCAGATTTACATCTTTCATCTGTTTTTTCTCCTTTCTTTGAGCATTTCTTCTATTTTCCCTTTTTCTCTTTTTTCCTGGTTTTTCGAGCTCCATATTATTCTACCGCTGCCTTCTGCCTCTCTTGATACCTCTCTCTTCTTTTCACCTTTTTTATCCGTAAAATCTCTCGCTTTGTTTTCTTTCTTGTCCAATCACTTCTCTATCTTTATTTTCTTTCCTTTCAGTATCACCTTGTCTGGTTAATGTATACGCATCTCAAATAAATAAATAAATAAATTACAATAAGAAAAGAAACAAAATAACGAAGAAGATAAAAGTAATAAAAGAAAATTGTACAAAATGAATAAAGAAAGACAAAAATATATAAGTTCGATAATTTCTTTTATTTCGCATTTGCTATTTTTCCTTTTTTTCTTTTCCTTCATTCATTTCTTCGTCGTTTCAATTTTCATCATTTGTCTCTTCTTTTCCTCTTTTTGCTTTTGAGCTTCTCGTCTTCTTTCATTGTCCCCTACCCTTCTCTTCTTTGTTTATTTTATTAATGTCTTCCAATAATACTTTTTCTGAGGAGTGGCTGCCTTTCCTAGATAAGCTTTTCTTCTACTTCCTCGTTCATTTTCTCTTTGTGTTTATTACTTCAATTATTCTTTTTTATTCGCCTTCTTATTCTTATCTGCCAGCATCTTTTTTTTCGTTTTCGTATGAAAAATGTATGAACACTCAACAAGAAATATGTTTTTTTTTATTGTAAAGACAATCTATTAACCTGTTGATTTTACTATTAATGAAATGTATTGCGAAATGAGTTTGAAAACTAAAACTTCTATCATTGAAGACTTCCATAAAAGACAACCAGCTAACGCTGATGTGAAAAAAGGTATGTACCAAATATTCAATTTCAATATCCAAAATATGAAACATTAACGTGAGCGAGGATACAACCTATTCAGGTATTCTAGCTGCCCAACTTCCGCAAAACTTTTCTGCCAAATAAATCTTATGGTTTTTAAAATCGGCAAAATGAAAAAACGACAGGCAAAAAACAAAAAAAAAACAAGTAAAAAACAAGCAACAACAAAACAATACAGTATACTTACAACATTATGTAATTGTTTTGTAAACAAAATAACAGGTATCACACAACACACCACACCACACAATATATATATATATATATTATATATATAAATATATATATATATTAATTTACTGCTATATATATATAATATATATAATATATATACGAATGAAAAATTAGTTAAGCACTTCGAATTTTTTTATTTTTTCACTGGAACAAAATTGTGCTTAGCTATCTGATTCCTATTTCATTAATCCCAGGCTTTCTTATCTTTATCTTACTTTCCCCTCCTCCTTCTTGGTCCTCTTTTCCTTCCTTTCATTATCACTTTACTGTTTAATGCCTATGCATCTCAAATAAATAAATAATATATAAGAAAAAAGACAGAAGATATTAATAAAGAAAATGTATAAACGAAAGAAGAAAAAGTATCAACACACACACACAATAAGTCAAGTCCACCGGAAGTCGAACCTCAACTATTTCCTGACCTTTTTGCATGAGACAATTATCAGAAAATGTTCCAAGTGTTGGTTCCTGACACGATTGGCCGGGTCTTGTCTATGATCCCCTTGACAGTTTCGGAACAACATGTCCACCTTGATCGGTCCCTTCTTTCCATTTTCCCTCCTGAAGATACGAACACACATAAGGCGCCCTGAAATTGTGCATTCCATGTCACCTCATTACTGGTCAGTCACACGCTCTTCCCGTCCAGGTCGCGAATACAATCTATTCGTTAGTCTGTCAAATTGATCACCAGATAACAGTCTTCACTGTCACTTAGTATTTCATTTCTCTTCTTTAGACTTTTTAATCGTCACTAACCGGATTGACTTGGGCTTCATTTATTATGCCTTATCAGAAGCCAATTACTAATTTCATATAGGTTGCTCGTCTTTTAATTGATATTTTCTTCACTCCTATAATATACCGGACTTGTGACATATACGACACTTTCCATTACATTTCATATTGCAATCTTATGGCATTAGACAAGGGACAAATGCTGACTTCTACGATTCTAGGTAAACAGGGACCAACGTTTACAAGAACTTCGAATAGAAGAAGTAAAACAAAAAGAGGTATAGATTAAATATCAAACAATTATATAGATATATATATATATTATAATATTATATATATATATATGCATATATTAGACTCTCTCGTCGATTTTCGACGGCACGAGGGTTCACCAACATAATGAACACCCACACAGTGATTTGTTTATAGTGGTGAAGGTTGTGTTGGACATCCCACACTTTTTGGCACAGTCGATAGTTTTGAATTCAGAGTTACCATCTCCTAGAACTGGTTACCTACTGAAAAAGCCCAGTCTGCCCTACTATTTAATCCATAGTAGGATATTCATATATATAATATATATATATATATATTTATATAAATATTATATATATGAAAGTGACTGGAGAGAGAGAGAGAGGAGTGGGAGCGAGGACATAGATGTATCTAAACACCTAGCCATAAAATAAAATCAGCGGCGCTTGGTGACAGCCAGATTATAGCATAATGGATCATTAATTTGATTCAACCTCTAAACTAATTAATAAGAGTCAGTTAAGTGATTGCTTATTTTGATAAGAAAAAGATAATTATTCTTCTGAATTAGAAATTAATTTTCTGTGATTGATCTTTCAATTATTACAAAGTTTGTTATGTTTACTTAAGAGCTATTGGTCAAATAGTTCAAAGTAAAAATCATAACAATCTTGATTTAACTATCACTCTTCTTTTTCTTACCTTTTCATTATATTTGATTGGTGAGCATTAGCGTTATGACCCCCCTCTCGTTCCCCCCTTATCTTTCTCTTCTATTCTTCCATATCTTTTTTAAATATATTTTCTGTGTAGATTCCCTTTTCTTACCTTTCTTTATGCATAAAAACGGAATGGGCCATCATTTTGCTGAGGTGACGACACTTAAGAATTAAACGGAAACACCAGATAATCAGGATTTACATTTTTGCATTTCTTCTTTATAAAATGCCATTTTGTTTAAGAGAGGTATACTTACCAACACAGGAACATGTATCATACATTATAATGAAGCTAGTCATCTGTGAATCACATCCCTACTTCTACATATCGGCACAATTTCTCTCGATAGCAATGTTTCACCTACTAATGAGAACCTGTCTCCATGCCCCGTAAACATTTTTGACTGTTCTTTGAGCCACTTCTCTTCATATTTCCCTTCCTCATTACTGGAATAATGTTTGCCTCTCAAACCCTTTTTCATGACGCCGAAGAGATTCAAGCATTATTCCAGTCATGCGCACTGCCTTGAACAAATCCTGTAAGCAGCTGTACAGCCTATTGCCTCCTATCACAAACCATTCGGATAATACGAACAAGACATGTTAGACATTAGAGAAAGCAAGGACGAGCTCATAAGTGACGTTATCCTATGAGCACCTACACATGGACACACCAGTGTAGGTCGGTCAGCAAAAACCTACATCAGTTCTTTACTGTTACTGGATGCAGTGGAGAGGATGATGTGCAGAGGACCTTTCAGGCGCGATGGCCGATAGAAACAGGTGGCGAGGAAGACCCATAGAAATCTCTGCAGTCAGCGCGTCGTTCTCTAATAGAAAATAATATTTAATTCAACCAAAACAAAATAACCAACTGGCTGTAATGAATATGAATAGAATGCATTTAGGGTATATCCACGCCTCGTCACAATTTTGAGACCAGTACTAAAGGGTTAAAAAATACAAAATATTGTCACTTTAATCGAAATATATTTGCGAAAAATTTACATTTAATTAAAAAATGCAGATTATCAAGAAACAAGGGAACAATGTAAGTTTTCATTGTTTAATTTAAACATACATTAAAAACGTATTTTTGGTTGGTCATAAAGATCATGTAAATAAAAATAGAAATTTTCTCTGAATGTTTGAGATGAGGCTTGAAGATTAATATTATCTGTGTTATTCGGACTATTGTCCCCATCTTCATTGTTATTTATACACCGTTTCGACTGATATGCTCTCCGACCTTCAGGTATTTCTTGTCGGACTCGGGAACCTTCTCGAACTCGAGAACTTTCTTGTCGTAATCGGGAGCCAAAACGGAACTTTGAACCTAACCCGTGGACTAAATAAAGGGTTAGGTTCAAAGTTCTGTGATGGCTCCCGATTACGACAAGAAAGTTCCCGAATCCGAGAAAGTTCCCGAATCCGAGAAGGTTCCCGAATCCGAGAAGGTTCCCGAGTCCGAGAAGAAATACCTGAAGAAGGCCGGAGGTCGTATCGGCTGAAACGTTATACAAATAACAATGAAGATGGGGACAATAGTCCGAATAACGCAGATAATACTAAAAATAGAAAATACTGAACAAATAAGTCATAACGACAATTTGATATTTAGTATCTCCTTCATTTTTGCATATTCATTAATACATTCAGCATGAGAGTGGTTCGGATGTTAGCCCAGGATGTATAAACACGAAGGGCATCAACAGATTCAAATTGCAGTCCATGTTTATAAACATCATTTGCCAAGCATCCTTAAACATTCTCGAGTTTAGATCTGGAGAGAACGGTGTATAGCTCAAAAGCTTAAGGTTGCTCCCCTACCCACAAAGAAAAGACTGCTTCGACCTTCGAGAGTTGTTTGTTGATAAACTACATTTTATAAGTAAATGTAAATGTTTCGCAAATATATTTCGATTAAAGTAACAGTATTTTATATTTTTTAACACTTAATCTAGTTTTAAGATTTTGGCCAGGAGTATATATCCAACTGTTTTATTATATCTAGAGGACAGAAAATATCCTTTTCTCAATTTCACACACACACACACACACACACACATATATATATATATACTCGAGAGTGTGTGTTTGTATTAAGGTAGCGTAGACCTAAAGTCAATTGCGCTTGGTTACTGACAGTTTATCACCTATGCTATACTCAAATAAAAATCACTTAGGCGCAAAACTGTCAGTAAACCAGTACCGCTGATTTTATTACCTCCCCAGGTTGACTTAGATATACAAGCTATTGCATTATGTAATAAGTATAGCACAGATATATATATATATATAATATTATATATATATATATATATATATATATAATTGTGTGTTGTGTGTGTGTGTGTGAGGAGATGAGAGAGAGAGAGAGAGAGAGAGAGAGAGAGAGACACACACACACACATATTTATATTAATATATTGCTATGAATCTTTAAAGTTATGAGGCTATAAATTTAGACCCTGTTAAAAAAGACGATTTATATCAAAAGTCAGTTATTAATACATTAATATTAATTTGAACATGACAGCCTTTAGCTGTTTGAATATTCTTTTCTAATAATCAACCCCACCAACATTCTGACGACTAAATTCTAATTTTCTGATAATTTGCAGTTATCTGTAGAGGTAAATGCTGGGGCAAGCATGGAAATGAAAAATAGAGAAAAAAAGGTACAATGAATTAAATAAAAAAAGGACAGAAATAAAAAATCTAGAAAATTAATGGATGAGGCATGATTAAACAAAAATATTAATGAAGAAATCAAGAAAAATTATTCAAAATTTTAGAAAAATAAGAGAAAAAGCAAACAATTAAAATATAAAAGTTTAGTTAAAATAGAGGACTTGATTTTATTGAAGACTCCCAGAATAAACAAATAAATATGAAATAATAGATAAATAAATAGATGAAGAAAGAAAGAAAAGAACCAAAAAGAAAGAAAGAAAAAAGGCGAAAAAATAAATAGTAAATCACACATACAAGATTTATTGAAACGGAGATATAACAGTGAAAGAAAGGAAAGAAAGAAATAGATAGTGAATATGATAGTGACACAAATCAATAAAAATTTCAAATGCATTTTTAAGTCCCAAGTAGGAAAAGAATCGACCAAACATTCAAATATACAAAATAAAATTTTAGATGAAACTTGAAGATATTTTACAGATGAACGCAAAATGTATGGGGTAGAATACGTTGAAGGTCATTTAGTACTGAAGTGAAAATAACTGATGAGAAAAAAGAAAAAAAATTGTGAAAGAGAGGAGGGGGAGATTGAAAAAAAGATAGAAAGAAAGGGGGGATAAAATGAGATAATAAAATAATAAAGTGTGGAACAAGAAAGAAAGAAGAGAAGAAAAAGAAAGAAAGAAGAGAAGAAAAAGAAAGAAAGAGAAAAAAAGAAAAAGAAAGAAAGAGAAAAAAAGAAAAAGAGGAAAAAAAAAGAAATTGTGAGAAAGAAAGAAAAAAGAAAGAGAGGGAGGGAGGAGGGAAAGAGATAGAGGGAGGAGGGAAAGAGAGGGAGGAGGGAAAGTAAGACGATAGAAATATAGAAGGAAAAGAAAAAATTAATTGTGGGACAAAAAAGAACGAAAGAGGGAAAAGATGTCGAAAATAATAAATTAGGATAAAGAAAGAAAAAGAAAATGAGAAAAATACATTTGAAGAAAAAATTAAAAAAACGGATAAAAATGAATTATGAGAAAGAAAGAAACGGACAGATTGATCAAATAAATCGTCTTGGGGTTTTTAATCGAATAAAGAAAAATGATTAAAAAAGGAAAAAGAAATATGAAAATAAACGAAACGAATATAGAGAGAACTAATGAAAGTTACACGAAAAAGAAATTGGTAAGAAAAAACAAGAAGCATAGACGATAATGAGAGTTTGCAATTATTATGAATATATAAAAGGAAAATAAGAGAAAGTTTTGAGAAAACGGGAAGATCAATTACTTAAGATGCAAGAATAACGCGAAATGAGACGTAAAATAGAGACGTAAAAAAGCAGACGTAACAAGGAAACGTAAAAAATCAGACGTAACAAGGAAACGTAAAAAAGCAGACGTAACAAGGAAACGTAAAAAAGCAGACTAAACAAGGAAACGTAAAAGCAGACGTAACAAGGAAACGTATAAAGCAGACGTAACAAGGAGACGTAATAAAAGAGAATGATTCGAAAGAGACGTAATAAAAGAAGATGTTCGAAAGAGACGTAATAAAAGAGATGTTCGAAAGAGACGTAATAAAAGAGAGTTCGAAAGAGACGTAATAAAAGAGAGGTTCGAAAGAGACGTAATAAAAGATGTTAGGAGACGTACAAAAGAAGATGTAAGGATAAGTTGTAAAAAAGATGTAAGAAAGAGGTAAAACGGAGACGTAAAAAGGAAGACGTAAAAGAGATGATGAATGAAGGGGACATAAAAAAGGAGACATTGGAAAGAAACGCAAAAAAATAGATGAAAGACGGACATGTCATAAATATGTAAAAGAGACGTAAAAGTGAGATGTAAGAAGACGTAAAAGTGAGATGTAAGAAGGAGACGTAAAAGACAGATGTAAGAAGGAGACGTAAAAGTGAGATGTAAGAATGAGACGTAAAAGTGAGATGTAAGAATGAGACGTAAAAGACAGATGTAAGAAGGAGACGTAAAAGACAGATGTAAGGAGACGTAAAAATGTGATGTAAGAAGCAAACCTAAAAAATAAGTAAGAAGTAGAGGTAAAATACCGTTGTCCGAAGGTGACATAAAAGAATGTGTAAGACGGAGTCGTAAACAGAAACATAAAAGACAGATGTAAGAAAGAGACGTAAAATCGAGATGTAAGAAGGAGACGTAAAAGTGAGATAAGAAGACGTAAAGTAAGAAGGAGACGTAAAAGTGAGATAAGAAGACGTAAAGTAAGAAGGAGACGTAAAAGTTATATGAGAAGAAATACAAAAATATGTATGACGGAGACGAACAAAGGAGACGGAAAATACAGATGTAAGAAAGAGACGTAAAAAGTTTGTAAAAATGATAAGTAGACGTAAAATATCTAAGAAAGATGTGACAAAAGACATTCAAATATGTAAAATATCATGCGAACAGACGTAAAAAACGCAATGCTAAAATATGGAGAAATAAAAAAGGAAGTTAATATGTCCGACAGGAATAATTGTAAAAAAAAAAATACAAGAAGAAAAGAATGATACAGAATGAGAAAGAAATATCAAAATGGCGAATGAAATAGAAAAAAATAAAGAAGACAGAAAGAATCAAAGAACAACCGAAAGAAAGAAAAAAAAATAAATGGAAATGTAACTGAGAGAAAGAGAGAATAGAATGGGAATAAATGGTATAAAGAAATAAGTGATGAAGAGAAAAGTGATGAAGAGAAAAGTGATGAAGAGAAAAGTGATGAAGAAAAAAACAATATCAGAAAAGACAAGAAAAAGAACAAACCTAAAGAAAAATCAGTACAAGAGAAAGAAGGGAAAAAAAATTCTTTACCTTTTAAAAAAATTGCCAATTTCTGACATTCGATATTTTTATGAGAATTCTGCCGGGGAAATTCATCCGTGTTAAATTTAATTTGTTTAATTAAAATTAGCTGAATCAACATATTCATACCAACCCTTTTTTTTCATTGCTAATTTGAAATATATCGCACATACACACGTAGAATAAGAAAACCTTAGTAAACACATCCACGCAGGTACACAGATAGACACACAAATAATAAATTTAAATAAAGAGTAAAAGACAAATGAAATGAAATGCAGAATTCTAGTGTCTTGGGATTGCGGAATTCCCGAAATTATCGATAGAATTTTCCTGGATTCAATCCTGAAAAAAGATATTCTCCCAGGGAGGAACACAATTATAATTTCAATCACTGTTTGGCTACAACCATCAGTGAAAACTATAAACAAGAGAAAAAAAAAGGAAAGGAAAGAAAATGAAAGAAAAGCAAAGAAGGAAATATTTTAAATCGACAAAAAAAGGCAAGACGTCGTTCGGGGGAAATTTACATCGAATTATTCGTTCATTTAAATAGTAATCATTATCACCATCAACATCAACATTATGATTATTTCCGTCGGCATTATCGTTGGTACTCTCCAAATTTGAACATCTCCATCAAGATTAGTGTTGATATCTTATTCAAATCCACAGTATTTACTTACTACTAGCAAGACCCGTGGATATATCACAGCATGATAATTTAATAATTACAACGTTTGATTCGTTTACTTAAGAGCTATTGAAAATAGTACAACATGTAAATAAGTAAAGTCGTCGGGGCGGCCTAATGTCGGTATCAGCCATGCAGCGAGGGAGTCTATCCCTTTTTCACTAGCGCTAGACCAAGGAGATTATTTTTAGCGTCTGAGTTGGAGCGCCACACCTACCATCAGCTCCTTACTTCACCGCACAGATCCCTGTGTTACTCATACGCTGAGTTGGCGAGGGCGGGTATCGAACTAGGAACCTTGTGGTTTCTAGCCGAACGCTCTACCGATTGAGCTAACCAAAAAGCATAAAAATCATTTCATTTCACTCTTTTTTTTCATTCCTTCTTTTCGTATTTTTATTATGTTCGATTGATACAGATTAGCGTTATCGCTTCAACTCACTCCCTTTCTCGATCTTTCCCCTACTCTTACATTCTTTCTTATTATAATTGTCTG
Source organism: Doryteuthis pealeii (assembly GCA_023376005.1). NCBI lineage: Eukaryota > Metazoa > Mollusca > Cephalopoda > Myopsida > Loliginidae > Doryteuthis > Doryteuthis pealeii. Next base: position 49,669,027 of record CM042141.1, on the reverse strand, counting down.
TGTAGCATGTCCGTTTTCTCCCCTTTATAATAAAAACGCCGTTGTCCATTATTTAACTTAGATTTGGACACTCATAAATAAGAATTCGGCGGAAAAGCGATACTAGATAATCAGGATTTACATTTTTGCATTTCATCTTGGGCTCTTTGGGGGGTTCATTTTTAATCAGAGGGTGTTGCAAGATGACAACGGTCGACAGATTAAGGAACAAGACTATCAATATATAGTTCAGATATAAGTAAAATTATTGTTGTTAGCGTCAAGGGTTTAGATCGCAAGAACTCAAAAGGGTCATTGCATCCCCAGAGAAGAAGCACAGTGAGCTAAAGTTTATGTAGAGGAGGAGGTGTGAGTTCCAGTTATAATTCTTATCGGCAACTATTTTCTTTTCATGTATATATTAACACACGTGTTCCTAAATTTTAATACCTCAAAGAAAAAGGACATGCTACACAGAAAAATATTATAAGAAAAAAAAAAAGTACTATAAATATATACAGAGAGAGGGAGTACTCCGAAGCGATTACGGTAATATGTTACAATCGAACATAATGGAGAGAAGAGAGAGAGAGAGAGAGAAAGAGAGAGAGAGAAAGAGAGAAAGAAAGAGAGAGAAAGAGAAGAGAGAAAGAGAAAAGAGAGAGAGAGAGGGAGGGAGAGAGTGTGTGTGAGAGAGAGAGAAAGAGAGAGAGTGAGAGAGAGAGAGAAAGAGAGAGAGAGAGTGAGAGAGAGAGAGAGAGAGAGAGAGAGAGAGAGAGAGAGAGAGAGAGAGAGAGAGAGAGAGAGTTAAACCAAGATTATTATACTTTTTAGATATCGAACTATGTACAAAAGCTTTTAAGTAAATATACTAAATCATCATACTGTGGTATATCCACAGGTCCTGCCAGTCAAAATTGATACGTATATCATAGCAAGTTGGTTGGGTGGTTGTTTTGTTTTACGGCATATCAACCCTTTTCGGGTAATTTGATGCCGAATCAAGTCATTTTGATAAACAAAGGAATCTACATGTTTAAAGTACCGGCTGTTTCTTAAATGGTCACCCAATTTAAGTACTGAACAGGCTCATTACTGCTTAGCTTCGGTGATCTAGCGAGAACTGCTGCTTTCAGAGTGACTTGGTCGTAATTCCTTTTTGGGGGCATTTAATCCTGAATCAAGTCACTGAAAAAAAAGTCATTGGGTTTGTTTACTCTATCTGTTGTTGTTTCAGTGGTCAGCCGATTAAGTACTGAACAGACTCATCGCTCCTTAACTTCGGTGATCTACTGTCCGTGAACAGTTTTTCCATTTAAAATCCCGTTTAAATTTTCCTTTGGGTAATTATGATTTTTTTCCTTTTGATAAATTCATGTTTTTAAATTTTATTGTTTTTCATACGCAAATTACCATAGATTATACAATGAATATTATTAAAACACAGTAAAAGCACATTTTGTCGTATGGTCAAAGTTTGATTTCTTGCACAATTCCTAGTAGATCACCTTTCCCACAGATTGGCCGTTTATTCCCTTTGCGCAAGTTTTTTGCTCTCGCTTTTTATATGATTAAACGTTGTGTGACTCCACATATATAATAATAATCAGAAGAGTCCTGGAAACCTGAAGAGACTTGTTGTCACTCAGCCTCCATCGAAATACCATCAGTTAACGCTGATGTGAAAAACTCAAAAGGAATGAAAATAACAATAATACTCTTTGCAAGTTTGTACATAAGTTGTAACAGGCGATTTCCACTGGAATCTGAGTGACAGCAAGTCTCCTAAGCCCTCCAGTACTCTATACGATCACAAAAGACCGACATTCTACTATTGTTATTTTTTCTAACAAAATATACCTTATAGTTTATTTTCTTTCTTACGCGATTTCCAAACACTTACAGAATCAGATTACCACATTAAAAAAATGTCCATTCTTTTGTTTTAAACGACAAAGGAAAACAATTTTTTTTTCTTAGCTCCACATCCTTTATTCAAATTCTTTTTTTTTTTGGTCCCTCACGCCTTTCATTTTAAAAAAAACCAACACAGATGATTGATGGCTTCGAAAAGATCAGCCAGGATTTCCACATCTCAAATTTCACTGAAGTTCTTTTAGACAATAAATGATAGGCACTTTCTTGAAAGTACTTAGAGCTTAGAAATCCAGTCGCCCACCATACAAAGCATATATTATATATATATATATATATATATATATATATATGTGTGTGTGTGTGTGTGTGTATCTCTGTGTTTCACCAAAAATGCTTGGAAATAGGCGAGTTTATCTTTCAGACAAATATTCTTGAAAGTTTTGAAAATGAGAGTTTGTAATCATTTTTATTCTACTTCGACTATGACAGACGAGTGGCATCGGTAAAAGCATTTTTATATAATTCAAAATGCAATGCTAAATAGATGGGCTACATATATCGATTGAATTGTTATACATACGCTAGAATGCACGTCATTTATAAGTCTTTGCCAAAGTATGCACATTTATAAAAGTGTGACAGTCGTATTTATTAACGTATATATTTTAAGCTTCAATATTAGTCATTTGAGGGCACTGGATTCAAGTAAAAATGTAAAGCCGGGGGCCTACTGTCGGTATCAGCGAGCGTGTTATAGCAAAGCTAAGGTATCATTAGCGCTAGACCAAGAATATTGTTGTTGTGTCTGAGGTTAAGTGCCACATCTATCATCAGCTCCTGACTTTACCACGCAGGTTCAAACTGTACTACTGGTATGCTGAGTTGGGGAAGCCCGGTAACAAAAACGGAACCTTGAGGCTACAAGGCTGATGTTATATCGAGTAGGCATCATGTGCTAACTTCGATCACGCCCCCAACCCGATTATATTGTGCCTGCTATGTCGTTTTCTTAGGGCAAACCTAGCTGGCTCTTTTTTTTGTGTGTGTATTCTTTTTATGAAATTGAATTTAATGTTATACTCCAACCTATAGTTCATAACTTGAAAATATTGGATTTATTTGTGAGACTTAAAGAGACAGGCTGTGTAGTAGATAGGAGGAGCACTATCAAAAGGTCATCAACAATAACTCTTGAAGTAAGAGCTAGAAGTGTTCCGATGATGATTTATGGACTTTTCACAAGAGCAATCAGTTAATAAGATAAATAAATTAAAACCATTTGTAATGCATGTCCATAGTAAAAGAAAACCATTTGCAATGCATGGCCATAGTAAAAGAAAACCATTTGCAATGCATGGCCATAGTAAAAGAAAACCCATTTGCAATGCATGTCCATAGTAAAAAAAAACAATCATTTGCAATGCATGTCCATAGAAAAAAACAATCATTTGCAATGCATGTCCATAGTAAAAAAAAACAATCATTTGCAATGCATGTCCATAGTAAAAAAAACAATCATTTGCAATGCATGTCCATAGTAAAAAAAAACAATCATTTGCAATGCATGTCCATAGTAAAAAAACAATCATTTGCAATGCATGTCCATAGTAAAAAAAAACAATCATTTGCAATGCATGTCCATAGTAAAAAAAAACAATCATTTGCAATGCATGTCCATAGTAAAAAAAAACAATCATTTGCAATGCATGTCCATAGTAAAAAAAACAATCATTTTGCATGCAATGCATGTCCATAGTAAAAAAAAACAATCATTTGCAATGCATGTCCATAGTAAAAAAAAACAATCATTTGCAATGCATGTCCATAGTAAAAAAAACAATCATTTGCAATGCATGTCCATAGTTAAAAAAAACAATCATTTGCAATGCATGTCCATAGTAAAAAAAAACAATCATTTGCAATGCATGTCCATAGTAAAAAAAACAATCATTTGCAATGCATGTCCATAGTAAAAAACAATCATTTGCAATGCATGTCCATAGTAAAAAAAAAACAATCATTTGCAATGCATGTCCATAGTAAAAAAAAACAATCATTTGCAATGCATGTCCATAGTAAAAAAAACAATCATTTGCAATGCATGTCCATAGTAAAAAAAACAATCATTTGCAATGCATGTCCATAGTAAAAAAAACAATCATTTGCAATGCATGCATGTCCATAGTAAAAAAAAACAATCATTTGCAATGCATGTCCATAGTAAAAAAAACAATCATTTGCAATGCATGTCCATAGTAAAAAAACAATCATGCAATGCATGTCCATAGTAAAAAAAACAATCATTTGCAATGCATGTCCATAGTAAAAAAAAAAACAATCATTTGCAATGCACATAGTAAAAAAAAACAATCATTTGCAATGCATGTCCATAGTAAAAAAAACAATCATTTGCAATGCATGTCCATAGTAAAAAAAAACAATCATTTGCAATGCATGTCCATAGTAAAAAAAAAACAATCATTTGCAATGCATGTCCATATAAAAAAAAAACAATCATTTGCAATGCATGTCCATAGTAAAAAAAACAATCATTTGCAATGCATGTCCATAGTAAAAATCATTTGCAATGCATGTTCATAGTAAAAATCATTTGCAATGCATGTCCATAGTAAAAATCATTTGTAATGCATGTCCATAGTAAAATCATTTGTAATGCATGTCCATAGTAAAAATCATTTGTAATGCATGTCCATAGTAAAAATCATTTGCAATGCATGTTCATAGTAAAAATCATTTGCAATGCATGTCCATAGTAAAAATCATTTGCATGTAATGCATGTCCATAGTAAAAAATCATTTGCAATGCATGTCCATAGTAAAAATCATTTGTAATGCATGTTCATAGTAAAAATCATTTGCAATGCATGTTCATAGTAAAAATCATTTGCAATGCATGTCCATAGTAAAAATCATTTGTAATGCATGTCCATATTAAAAATCATTTGTAATGCATGTCCATAGTAAAAATCATTTGCAATGCATGTCCATAGTAAAAATCATTACCAATATGAAATAAATTTAATCAACTTAAATTCCCTTACAAACATACGCTTCCGATGGGAGTGGGCACAGATTTCTTGAATATTAGGTTTTCTCTTTCATCGACGAAAAAATACGCATGCCAAATTTAAGAATGGTCCATAGGACTGTTGAAACTCATTGGTATAGTGAGTGTCATTTTATTTTCTTGGAACATGTGTCTTACTTCTTTTAATGAAATCATTACCATCTCATCAACACATGTTTGTTTCGGATTACTTTCATCAGGACCTAGCAATATGACAATAGAAGGCGTAAGACAATATCTAGCAGGACTTGTAGATATTCTACAGTATGATAATTTGATTATTACATCTGATATGTTTACTTGATAGCTATTGCAAAATAGTTCCATATGAAAAAAGGATAGTAATCTTGATTTAACTCACTTTTTTCGTTCTTTCCTTTTTTTTTCATTATGTTCGATTGAAATAGATTAGCGTTATCACTTCCACGTGCTATCTCTACCTTTCATCTACTATCCTATTATATTTTTCCTTATAGCATGTCTTTTTCTTTCTTTATAGTAAAAACGGAATGGCGCATTATTTAGCTGAGGTGATAAAACACATAGAAATTAGAATCCGGTGGATAAGTAACACCAGATAAAGAGGATTTAAATTTTTGCATTTAATCGTGGATGGACGGTCTCATTTCTCCTCAGAGAGTATTGCAAGAAGATAACGGTTGGAAAATTAAGGAATACGAGTATTAATATAAGGGTTGTTGTATTACGTGTAATGACTACGGGTCAATACAAGTATCTGATAAGAGCATTTTTTTATGAAAAGCCCTGTATCCATTTATTTTTTTCAAAATAATTAAAAAGCTTTTTATTTATCTCTTTAATAATCACTTTCGGATAATTATTAAAGCCACATCACTCGCATATAATCTTTATCTCCGCCATTTTAATCCCAGGTCCATTCTGATCCCGTATTTTTTTTTTTTTTTTGCTTTCGATTTTGCCGCCTTTTCTAGAATTTCTATTGACGCTTCACTTTTGTTTTGTCATTTCATTTTCTTTCTAAGCGCATTCTCTCCATTTTCCTGTCAATTGTTCTTCATTTCAACTCTTTTCTGATTGACAGTAAATTTATTATTTCCCCTTAAGTTATCGATCCAAAGTTGTTCTCTTTTATTCTTACAGTTAATCTTCCTGAATTGATTTGGTTTGGTTTGTTTTGTTTTGTGGCATATCAACCTCAGTGGGTCATTCAATACCGATAAAGTTTTAAAATAAATCAATTCTTAATGGATAATACAATTTTTGTATAAATACATTTTTCTATTTAACCCATAGATGGGACCCTAACAGGTACTACCACTCCGGGTCAGAGTGGACCAGAGAGCAATGGTGATGAAGGGGTGGTCCACATTCCCCAAACCTCCAAAACTGGAACCTCAGCATCAGATAGTTTAACGTCATTCCCAGGACATGTAGAACCGCAGCCACCGCCTTCTAGCACCCATATGATAAAAAGGGGTTGGGGCTTGACATAAGGGCAATAAGGTTGGGAAAATCACATAGGTGCTAGGGCTTGACGTCACCAGCCGATTGATCGGAGGGGGCCTCTCCGACCGACCGTCTAGCCCAAGATAGGGCCAAAGTGGAGTATTGCATGTCATGAACTGCTCATCCACCTGGGCTCTATCCTTAAGCATCACGGGTCGCCACCCACGGCCAACAGGTGGCCCCATTGGGGGAGTCTTACTCCTCTGCAGAGGTGCAGTCGGTGCATTCTAACGCCCCAGCCGATAGGGCGGTTTCTGAATTGACACATTTCTTTTATTCTATCATTCGTAAATTGACGTTTAATAGTTTCGTGTGACAATCCAAATGTTTTATTGTATTCAATTTAAAATTACGTCCTAAGATATTATCTCTCAAGCAATTAACAACTGGCTTAATGTATACCTTCGCTTAAGAACCACTTGGATATTTCTTCGCCTTGATTTATCATATGTAAATTATATATTAATCTCATTTTTATATCGAGATAAAATATATTTCAGAAGCTATTACTCGAGTAATCATTTATATATTGATACTCATATTCCTTAATTATACGACCATTATCAACTTGCAACACTCTCTGGTAAAAAGAGACCGTCTAAATCTTCCTTGTTGGAATGCAAAAATCTAAATCCTGATTATCCACTGAATTCTCATGAGTTTCGTCACCTCAACTAGATAATGAACCATTCCGTTTTTATAATAAAGAAAAAAAAGTCAACTTTAGGAGGGGACTTCTGTGCTTTTTACTAAGTTTAGCACAATCTGGTATATGGTTACATGTACAGAGCTCTAAGTGAAGTTTGAACAGCTTGCTAATTATTGCTCCATGGTGTATATATATATATATATATATATATATATATATATATATTGAAAAAATAACGTAGCGTTCAACCGTTATTACACAGCCATTATAATAGAAAAGTTGCAGAAACACACACAACCTATCAAATATCGGACATAATCTGCCAAAATAATAATTCAATGCCTGAAGAAGACAATAGATCAGAAACACGTGTCGCATATGTAAGATAAAAAGAATCAAAAACATTTTTCTGAGAACATACATTTTGCGGGCCTTCTTTTTTATAAAATATTGAATTTTCTCCCGTTGGAACCAGAACATTATATATATATATATATATATATATATATATATATATATATGTAAACACGGTTTGTTTTGAATGGCTTTTTGCCGATAATTTTTGGGAGAATAAGTGTTTAATTGGAGTCGTACCTAATTTTGAAAATTAATTAATTAATAATGAATTAGGCGGGAATACCTATTAAATGTATGGCTAAACAAATCGAGAAAAATCAATCTGTATGTACATTTCGGCCTATTAGGCCTCATCAGCAGAGCTATAGATCGGAAGACCACCCTGTGCGTGATTTGAAACCGGACTGCCAAGCTGACAGGCCGATCCCATAACCTCTACACTAAACGGACTTCTTAGATTTTATGATTTGTTTAGAGTAGGTTAATATCGGTCTTCCGATCTATAGCTCTGCTGATGAGGCCTAATAGGCCGAAATGTACATACAGAGATTGATTTTTCTCGATTTGTTTAGCCATACATTTAATAGGTTTTCCCGCCTAATTCATTATTAATTAATTAATTTTCAAAATTAGGTACGACTCCAATTAAACACTTTATATATATATATATATATTATATATATATATATATATATATATAAAACGGACGTTTAATTTTGTTATTTGATATATTGAGCCACACCAATGTTCTGCACTTAAAACATTGGTTTGGCCTTCAACATTGTTTTACAAAAATCTCAGGCAGCAGTACCATTTCTTTATGAGTATAATTCAGTATTGAATTTGTTTTGTTTTTTTTGTTAATGCAACACCCAACATAACGTTGTTATATTAAATAAATTGACCAAAACGTAGAATTTCACTTGAATAACTTGAGTTTTTATTTTTATTATTTTATTTTTAAAAAATAGCGAAAAACGCTTCATAAATTTTCTATAGTTTTTATATGGAAGTTTATAAATTCGAGGCATTTCACAAGGGAGCAATATGCACGGCTACTTCATTCTTTTTAATATCTCTAAACTCTTCCTTGGTAAAAAAAAAATATATATACTTCTCCGGAACATGCATACTCTCGTAATAAGTTAGTTTAAAATGACATGCTTGTTGTACTTTTTCAAATCGTAAGATTTTGTTCATTGTTTTTAAAAAATAAACGTATACTGAAAAGGGGAAAAACAAGTAAAACCGAAAACAAAATATATAAACAAATAAAAAGAATGAAGAGTCAAAATGCGATCAGAAATTCTACTATATTTTTAAAAATTCAGTGAAAAAAGGAAAAAGAAAAGGAATTCAGCGAAAAAGGGAAAAGGAAAAAGAACCATCAAAATTGGAAATATGACATCAAGAATTGCACAGAATAGAAAAATAAGAGATAAGGAATGAAGATGGTCAAAAGAAAAAGGAAAATAAAGAAATAAAAAAATACATAAAAAATGAACAAAAAGGAAATATAAATGGAAAGAGAAAGAAATGAAGAGCGTATGAGAAAATGAAGAATTATAAAGAAAATAAAGGAAAGTGAAAAAGTTTAACTTAAATAATGAAATTGATAAACGTAAAAAAATTTAAAAAAACATAAAACGAAAAAATGAATTTGCATAAGAAAAAAGGATTTCAATCAGTAAAAAAATGGACAGAAAATATGAAAAGGAAAAATAGTATTGGCGAAGGAAAGAAAGAAGAAAGAGGGAAAGAAAATGAAAGAAAGAAAGGGTGAACGAAAGAAAGATATTAGAACTAAACAAAAAGAATTCGAATGAGGAAAAGAAAATAAGAATAGACACTCAGGAAAATATAGAAAGAAAAACGAAAGAAATACGTTAGAGCTAAACAATTAAAAAGATGAAGTCGATTAAAGAAATAATAGACTTTCTGTAAATTATTGAAAAAGAGAAAGAAAGAGAAACACATCAGAACAAAAAAATTTAAAAAATAAATTGGATGAGAAAAAAATAAACACTCAGGAAAATACCGGAAGAAGAAAAGGAGATGTAGAATGAAACAAAAAAACACGAAAGAAAGAGACAAAAAAACGAGAAACTATACAGAAAAAGTGCATGGAAGCTAAAACGTAAGAATATAAAATTAATTAAACCGTTATAAAAATAAAAAAAAAAGCTTAAAATTTTATGTTATAAAATGTATTACAATATTGACATGTAAATATTTGGGGGGAAAATAAAATTAAACAACAAAAAGATATACAAGAATAAATAAATAAATTTAAAAAATAGGGAATCTGAAATAAGACAGTAAGATCGTTAAATGAAACTTGACTTTGTTGACCTACTTGATGTTCCCTTTCAAGAAAGAAAATGGCTGAAAACATCCTTCCGGGATTTGTAAAGTTAATCACGGGTTGATGCGGCGGTCAGATGTGATTTTGTCGCGCCCTCATCACGTGCCATTGTAGAACCTTAGGAAAGAATTACAGAGGTGCTGACTTTTCAATGAGATTGCCTACGGTACAGAAGATTTCTATCCAAGAAAATCCCGCTTTTATTATGTCAAATGTTTTGCGTATAAGCTAAATGTATATTTACATTTTGTTAGTAAGCCTTTATTAAACTAAATCTCATAAAGGAGGTTGAATACAACAGATAATTTATTTTTTGTTTGTTTTTCCTACTAATCAGGAGCTGATGCAGACAAATAAGTAAAATTGATAAAATTTGTCGACTTTTTCGGATCTGTTATATAATTTTTGTGGAAAAAGGCGGAAAAAAATAGATAATTTATTTTTTTGTTTCTCTTTTTGTCTATTTTGTTTTTCTACTAATCTAAATCCCTTAAAAGAGATTGAATACAACAGAATTTATTTATTGATGCTTTTTTCTCCTTTCTTTTTGTTTTTCTACTAATCAAGAGTTGATGGATGAAAAAAAAAAACTAACATTGATTAAGGATAAAAGATTCTACTTACCCAATTTCTTCTGTGTATACATGTCGACTTTTTCAGACCTGTTATATATTTTTTGGGAAAAAAGGCAACAAAACAGAAGTTTAATTTTGTCTCCTTTGTCTTTTTTGTTTTCCTACTAGAGTTGGAGGAAAATAAAGAATAAAAGAATTCTACTCACCCAATTTCTTCTGTCTATAATTGTCTTTTTCAAACCTGTTAAAATTTTTTGGGGAAACGAGGCAAAAATACCCCCCCCCCCAAATAGATAATTTGTTTTTTTCGTCTTTTTTATTTTCCTACTAATCTACTCAGTTGATAAAGAATAAAAAGATTCTACTCACCCAAATTCTTCTGTTTATAATTGCCGACATTTTCAAACCTGTTACATTCCGTTTGGTGAAAAAAGATAGTAAAACAATAGATAATTTCATTTTTTCTCTCCTTTCTTTGCTGCATATCAATAGTTTATGGATACAAATGATTAAAATTGATAAAAAACGAAAGATTCTACTTACCCAATTTCTTCTGCCAACTTTAAGACTTTTACAATGAAATTTTTAAGTTCATGTTTTCTGGATATCTGAGGAGTGTGGTGTATCCTTTCATTGTCTCCACGACCATGCTCACTCTAACTCGCAATGGTAGTATCTGTTAAGGTCCTCTATATGGGTCAGATCTGTTAAAAATGATTAGTATTCAATAGGACCATGTACCAAAATATCTATTGAAAGACCTACAGAAAAAAGTAAATATGAAAGTTAAATGAATGCGATTCTCTAACCTATAAGCCTAAAATAACTTTAGACGGGTTGTATCACCGTGAGAATTAATAAATCATTCATTCAAGTGATTTTCTTCGTTTGTAACTTATGCATCTGAAACCAAACACTTTATTCCATATACAGTAGTTAATGATTCATATGACTAAATTATTTGTCTAAAATAGTTTGTTAAATCTATCCTTGTTTTCTAAGGATTATTATTATTATTAGTTAATTGAAAACATGGGTGTGCTGACAAATTTAAGTTATTAAACAGTTACTTAAAACAATATAATCATTAGTATTAAATTGGAGTACTTGAAACCATAGAAGTGAGTGTAAATTATTTCTATTAGAAAGGAATAGTTTATAAAATATAATTGTACTCGATGCATGCTCTAAAGATATATCTTATCAATTTACCATTGAGATGTATCCTGTCTTTTTCACTCAACCAGATTTTTATGCCCCACACACAATGGGATTAAACTCATGACCTCTAAATAAGTAGATACATTTAACCAACGATTACATCAACGATGTCATTGTCGCTTAGGATTATTTAGTTGTGGTAACTTGAAACCTTAAACATCAAGTCATTTTGGTTGCCTCTTCAGTTGAACCAAAAAAGTAAGTCTTGGACTAATTTGAGTATAATTAGGTGATGGTTTTTTTTTTGTAGTCACAAGTCTAATGTCTGTTCTTTCTTATTAGAGAGTTCCATATGGCATTCATGTCTATATCAGGCCTGACTTTTATAGTTTCTCCTTCAATTACAGCTTTCCGATGTTCTTCAAAATTTAGCCTTTAGAAGTGGCTACCAGGGATCGCCTTGGTAGAGGAGGGCAGAATATAGACGGATTGGTTGGTTTTTACGGCATGTCAACCTATTGGGTTATTTTATGCCAAAGGCGTTTTCGTTTTTATTCATTCTTAATAGGTACTCATTTTTCTAAATTTGTGATAGTTATTTTTAATCTATTTAACCAATAGATAGGATACTAACAGTTGTATTTGAATTCAAAGTAAAACGGTTGAAAATTATAATCTAAATTCAAATATGGATTTTAGATTTTATTGGCATTTCGTAACCCTCCGCTTCCATTTAAAAGCTTGATAATAGATATTCGAGTCTACCGTTTGTCGTCAGGGTGTAACGACACAGTTGAATTAACTCCCAGACAAGATTATGGATCAAAATCAAGAAATTTAATAAATATATGAATTCACCGAAATACTGTCAAGTGTTGGTCACTAAAAACAAACCGACAAAGCAAGGCGTCTTGCTAACATCTTAAGATAAGGAAACCGCCCGGAACCAGAGAAAAGGCTAAAAATTCACAACCAGCCATCGATGATAGATACCAGACCAAGCCATGAAGAACGCGCTACTTAGAAGAAATACGAAATACCAACCCAATTACAGACAAAGTATAAACTACAGACTACAAGAAAGATAAGTTAACACTAAAATTAAATATGAGAGATATAACCACGAGTATCACTCATAATGTATCTACCGTCTATATAATAAGACGGTTATACAACAAAATATTCAACTTATTCACTAATTTATTATTAAATCTTCTATATAAATATATTTTGTAGGCATACCAAGGATTTTAAGAGGAGAGGTGTATCTTTTTTAATGCAGTTACAAATGTAGAATCTATGCTAAAATCTATAAAATGGTGTTGGTGATGGGAAAAGGGGGAAATACCCAGTGTAGAGATTATGGTAATTTATGGGGAAGTACGTCCCGGTTTCCTGCCTCAAAAATTGCTACCCGGTGACTACCCAAATAACAACCCCAGCTCGTCGTAATTCTTGTTTATTTATCGTAATCTGTCGTAATTCTTGTTTAGATATGAAGATGGATATATAGTTTGGAATAGACTGAGATAGATAGATAGATAAACAAAATAATATAGATAGATATGAACAAATGAAGATAGATATTTTTGACAAGTAAATGTATTTGGGAGGGGGGTCGCATCTTTTTTGTCGTATTTCTTATTTATTTAAACTAAAAACAAGACATTGAACAAACCTGAATAAAGAAATATCTTAGTATTTAAAGTAATATAGATAAATATGAACAAATTGAGAGATATATATGAAGATGGATAGTTTTGAACAGGCTCAGCTGGGTCGTTATTTTATTAGTCACCGGGTAGCAATTTTTTAGGCAGGAGACCGGGACGCACTTCCTCATAAATTACCGAGATTATTATCAATTTTAAAAAAAAAGTCCATTGTCTAAATACATTCAATTCATGGTTTGATTTAATTAATATTCATAAATTTTTCCTAGTAATCGTAAAATTCCTAGTTATGAGGAGTAAATATACCTAGTGAAGCTAAACATTAACACAAGATATAACAGTATTACATTGAACAACTTAAGAATAAATCTTTAATTTATGAATATTTCTTTCTTCCTCAAAACTGCTCCAATTACCAATAAAAGTATACATTGTTCTTAACCATGTTCTATTTTAATGGAGGATTTCTCTTGCACTATATCTTAAACATTCGGACTGTTAAACTTGGGAAATATATGAAACCATTTACCCCCATACATGGATTAAATAGTACCACTACTCTCCTTCTACAAGGATGGCTTGGGAATTAACTAACCCACGAATGATATGCCATTTAGCAAACCAGCAATATTATGCGCACTCCGGGCGCAAGTATATAGATGTTATAAAATATTATATTTAATTAGAAGACTAACGAAACTAGATAAGAATGCGTAGAAAAAGATTACACTTATTTTCATTATTCTGATTTCAATATGAAATTATACATAAGATACGTTTGAGAATAAAACAATATATCAGAAATCAATAACATCAGGTTATTTATCTAACCCGATTTTGTTAAAATCAGCATAAAAATAATCTACGCTGTATGGTATGTAATCATTTATTTCATAGTGATTTCTGACATATTGCAGGATTTAAATGCATTAATAACATGGGTCTTTTTAGGCAAATCTAACTGAGCTACACTTTGAGATATTGTTAATGAATAAGATGCTAATTAAGATTATATAAAGATTTTTTAATAATCATTGAGAATATCATGTAAATAACTCGGAATTGTGACATCGGTGGTGACGGTCACAGACAAAGAGAGACACTTTTTATCATAAGATAAACCAAACCTTGTTTAGAAAAGGTCTTTAATGTTTTGAAGAGATGTTGAGCAGTCATGATGTCTGGAATTCAGATCTTTTTAAGGATTTACCACACATTTTAGATCTAAGGTAGGTTGGCTGCGGAAGTTGTCCTCAAATTATCTTTATTTGCTGATGATCCTATCTTTATTCCGGCGGGATTTTAATGGTGGTTATCTCTTACTGGCAGGAATACTGATTCGCCACCCGAGGTGGTAGGCAGTTGATAATCCTTTTCTCATGTGGTATGCTGGGATTTGAAAATCTGATATTGTCCCATGAATTCTGTTTTAGGATATACTGTTATCTTGAAAAGTTTTCTCTGAGAGTCATTAGCCTATCTAGAAAGCCTAGATTTTCTTCCGTCTTTTCCATTGCGAACTGCTTTGAGGGCCTTAAATTCATTTGATACAATAGTATTGCACATATTGGTTTGACGCAATGCAGAAAGCGCCATCTACAATATCACAGGCTTCAGTTGCATCATTCTTAATTTTTGTTCAAAAGATATAGATCCCAATAGAAATAGACACATTTTTATTCATTCAAATATAGAATTGTGCTGTTACAATTCACGACTTACTCAACGTAGTAAATCTATTTTATGAGATACTAGATGCAGCACCCGGTGTTGCCTGTGTAAGTATGGGATATAAAGGTAGTCTCGCAGATCCATTGATTGTTTTGGTCTTCCATAATTGAGTTTGTTTGGGTTTTTTTTAACACAAACGCCAGCAATGACTTCACCTTCTCTTAGTATTCAAATGTTGGATATTGTACAAACGGAAATAGGAATTTCCGGTTAGATTAAACAAAGCAAAGAAAAGACGACAAAAATGACAAAGGGGTTAAGATGCCGGAAATAGATTTGATCGTTGATAAAACGCGAACAAAGGAGTCGCGTAGGCGTTTTGAGATATACAAAAGGCAAGACAGTTCGACCCGACGAAGTCACTAGTGAACAGACCCCAGAGAGACAGCGAACGGAGAACGGAGTGACCGACGCGGTCATGCACCGCCGCGGCCAACGGCGGAGAGACGTCACCAGCCCCCTCTACCTCACCATCCCAGCAGCAGTAGAAGTCATTGTTAACCCTCGGTCATTTCATTGTCAATCTCGCCGCCCACCACGTACAGCCGAGAAGAAATAAAGTCAATATTCCTACTATACCATGTGTTGTAGATTTCATAATCCGACCACTACATATATCGTCTAGGGTTAGACTAGACTAGACTAGACTGTTTGTTTTGTGGCATATCAACCTCAGTGGGTTATTTAATGCCGATAAAGTTTTGAAATAAATCGATTCTTAATGGATAATACTCAATTTTTTTATAAATACATTTTTCTATTTAACCCATAGATGGGACCCTAACAGGTACTACCACTCCGGGCCAGACTGGTGATGAAGGGGTGCTCCACATTCCCCAAACCTCCAAAACTGGAACCTCACCATCAGATAGAGTTAACGTCATTCCCAGGACATGTAGACCCGCAGCCACCGCCTTCTAGGACCCATATGATAAAGAGGGGTTGGGGCTTGCCATAAGGGCAATAGGGTTGGGAAAATCATATAGGTGCTAGGGCTTGACGTACCCAGCCGATTGATCGGATCTAGGGCTAGAGACGATACCGGCAGTATACCAGCAACGTATACGATTCAGAGTAGCGAAGAAGGCGCTACGCAACACAAATATCAATCTTTAAATATCGTAACGAATATAGATAAAATCGTCATTATTTTTACATAAAAATCAAGCTCCGATGATACTGAACATGTAAATATATTTACTTTGTCGTTAATTGTTTCATTTTCGTAGTCGCCTCAAGACACACACCCATACATAGATGCACACAATTGCCCTCTATTTATGTGAAGATGGGCAAAATTTGTAAAAACAGAATGAATTAAACAAAACCCTGTCAGTTATCACTGAAGGAAACTTAACAAAATTAGCTTTTCTTTTGAGGATGTAATGTTTATATATACATATTTTAATTGTATTTTTCTCCTTTGAGATATTTAATGCAAAGTAGTTTCATTTTTGATAAAAATCTTGAAAATGAAAGTTGCGTCACTCGGGGATAAATAAAACAATTGTTTAAAGTGTTGTGGTTATTAATTTCCTGTTTTATTAGTAACTAGAAGCGGCAACCCAGCATCACCAGGGTTGAGGATTGGAATGTAAAAAGGTGGTGTAATCGTTAGCAAGTTTGCCTCGCAGATCTATTATTATGTATATTTTAATTTTTAGATATCTTCGTGAATATAAATTAAATCTTCGTAATTTTTTCACAAAAAGGAAAAACTACGGATATTTAATTTGTAGATATTTACTTTGTCGTTTATTGTTTGGTTTGTTTTGTTTTGTTTTGTTTTACGGCATATCAACCTCAGTGTGTCATTTAATGCCAATAAAGTTTTGAAATAAATAAATTCTTAATGGATAATACAATTTTTTTATAAATACATTTTTCTATTTAACCCATAGATGGGACCCTAACAGGTACTACCACTCCGGGTCAGAGGGGACCAGGGAGCAATGGTGATGAAGGGGTGGTTCACATTCCCCAAACCTCCAGAACTGAAACCTCATCATCAGATAGAGTTTAACGTCATTCCCAGGACATGTAGACCCTCAGCCACCGCCTTCTAGCACCCATATGATAAAAAAGTGTTGGGGCTTACTATAAGATTAATAGGGTTGGGGCAATCATATAGGTGCTAGGGCTTGACGTGACCAGCCGATTGATCGGATGGGGCCTCTCCGACCGCCCGTCTAGCCTAAGTAAGGTTCTAAGTGGAGTGTTGCAAGTCATGGACTGCTCATCCACCAAGACTCCGTCCTTAAGCATCACGGGTCACCACCCACGACCAACAGGTGGACACATGTGGGGGAATCTTACCCCTCTGCAGAGATGCAGTCGGTGCATTATAACGCCCCAGACGACGGCAGGACGTTTATTGTTTTATATTTGTAGTTTCATCTGGACATACATGCATACACATCAACCGCCTCCCTTTATATATAGTTGTTATATCCAGTAGTTAAAAACCTGAAAGAAAACAATTAGAAAAAGATTCGAGGACAAAAGACTGAAATCTATTAAAAAAATAGAAAGAGTAAAATATCAAAGTAAAAATAAAATAATAAATATACGCATTGTAATTGCCTTCAAATTATTAATATATTATAATAAGTATGACTTTAAGAGACACAAAGAGAAAATAAGATAGTAAGAAGAAACCAAGAAAAATATATCCTTTCTTAAAAAGAACAAGGGAGGGTCTCAGATAAATGGTTGGTTGGAGTTTTATGGCTTGTCAACCCATGTTGGGTTATTTTATGCCGAAAGAAGTTTTATTTTATTCCTTCTTGATGGGTATTCAGGGTTTTTTGAAGCTCAATGCTGAAACGCATTCTTTCGATTCTACACATTGATGTGACCCTAACAGGCATTACCACTCCATGTTAGAGTGAACCTGGAAGTAATGGCAATAAGGAGGTACTCCACACTCCCCCAACACAACTTAACCATTAGATGCAGTTTAACGTCATACCTTCAGGACACTCAGACAAATGGACCAAAAGATACGAAAATTGATGACGATGTTCAATACCTTACACCAGAGATGACAAAGAATATATGTATCAAGAAAAGAGAGATAAAGCGTATTCGCTATTTTTGGGGATTGTGTACATGGAACAATTCAAGTATTCCAAGAATGCACTAAAAAGTGCAAAAAAGACCAATTATAGCAGCCACTAACAGCAATATACACATAAAACCAATTAGTAAAACAACACAAACTATATAATCAAAAATAGAAATTGCCAACGACTGCATGGATACTTTAAGCGACTCACTCGGAAGATTGCACACATGATAACCTGAACATGACTAAAAAGAGCGAACCTTAAACCTTTGTCTCATAGGCTATATATTTTTCTTTTGTTTCTTTTTTCTAATACGCTTTCGCATCCCAGAAGACAACGATTATTTTTAGCCTAAAGTAAGGGTTCTCAGAAACTGCTCAATATATATATATATGCTTTTGTGTTTATGGTCAAGTATATGTATGTATATATATATATATATATATATGTATATGCGTTTGTGTTTATGCTTATATATATATATATATATATATATATATATATATATATATATATATATATATATATATATAAATATATATGTATATGCGTTTATGCTCAAGCATATACATATATATATATATATATATATATATATATATATATATATGCGTCTGCGTTTATGCTCATGTATATGTATATAATATATATATATATATATATATATATATATTATATATGCGTCTGCGTTTATGCTCATGTATATATATATATATGCGTTTGTGTTTATGCTCAAGTATATATGTATATACTTATATATATACATATGCCCAAGCTTACATATACATATATATGCGCGTAAGTGTATATATATGTGCATATATATATATATATATATATATATATATATATATGGGTTTGTGTTTATGCTCAAGTATATATATATATATATATATATACATATACCCAAGCTTACATATATATATATGCGCGTAAGTGTATATATATATATATATATATATATATATATATATATATATATATATATGTGTGTGTGTGTGTGTGTGTGTGTGTGTACGCGCGTGCGTATATATATATATATATATATATATACACATATATATGCAAGCCTGGGCATATGCGTATATATATATGTGTGTGTATGTATATATATATATATATATATATATATATATATATATGTAAACTTGGGCATATGTGTATATATATGTGTATGTGTAAGCTTGTATATATGTGTATATACTTGAGCATAAACACAAACGTACATATATATATATATATATATATATATATATATATATATATATATATATATATATATATATATTAGTGCTCTCGGAAGATTTAAATATTAAGAAAGACAAAAAACGTATCAATTTCTATACATTCTAACCTTAGTTTTTTCTCGTATACTAAAGACAAGACTGTTTGAAAATTTATTTTTTCACCGCCTATAAGAAAGAAAATAATATATTTTTCTTTGGCTTAACATTTGAGAAAGTTTCTTAGACATTTCCTTTTATTTGAGAAAGACACAAATTATGAAAGAAAAATCCATAAAATATGCGCCCGTGCAAATAGAGTTGATCTTACGTCAGTGAATGTATAATGAGTGGATTCTACATGACAAATAGGCCCAAGTGAATATTTTGACAGGATGCACTTAAATGATATATCGCTTTGAAAGTGATCACTAGATCAAATAGCAATTTGCGTCTCTTTTTGTCTCATTTAAAAACTGATTTTTTTATGCTTTCTAAATAAGTAAACGGATCTTAGGTCAATGGTGCTTTTTATTCTTTTCCTTTTTAGCGATTATGAGGAATTAAGATGACTTCTTATTTTTAAAGTTCTCATTCAAGATTTTTCGAAAAAACAAAAGAAACCAGTGAATATTTTGTTTAAAAAAAAATAATTCGTGGATTCTTTCTTATGCATATTTATAAGAAAATATAGAGAGAATTTTACATATTTCCCTTTTTTTATTTTTCTCCTTCGATACATCCTTATGGTGGTTTTATGAGATGAATCATTTTAAATTCTATACATCATCATTATCATCATAATCTGCTGCGGCAGTCATTTTGAGTACACGGCCAGGCAGAGGTCTTACCCAATTAATTTTACTAGCAAATATATGCACCCTCCGTAGGGTGCAAGTATTTAGGTTTTGATGTAATAAAATATTGTATCAAATTAGAACCTATGTAGAAAATGAGAGGGTATAATCGAAAAATAGAACAGCTTTAAATCTAACTCTTCCATCTTTTTCATGCACTCCCGTCTTTCATTTTTCCTAATTTATCTATTTAGTTAGATTATGAAGTATTTTGTTGAATATATAAATATACTTGCATGTTATTAGTATGTAGATTAATCCAACAGTATTAATAAGGTATCTCAATTTTATCAATAATTGAGGTTTAAATAAAAAATAAATTCATGGTGAATGTGATGTCAATAACTAAGGGAATTGTGACTTGAGTAGTGATTTAGTTTCGGTTACAGACAAACACACAATCTCCATTATAATAAGATAGTGAACTAGATTCTTTCGCGTCTTTCCAACAAACTATTTCATCTCTGGATAGTTCTCAGGACAACGTTTGTTAATTTTGGGTTCTTTTTAGCTATAGGGCCGGGTAGAACGTTCGGCTAGGAACCGCAAGGTTCCTAGTTCGATACCGGCCCTCGGTAACTCAGTGTATGAGTAACATAGGGATCTGTGCGGTAAATTAAGGAGCTGATGGTAGGTGTAGCGCTCTACCTCAGACTCTAAAATAATCTCCTTGTCTAGCGTTAGTGAAAAGGGGATAGACGCCCTCGCTGATTGGCTGATACCGACTTTAGGTCACTCCGAGGACTTTACTTTTTTTTTATTACTTTATTCTTAAATTGCATTTCGCTTTCGATTATATAACAAAAGTTATTTGTGAATGTACACAAAGAATTTTTTTTTTAGATTACGTGCTTAATTAAAGTCATACCTAATTTGTTAATTATAATTAAATGAATTAGGCGTGCATATCGGTTTAAATGTTAAGCGTAAACAAATCGTAACATTTAAACCGATATGCACGCCTAATTCATTTAATTATAATCAATTAACAAATTAGGTATGACTTTAATTAAGCACATA
Organism: Doryteuthis pealeii; assembly: GCA_023376005.1. Classification (NCBI taxonomy): domain Eukaryota; kingdom Metazoa; phylum Mollusca; class Cephalopoda; order Myopsida; family Loliginidae; genus Doryteuthis; species Doryteuthis pealeii. The sequence goes on along the minus strand of CM042141.1, from coordinate 49,647,915 downwards.
ATCTCCCAGAAAATTGTCGGCTATCGCTATTTTCAAACACATTATCCATTTCATATATATATATATATATGAGAAGTAACAAACAGACGATGTTTGTGATATGGCTATTTTCAGCCGACAATATTTGGGAGAATATGTGCATAATTGAAGTCGAACCTGTCAGCTTGACAGTCAGGTTTCGAATCGCACACGGGGCGGTCTTCGTATCTATAGCTCTGCTGATGAGGCCTAATAGGCCGAAATGTACATACAGAGATTGGTTTTTCTCGATTTGTTTAGCCTTACATTTAAATAGGTAATCCCGCCTAATTAAGTAATTATTAATTAATTAACTTTCAAAATTAGGTTCGACTTCAATTAAGCACATATTCTCCCATATATATATATATATATATATATATATATTATAGTGTGTATGTGTTCCACGAAAAGTACAATGCGTAGAGAGACAGTACACAAGCACAGTTCATCATCCCCAAGACATCATTTTCCACATTGTCACCTTCATTGAGGATGCCTTTTTGAAAAGTGATGAACGAGAGACAGCATAGCACACTTGTCAAAATCAGCACCAGTGGAGGTGACCTACTTTTTTTGCAAAGGAGTGATGACGTCGTCATTGTCATGAAAATGTCGGCCGTGTCCATCATTCATCGGCCTGATTCGCGCCGATGGGCTTAGATAGGCGCTAGAATATCTCACGGGTTGACAGCCGTGCTGAATGCGGCTTGTGATTCACAGCGACAGCAGCGCCACTGCTGGTATGCTGCATTAACTAACAAACCACACATCCATTGTTTATTCTCCGTAAACTTGCATCGATAAATTTTAATGTGGCCATTATTCGTAAATATATATATATATATATATATATATATATATATATATATATATATATATATATATAAAAGCAATTGGTAATTTGCTTGAAGCATTGTTAAGTATGTTATAAAATATTAATATTTTGAAGGCCAATACAATGCGTATGAAAAATAAAAACAAAAAGATGTTATTTTTGTCTTATCGATTTCGAAGCATGAACTTCATCATCAGAGTTTCGTATCAGAAATGGACATGCTTATGTTTTTATTTGTGTGGTTATAATTTCTCTTCTTATTTCCTTTTCCTCTCCTTTTTTTCTCTTTCTTCTTCTCCTCGTTTATGAATGAAATGGGCGAATAACTAATTTCATATTTCTCTTTTTTTTGTATAAATGTTTGTTGAGAACAAATGTTCTAATATTGTCTGTCATCCGGTCAAATGTTCCAAGTTTGTTGCCATGTCAAAATTCAAAATAAAAAATTTAAAAAATAAATAAATAAAAACCGTCAATAGAAAAATTTATATATCTAGCTTTATAAAAAAAAAGAAGAGAGAAATAAGAAATTACAGTTATTCGCCCATTTCATTCATAAAGGAGGAGAAGAAGTAAGAGAAAAAAAAAAGGAGAGGAAAAGGAAATAAGAAGAGGAATTATAACCACACAAATAAAAACATAATCACGTCCATTTCTGATACGAAACTCTGATGATGAAGTTCATGCTTCGAAATCGATAAGACAAAAATAACATCTTTTTGTTTTTATTTTTCATACGCATTGTATTGGCCTTCAAAATATTAATTATATATATATATATATATATATATATATATATATATATATACGTGTGTGGTGTGTGTGTGTGTGTGTGTGTAAGGTGGACACTATTTGGAGTAATATAATAATATTTATGTTTCCCTTAGTTTCTTTCCCCATAATGAATAAATAATCTATTAGTATTCTACTTCAAGGCACTATACTGCATGGCATAAACTGTTGCAGCACTTTTGAATTTTCTTGATGGTATGCCCCCCCCCCCCCAAAAAAAAAAATACCATTAAATGATAGACGGGTCTGAAATATGGCATTTACACCAATCAGAATGTCTTACAAAATTAGAACCATTAAAATATGTTATTCTAATCCACACGCTCATTATTTGGCTGAGGTGTCGACACTCATAAGAAATAAGTATTCAGCACATAAGCAACATCAGATAATCAAGATTTACATTTTTTTCTAATTTCAGCTTGGACGATCTCATTTTTAACCAGGTGATGTTACAAGATGATAACGGTCGTACAATTAACATATGGTACTTTACAGGAAACAAAACTAATATGTGGTCTCATGATTTAACTACACGACGTTTAGTATTATCTAAAGAAATAGTTTAAATTGATTGGATAATTATTAGATTGTAGTGTCGTCGGTAATTATCTATGTTGAGTGATCGGATGGGGTATTTCTACCTCTAGATATTTTTGTGGTATTTTGGTTGGTTGGTGTTTTTGGCATATATGATATAAGCAAATAGACACCACCACAAAGTTAATTTTAAGTCACAGAAGGCACTGCACTCGAATGTAACTTCAGGTCCCGAGAAATCTATTGTCTTTCGAGACTGCCATGCCAATGATGGTATCTGTGTGTATGTATGTGTGTGTGTGTGTTTTTATCGAACAGATTTTGATAAGAGAAAATGATTGCTGGATGGGACAAAAGGTCATTTTTTAATTGGCATTTAACAGGTTTGAATTCAGAGTTTCCTTTCTCCTAAGCCATTTGCAATACCAAGGTGTTTTGTTTCTGACCGCCATCCTTGGCCAGTTGAAAAAGAACTTAAAGTAAGTAAGTCCCAAACTATAGAATCCTTTGGTAAGTGAATAAGTCCTGCGTTATGGAATCCTACGTAGAGTCAAAGGTCCAGTGATATAATCCTATGTTGCGTCGTCCACGAAGGTTCGAAGCAATGTGCGCAGGTATGACCAGAACAGCCAGTATAAATAACAATATCAGCAGCAGAGCACTGCCAGTGATTGGCCAATAGGTTGGTCACATGGTTATCGGCGAGTCTATAAGTAGAAGTGAACATCTGGCACACACCTTATAATAAAAAAAACGCCAACACAAGATAAAAGAACCTAACCTGCACTTCAATTTACCCATAGCTGGAGGGAGACTAGTTGGATTCATACATTATAAGATTTTACCGCCTTTGGAAATTCAAACATTTTGTGCAGGATTTGAACTCAGTTCGCCGTGCCTATTCCAAGGACGATAACCACTGCATAACAAACGCCTTCTTTAGTTTAATACAACTGTTTACGCGGAAATCCACAACTGAATTGATATAATTTTTTATTTCATCTTCACAAATACCATTATTTAGAAGAAACGTTGAGTAAACTGCTCAGGTAAGGTTTATCTGAAGAAATGAGCTAAAATCATATTTTTGTAAAAAAAGAACAATTTCCTCGTATATTCCTATCATAAAATAAATTGAACCCTCATTTTATGTCCGTGTTTTTGCAAAAAATGTTTTATTTTTCTTGCACACGTTATTTTACAATACCAAATATATTTTATTTATTTATTTTAATATTCACTTCAATGTGTATATTCTAAAAGTTTTCATTTTGTGAGAATGGTTAGTTTTAAAGTGGGGGTTCGTTTTACACTTCAACTTTTTACTCGTAAATTCCTACCATAAAATTAATCTTGGCTCAGATAATGCCCAAGCCTAATTTGATGGTAGGAATTTACGACGAAAAAGTTGAAGATTACCTTTTGTTGTTATTTCTTTTCTTTTTTTATTTGGCTTTGGTACTCTAAAATAAAAAACGTCAGATTTTAATCATCGTCGACCAAAAAACAAAATTAAATATTAAATTACTTGCTTAATTTCCGGATTCCATGAGTACGCAAATTGTGCAAACATCTGTGATTCTGTGACTTAGACTTTAATTCTAGCAATTATCAAGATTTAGGGAAACAATGAGAATATTATTATTCCTCTTATGTAGTGTTATTCTAATATGTTGACTATGTTGTGAGCTATTTTGTTTTTTCGGTTTTCGAACTAATATTTCAAACTTTATTTAACATTTAATAGCTATACATTACCTAACTAATAATTTATGTAATCTCATACAGAAAAAGCATATACAAAATGCTCGTTGTCAAGTCGTTAGAGTCATGGAAAATGGATTCGTCGATGTGAGTTCAAATCCAGGACGACGCTGAGTACATTTCACATACCTTTGGGAAAGATATAAATCAAACTCACTCTCCCTCCAGCTATGGGTACATAGTAGAGCGGTCTGGGCTCCGTAACCGTGGCTAGGTAACCAGTCTAGGTGGAAGGAAAACTGAATTGAACCTTGTTAATCCCCGTTTAATAAATTGTGTCATATCCTGCGTGTGATAAATTTAAAAAAAACTAATAGCATCACTGATGGTTATAAAAGTAAAAAAGTAAAGTCGTCGGGGCGGCCTAAAGTCGGTATCAGCCAGTCAGCGAGGGAGTCTATCCCCTTTTCAATAGCGCTAGACCATGGAGATTGTTTTGGCGTCTTAGGTGGAGCGCTACACCTACCATCAACTCCTTACTTTACCGCACAGATCCCTGTGCTACTCATACGCTGAGTTGACGAGGACCGGTATCGAACTAGGAACCTTGTGGTTTCTAGCCGAACGCTCAACCCACTGAGCTATCCCTGCCCACTGATGGTTATAAAAGATGGAAATGATGAACTGTGTTCAAATCCAGGACGCGGATTTTTGCATTTCACCGGGAATTGTATATGCATCCAGTTATGTGTAAATATAAGGGCAGATTGGGCACTTTAGCCTATAGGAAGGAAAACTGAATTTAAACTAGTTAAACTCTACTTACAAAAGAACTGACTGCGTGTCACATCCAACTCATTCAGAGAAGTTGGTAAATACACACATGTAATAAACTGGGCGAATCGGTCTATTATCAGTATCAACCAAATAGCAAGGAAGTCTATCCCCCTTTTGTGTCACAAACTGTTCGATGGGGTTAGTGAATATATATTTATCTTTAACCCTATTCATAGTGTTACTACAGTGTGTTTCGGGTCATGATAATGCTGATAAATTCAGTTGTTGATGTGTTATTGATTGAATTGAGTACTTCTCCATTCGCTGTACAAAACAATAGCATTTACTCCTTCAAAAACACATTTCCACCAAAACTGTTATTTATATATTCTTACTGTATCATCTTTAGCTTTTTTTTGTTCATTCGCTCACTGTCGTTGTTGAAACTTAATATTTGTCTTCCCCTTCCCTGACACATTTTCTCTATTTGTCCTCTCTTTCTTAAGCTATTTCTCTATCTGTTCTTATTTCTCCCTTTTTTTTTTATCTTCTCTGCATTTCTATGGCTCTTTCTTATTCCTTCTCTCATTCTCTTTTTGAAACTGTTGGTTGATTGGTTAGATATTACGGCATGTCCACCCTTGTTGGATTATTTTATGCCGAAGCCTTTTTTATTCATCCTTTATGAGTATTGAAATTTTAAAAAATACATTTTTAAAAATTTATTTGTGAGTTATCCAAGTGTATTCTCTTCAGATGTGTTTCAAATGTTTTCTTAAAAAAATGTATTTGTCATATTTTGAACTGTTCGCACTTAATAAAGCTTTGTCAACCCCGCCACATGGGTAGAATGTGATACACGGCCAAATTTGTTCAGTGGAATTTAACAGCTTTGAATTCAGAGTTTTCACTCTCTTAGACTGGTTGCCTATCCAAAGTTAAGCAGTCCAGTCTGTCCTAATATTTACCCATAACTGGAGGGAGAATAGTGGGATTCATAACTTTCCGAAGGGATTAGCGCTATGTAAAATGCAAAAAGCCACGTCCAGGATTTGAACCAGGTCGGCGAGTCCATTTCTACAACTCTAACCATTACACCACACACTTCCTGATGCTTTAATATATATATGCATGTATAATAATATACCAGTAGGTAAAACTTACTACTAGCACTCAAATGTGCACTTACGGCCAAATGTTGAAAGAAACGGTTCCCACTTGTTTATCAAAGTTAAGCAGTGATGAGCATCTTCAATATTTATATAGGCGACTATTTGAGCAACAGCAGGTATTGTAAGCAGCCGGATATCAAAATGACTTGATTCTGCATTGAACGGAGTTGATATACCTTGTAAAATAAAACAAACAACTATACTATCTGTACCACTACCTTGAAGTACATATACTCGAACCGCCTTAAATTCGGTTGGAAAATACCCATCTTTACATCTCTATTGCCTATAATATGTTATAACCTTTTCTTTAACAGCTTTAGAGGCTGTTGAATAACAGATTATAAAATTTTATATTAACAGCTATTTTTAGAAAGGTGATTTGTTGTGGGGGAACGCGCACGAGAGATTATGTTTTCCAAGGTTTAGTGAATATATCTCAATATTCTATATAGATAGGGATAATGAGCGTGCCAGTTTTTGGTATATAAACGTAGGAAATTATCCAGATCTTCCATAAAAGATTCTACGTACATTAACCTATCAGGGCAGCACACACCCAAGCAGAGCGTATAGAGACGGATGTTAGCCAAGAGGAAGTCAATACAATTTACCTACTTATTAACTTCCCTTTATGGCCTCCTTAATAGAAACATAAGAACCATTTTAACCATAAACAGAGGGGAAAATAACATTAGTATCTAGTAAAACATTGTTTAAGATTGTGACTTCCAGATGATAGTAATAGAGACTACGTCAATAAGATTTGTCTGATGGAAGCTTTAGATTTAGAGCAGGGAAAAAAAGGTTTAATTTTTATGACCCTCAGAAAATAACGTTACACTGAGGTGGGGTCAAAGATTGTGACTTCAACATGATGGGGATACACGCTTTGTCAGGGTTGAGTAAATATTTTGGTACGGGACATATAAGCCCAAAACGGGGCATCCCTTAACGAACAATTGTGATATTGTGAAAAGTACCCTGTACTTTAGCATAAAATTTATTATTTACATGTAGATATAATATAAATGATTCATTTATATATCTAGATAATTTATAATTTATAATGAGCTTCTTCAATGTTATTAAATGCATGTCACCATGTAATTGTTTCTTTAAACTTAATTAGGTAATTTAGAATTTAATAAAGGCCGCCTGTCGCCTGGGGCGTTAGAATGGACCGACTGCACCTCTGCAGAGGGGTAAGATTCCCCCAAATGGGACCACTGTTGGCCGTGGGTGGCGACCCGTGATGCTTAAGGACGGAGTCTTGGTGAATGAGCAGTTCTTGACCTGCAACACTCCACTTAGAACCTTACTTAGGCTAGACGGGCGGTCGGAGAGGCCCGCTCCAATCAATAGGCTGGTCACGTCAAGCCCTAGCACCTATGTGATTGCACCAACACTATTGCTCTTATAGCAAGTCCGAACACTTTTTATCATATGGGTGCTAGAAGGCGTGTGTGAGGGTCTACATGTCTGGGAATGACGTTAAACTATCTGATGGTGAGGTTCTAGTTTTGGAGGTTTGGGGAATGTGGAGCCCCTTCATCCACTGCTTCATTGGTCCACTCTGACCCTGAGTGGTAGTACCTGTTAGGGTCCCATCTATGGGTTAAATAGAAAAATGTATTTATAAAAAATTGTATTATCCATTAAGAATTGATTTATTTAAAAACTTTATCGGCATTAAATGACCCACTGAGGTTGATATGCCGTAAAACAAACCAAACAAAAAAAATTAATAAGGATATACAACTCATTCAACTGTTGCATATGGAAATCTAATAGATTGCAATGGTTTATCAGAATAATAACTAATTAGAATTATTCTATCTTTGTTATTGTGTAAAAAAACTTCAATGATTTAAATTAAAACATTAATAATAGTAATATGTACTCAGTTGGTTACCTTTAGAGGTACCATATATTTTTAGCAATAGCACAATTTTAAGGGGACTCCCCTTTTTGGCATCACGCCCGTTGCTAAACTTTGGCCCTCCCTCCCGTTGACTTCGTCAATAAAATTTGTCTAATGGAATCTTTATATTTACAGCCAGAAAAAAAAACTTTCATTCTTGTGACACTCTGAAAAAAATACAGGAGGGTCATAATTTAGGTACTGGACGTGTATGCTGAAAAGGGGGTTTCCTTTAAGGAAAAATTGTGGTATTATAAAATGTATCCGGTACCTCTGTGCCGGTCATTCCTAAATGAGGTACCCCGGCAAGTATATGGTACTATTTGTATTTTTTTTAATTTAATCATTGAAGTTCTTTTACACAATAACAAAATAGATTATTCTACTCAACTAATATTATGATAACTCCATTGCAATCTTTTCAGACTACATGTCTGGTACCTAAAAATTTACCTCCTCCCCGATAGATATTGAGTAGAATTGCTATGTATGGTACGATCCCAAAAAATTGAGGGTGTGGTCGAGACATCTCCCGCAAGTTCAACTGTTGTCTGTGTTGTGCACGCGAATATACGCGAGTGGTAATGTTCCTACCATCTAGCTTATGTCTTATCATTTTGATGCTGTTACGTGCAGAAATGTTTTAAAACTCATATCAGTATTAATTTTCTATCCGGAACTACATCATTCCGACGTACGATGAAATGAGCATAAGAAAGCTCTGTTTGAATTACAGATTCACCAGTCTTAGAAATGTTTCACATGGTCAAGTCATAATCATAACGGACTGTATCTAAAATACTATAGTAAGTCTTAGCTATGTGGCGTTTTAATTGATACGTTCATAAGTTCACTTGCGAGACATAGGTTAAAGTCGGAGGTATTTTTGCCACAGCCTGTACAATAGATGATGTATAGAAACAATTTCTAAAATGCTTTTAATATAAACACTAATAATATTTAGCAAAAGAAAATAGTTTAGTTTATTTATGGACAAATGCTTTTCAGAAAAATAACTTTTTCAACTGTATATTTAGTTACTTTTTAAAAGAAAAAAAATGCGGAGAACTGGTTCAAGGGATCTAAAGAAGTCCTTTAAGTAATAGTTCCCTCGGAATATTTGAGAGTCGAATAATTTCCAAGAATCTCAAAAAATGAGTTCTAATTTTAAAAATAATTACTGACAATTTTTTGTGAAACTTATATCATCAAAATTCAACGAATAAAAACCAGATTGCCAATGTACAGGAGAAGTGTGTACAAAAACATTTTTAACCAGACAAAATTATTGTTAGAATCCCTGATAAGCTTAAGAATAGCATTGCTGTAAGCCATTCATAAAATATTCTCTAGATTTAGCAAAGATATCATTGTAATGAAATATGAGAAATTTATTCCCCAGCTTAACACTGATATCATCTTAAACGATTTACAAAATTTGTCTGGGGTTAACTTATTCCATACATTTTTCTGTTTTATAAATTAACTTTGATACGAACAATTTAACAAGTGAAATCTCCCCCACTCACACAAATCATTTTTTCATTCGAGGCGTGTCCCAAAAGAAACATTACATTTAGAAAAAAAAATAAATTGCCTCACCTATAACTTGATGAGACTTGTCTCCTTCAAAATTCTACTCTCCACTGTTGATACACCTTTACTATAATTTGTTAACCAGGCATGGAATGCATTTAAGAAGTCATTTACAGGGATAATGTGTGGGTATAGTAGCGTATTTTTTCTACCCATTATATCGTCTGACATCAAGACGTTTCAATATGGATTTCACTTTTGGGAACAACATAACATAGAAGGTCAAACACGAAGAGAAAAGCATCTGGGAAATGAATTATCTCATGCGTTGCCAATAAGTCATTATGTGATCACAATTCAGTAATGTTGTCCAGATTTCAAATCATCTAAAATACAACACCGTTGGAATTAATTTTGATTATTTGTAGAGTCCTGGAAAACTGAGGGTAAGTTTTCATGTGGCTTTACTGCTCCCTGGCAGGGGTCAAATACAACGTCTATACTGTTCAAAAACAGAAGGTGAAAAGAGATCAAGAATATATTTTTGGAACTGTCATGTGAGCCCCTAGGGAGTCCCTACTCCAAAATTATCTAAGAGAGAGAATTATTTTTGTATCCCTACAGAGCCAAAGTGTATATCTAAAAAGTTAATGAGTGATTTTTTTCGGCTAAATTCAGGTGTAATATGCACCTACAATGTTATAACCATTATCCTGTGATACTTCTACGCACTAACTTTTTTTTTTATATTCAATCAAATCGATCTTAAAAGTAATGTACTGATTTAGATTTTTCAGGTTGGCAACCTGATTGAAAACAGTCCTTTCGGTTAAGGCAGTAGATACGTCGACTGAACCTCTATAGAGGGCTAAAATCCCTTCATGAGTCCACATGTTTGACCTTGGTGGTGATTTATGAGGCTTACAGACGGGATCCTGGTGGCTGAGCTGTCCCTGGCATGCAACACTCCACTCTGGCCCGTACTTGGGCTAGATTTGCTCTCACTCAGACTTCTGAGAAAACACACGGGTCAGTACTCGTGAAAAAATAGCAAGAACTATAATACTGATTATAAACTTATTTTCAGAACAACCCAGTTAATACAAATAGTATAAATAATGTGTAACTGATAATGTATAAAAAACACAGACAGCGGAAAAATCATAAAAATGTATTTTAAAGAAAGAAATGTATAAAACATTTTAGACGTTGTTGGCACTAATTTTCCTCAATCCTTGACGGTTTTAAAAAGGTTAATAACTTAGTATTATCTACGTTATTCGGACTATTGTCCCCATCTTCATTGTTATCTTACAACGTTTCGGCCGATATGCCCTCCGGCCTTCTTCAGGTATTTATTGTCGGACTCAGGAACTTCTTTTCGAACTCGGGAACTTTCTTGTAGTCGGGAACCTTCTTGTCGTAATCATGAAGAAAAGGACAATAGTCTGAATAACGCAGATAATACTAATCATCAAGCCTCATCTCAAACATTCAGAAATAGTTAATAACTTATTTTCATATAAAATCATATAATTCTAAAATTCCATAGAGACAAGGAAAAATGAAACCGTTTATCAACTACAATAATGTTGTTGCGCATCTGTGGTAATTATGCATTTGTTACAGAAATAGTTTTACGTTGTATTCGAGATTAAAATATATTTTTAACATCCGATCACGTGCTACATCGGTCTTTTTTCATCAAGGTTTCTTCTGAAAACAGAAGTTGAATCGTTGCATTTGGATTGGATATAACCAAAGATGAAAGAATTTATATTTGAATAATTAGTAATAAATAATTGTAATATTTATGCGACAAAGAAACTAAAATGATATTTCCGTTTCATCGCATAACTATTTTCAAAAGATGAAATAGCTCACATACATTTTCCAAAACTTTAAAGTATCTCCTTATTCTTATTTCAAATTATGCTCACATAATCTTCACCATAGTCGTGTACATGATAGCCCTTCCCTCAATAATCATTACAGCCATATCACGATGAAATTACAATGTCCTGCTTGATCAGCGAACAGCCTGTTCAATAGTAGCAGAGTGACCACTTAATCAACAGTAAGTACTCTAAGCAATATGAGTACTTTGTTTATGAAAAAAACCTTGATTCCGCATTAAATGACCCAAATGAAGACTTTCGATCAAGTCACCTTGAAAGCATCAATTCCCACAAGATCACTGAAGTTAAGCAGCGATGTGTGTTCAATACTTAATTGGGTGACCACTTAAGCAACAGCATTTTATTGATAAAAAATGACTAGATTTTACATAAAATTACCCGAAAAGAGAATTACGATATAGTCCCTCTGGAATCACATGTTCCTGCTCGCTAGATCACCGTAGTTAAGGAACAAAAAGCCAGTTGAATCCTTTGTTTATCAAAAGAACTTAATTTGGAATCAAATAACCCACTTTGTTTAGCTCTTAATAAAATTATAGTGCCTGATGGTGTCTGCCAAATCTGTAAACTACGAAACCTTTTAAACAGCCAAGTTTCAAATAAGAAACTAAATGACAAAAGTCTTACAAAATTTAAAAAAAAAAAAAACACATTAACACCAAAGTATATACGGCTTTTTTTATATATTTATTTCTTTATTTCCTTGACTCTCGCCTTATCCCTTATATATACACACACACACAACAATATATATATATATATATATATATATATATATATATATATATATATATATATATATATAACACAAACAGTGAATTTTTTCCTTCTTTTTTCCATTAAATACAATCGACTTTTCGAGTTGGGGTAAGAACAAAGAGAATTTTATATTATCTGAGGTTTCTTGCTTGCGTCAAAGATATCAACCAACGTGTTTCGCTATTTTAGTTGAGCATTTTAGTTCAACGTAAAAAAAAGTAAATGCTATAAAATTCAAAAAAAAAAAAAAAAGCAACTTACAGTAAAAGAGCAAATGTCAATAAAAGGAATTTTAAATGAAAGGTGTTGTTGTTTTTTTTTTTTGCAGAGAGAAATTCAAAACGATCAGGAAAACAAGAAAATAATATAAGAGATTTTTATCTAAAAGCTGATTTTTATTGAAAACAGAAAATAATTTCTTATGAGAAAGAAGCTGCTATTCAATATACACTTCCATTTAGACGTACATGAACGCCTGTATTAGTTTCCTGTATAGATTGTGTGTGTATGTTAAACACACATACACATTCGTATTTATATATATATATATAATATATATATATATATATATATATGCGTGAATAAAAAGGTCTTAAATGCCATGGGTATCGTGGTTATGGACCATTTCCACTCGTGGGTATCTAGGGCCCACGAGCTTCTTCAGACCACATATCTTTTATATATAGTTATTTATCAACCCCTCCACACGAGCAGGATGCGACACAAGGTCAATTTCTTAAGCGGAGTTCAGCAGGTTTGAATTTAGAGTTTTCCTTCTCCTAGACCGGTTGCCTAACCAAGGTTAAAGAGCCCAGTCTGTCCTATTTACCCATAGCCGGAGGGAGAGTAGGATTCATACCTTTCCCAAGGATATTAGCACTAAATGAAATGCAATTACCACGTCCAGGATTTGAATTCGGGGCGACGAGTCCATTTGCCATGACATTAACCATTACACCATATCTTTTATATATACATATATATGTAGATAGAGAGAGAGAGAGACTTATCAACCTGAGTTCAAACCCTAGACGAGGCTTTGCATAATGCTAATACACTTGGAAAATGTATGCATCAAACAACTCTCCCTCAAGCTATGGGTAAATACTAGAACAGACTGAGTTATTGAACCTTGGCTAAGTGACCAGTCTAGGAGAAGGAAAACTGATTTCAATCCTGTTAAACTCTGCTTAAGAAATTGACCTTGTGTATCGGTTTGCTGGTTGGTTGGGGTTTACGGCATGTCAACTTATTGGGTTATTTTATGATATTTTAGATTTATTCATTCTTTAAGATTTTCCAAAACATTTCTTCTATTTACTCTATAGATGGGACCCTAACAAATAATACCACTTCGTTTTTAGAGTGGAATTGGGGTAATGGTGATAGATAGGTAATCCACATCCCCCAGAGCGCCAGAATTGGAACTTTATCATCAGATAGAGTTTAACCTCATACCCAGAACATCAAGAAATTTCCCATGGCGCAAATACACTTTTGGAAATATGTGCATCAATCTATTCCCTAGTCTTACTTTTGAGAATAATTCTTACTCATGTATTAAGAAAAACGATTAAGCTAACAACAACAACTACTACTCCTACTAATCTTATTATAATGGAGATTGTGGGTTTGTCAGTCTGTAACCGAAACTATATTACTATACAAGTCACAATTCCTTTAGTTATTTACATCATATTCTCCATGATTTTATATTTATGTAAACCTCAATTATTAATAAAATTGTTTTACATTACTTACACTGTTGACCATATCTACATGCTAATAACATGCAATTGTATTTATATATACAACAAAATAGCGGTTCACAGTATGAATGGGAAGGCTAATTTGCATATTGATCTTAAAAAATTGATTTTAATAAATATATGCTTAGTATTATTGATTTCTAATTGTTTGGTTTTATCTTATTGAATATGAGCAAAAATCTCTTCAATAAATCTTAAATGAAATCCCTTAACAAGAAGAAATAACTGTAATATTATTCTTTACTTCCTATTTTAACTAAACAGTTTAATTAGGAAAATTTACCAATGAAAGACGGGAGAAACAAAAAATGATGGAAGAGTTAGTTTCAAAGTTGTTCTATTTTTCAATCATACCCCCTCTGTTCAAAATCTTTTATCTACATTCTTATTCAGTTTCATTAGCCTTTCTAATTTAATATGATATTTTATTATAAAATTTAACTAAAATACTTGCACCCGGAGGGTGCATATATTTGCTAGTATGTTTAAAAAAGACACAAAAAGCCAACGTTAGTTCTAGTACTAATAATGATAATATAATAAGCGAATGCAGCAAACTAGCACATAGAGAGTACAAGACTAGGCACGACTCTGTGGGAAAGGTAATCCACTGCGAATCGTACAATAAATTAAATTTTCACCATACATACAAATGATATAGGAGACCGGACTTAGTATTGATTGAAAAGAAAAAGAGAACCTGTAATCTCGTGGATTCTGCCGTCCTGACCGACTACCAAGTGAAAATGAAAGAAAGCGAAAAGTTAGACAAATACTTAGACCTTGCCAGAGAACTGAGAAAACTTTGGAACATGTTGAAGGTCGTACGAATTGTAAATGGTGTCCTTGGAACAATCCCCAAGCACTAGAAAAGAATTTGGGTGTATCAGAAATCAGAGGAGGAATCGAGACCATCCAGACTACAGCACTGTTGGGATCGGCTAGAATACCCAGAAGAGTCCTGGATACCTGAGAAGACTTGTTGTCACTCGGCCTCCAGTGAACCACTATCAATGACTTGTGAAAAACTAATAATAATAATTTGAAGTAGTAGTAGTAGTTAGAATATGTAATCATGTTTCTGTAACAGAACTCCAATAATGTGTTTCAACAAATGTAAAAATAAAAATAGACTCACATGTTATAATTTCCAGTTTTGCAGGCAGAAACTAGTGGGTTTGAATATACCAGCTAACCCTCGTGGGCTTAGCAGTCTGGTTATTGAAAAGACAGACGTTAGATACTTTTTAAATGTTCATTTTTAAAACAATTACCAAACATTTGGTAAACAGTAGGACTGTGTCGGCTCTTTATCCTTGGTGTGGAGAAGGAAGATTTATATTCAAATCTGTTAAAGCTCCACAGAAAAATTGAGCTTGTGTCACATCTCTTGTAAATGCATAAGTAACTAAGGAGGCACGCTTAGCCAAACCGTTATTCTTTTAGGAAATGGAATTGGTTATGCGAGTACAAATCTTGGACAGGGTATTTTGAATTTCCCTTAGCGCTAATACCCAAGAGGAAAGCATAATTCCAACTCTTCTCCTCCAGTTAAAGTTAAATACTAGGGCAGATCTCAATTCGGCTGAGAAATTAATCTTGTGTCACATCCTTTTTGTGGTGGAACACTTGCATGTAATATCAAATAATTTTAGGGTTTTCTAAAGAACTGAGAGTAGTACTAGACATTTATGTTTCTCTCTCTATTGATATATATTATATATATATATATATATATATATATATATATATATATATATATATATAATATTCATTTATGGGTACTACTATGTAAGTAGTTAATCCAATAGGGCTCAATACATTGTGAATATAGAGCATTTATATATATATATATATATATATATATATATATATATATATATATAAGGCAATCCGAATGACTGGTTGTAAGGTATGAAGGTATGATTCTATCTGGATCTTCGAAATATCACTGTATAACCATACAGTATGCCCTTGTAGGTACAAATATATACTCATACAACGATTTTTATGAATTCCTAAAAAGAGCCCAATGTGTAATAATTAATAAATTAAATTATATACAGAGCAATATTAAACTTTCAATGAAAGAAAAACTTAAACCGTCATCGCGTTATAATGAGGGTTTGTTAAGTTTTTTTTTTTTACACAGTCGATGGCCTCGACAATGGTTTTGATAAACAAGCGGAAACTCAGTAGCGTCCGCTTAATTGACATCACTCGCAAATGCAACTTTTTTTTTTTTTTTTTTTTCCCATTTTTATAAAATACAAACCGTTTTGATTCACTTCCATTTTTCCTTACATATAAGTTAGTTTATATGGATTGTATATTTATAAGTAAACCTTTCACGATATCGTGCATTTATATCTACGTTAACTAAGCGTAGACATGGAATCAACGATGCCTGGTTACTAACAGTTTCTCACCTATGTGATCTCCAGAACTTTCAGTTGTGCTGAAGATTGCATTGGCGAGATACAGTCAGTAATCAGGAGCCGTTGACTTTCATTATATATATATATATATATATATATATATATATATATATACGAGAGAGAGGGGGTATATAGTGTATAAACATATACCATATGTGTGTATGTTGTGTGTACGTTTGAATTTGTGAAATTATATGAGCTGTTAAAACTTTTTGTTACTGTGTGTGCGTAAATAATGTCAACATGTGCTGCATATAAAATCATGTACATACACACACATAGCACATATATAATATATATATATATATATATATATATATATATATATATATAATTTCCATTATGTATTTGAATTTTTTTCATTCTTCATATACAGAAATATATGCATTTATTTTTTTGCTTAATAAATCCTAACTCAAAATTGTATCGATTCTTTCACTTTTCTTGTTTTCTGTTATCAAGGAAAGAAAATAAATTCAAACAAAAAATATTCGCAAAGATATGTGATAAAATAAAAATAGAAATGAAGAATGTTTGATGTGATATTAATGAAGCAAAAATATTTTTCTTTAAAGATTTTAAAATGCACAAAAGAAAACCATCAGTATAAAGTTAAGATGAAAGTTTAAATGAACGACAAAAGTAGTTGTGAAAGAGAAGGAATGAAAGCAAGTAAAATATTGGACAAATGAATGAAACCATAAGATATCTTTTATTAAAAAAAAAGATTCATAAAGAAAAACTGATAACGAATGAAGATAAATGTTTCCTCTTTCTTCTTCCATTATTATTACTAGCAAATATATGCACCCTCCGGGTGCAAGTATTTGAATTTTAATGTAATGAAATATGTTAAATTTGAAATACTTTTGAAACTAAATAAAAATCCAAATAAAATGATTTGAAACAGAGGGGGTATAATCGAAGAATAGAACAACTTTGAAACTAAGTCTTCCATCATTTTTCATCACTCCCTCCTTTTATTGCTGAATTTTCCTAATTTAACTATTTAGTTAAATTAGGAAGTAAAGAATAAAATTACTGTTATTTCTTTATATTAAAGGATTTCTTTTAAGATTTATCCCCGAGTTTTTTGCTCATATTCATTAAGAAAAAAACAAAACAATTAGAAATCAATAATACCAAGCGCATATTTAATAAAATTAAACTTTTAATATCAATATGCAAATTAGCTTTCCTGTTCACACTGTAACCCGCTATTTTGTTGCATATATAAATACAATTGCATGTTATTAGAATGTAGATAAAGTCAAAAGTATTAATAAGGTATAACAATTTTATCAATAACTGAGGTTTAAGTAAAAAATAAATTCATGGTGAATGTGACGTCAATAACTAAGGGAATTGTGACTTGAGTAGTGATTTAGTTTCGGCTTCAGACAGACAAACACACAATCTCCATTATAATAAGATTTCACTCCTTGTCAGTTTTTCACACCAGCGTTAGCTGATGATCGTTCACTGAAGTCTGAGTGACAGTAAGTCTCTTTATGTGTCTGTAGGATTCTTCTGAATATTCTAGCCGCTGTCAACAATGATATTTCTGGATGTTTTCAATTATTCCTATTCCCCAGTTACTCTAATATCTTTTCTAAATCTTTGGGGACCGTCCCAAGCGTATAAACTACAATTGGTATCACTTTCACCGTTATATTCCATTATTTGTTCAATTCCCCGGCAAGGTCCAGGTATTTGTCTATCCTTTCGTTTTTTCTTTCATTTTCACACTGATCTGCTGGAAATACAAAATCTACGAGTAATTTGCATTACCTACATAGTGTTCATTTGATTATATATATATATATATATATATATATATATATATATATATATTAAATTTATATTTTTGCTTGAAGGCAATTACAATGCGGTATATCGCATAAAATTCGATAATTATAGAAGATAAATAATATTGACAAGTGAATCTCGCAAAGAATTACCCGGCGTGTAGAACATCGTACAGCAGCTGTTTCGACTTTATTAAGTCTCATCAGCGATGTATACTAACGATCTCCCTCCGACAGAAATCGAAACCGGGACTTCAGCAGGATAGTCAGAAACTATACTGCCTCAGCCACCGATAGAGCACCGAGAAATGCCTGTGAAATTAACTTGTCAATGATACTGGGACGTCTCTACAATAGGAGGCAAGTGAACAACACGGTGCTTTATGCTCTTCGGCGAAGGAAATAAGATTTTGGGATGTTTGTTTATTTTTTTAGAAGCATTGGTGAATGTATATGAAAGTATATATTAATATTTATATTTTTGCTTGAAGGCAATTACAATGCGGTATATCGCATAAAATTCGATAATTATAGAAGATAAATAATATTGCAAGTTAATCTCACAAATATATATTATATATATATATATATATATATATATATATATAGAGAGAGAGAGAGAGAGAGAGAGAGAGAGAGAGAGACTTAAACAAGAGAAAGAATGAATGAAACCATAAAAACCGTAAGACATTAAAAAAAGGAATAGGATTGCTGGAAAAGAAACTGATTATAAATAAAATTGTAGACAAAAAAAAAAAAAAGAAAAAGAAAAAAAAGAAACGTTGAGAAATACAAAATAATGAAGGAAAAACGATAGAACTTGAAAGAATGTGAGAAATAAGGAATGAATATTGAAATGAAACAAAAATGATAGAAGGACCCAGAAAAGAATGAATACAATGTCCTAGAAAAAGATATCGCAAAGGAGAAGATGAAAATTTGAACGAAGGACAATTGTTCTTTTTTTTTTTAAATCAGGAATATGGATGTAGAAAAATGTAAGTAAAGAAAGGCAAACGAGGAAAGATAAAACCAAAAAAAGTTACGAAAAATGTTGCCAAAAATCAGTTGAAAGGAGTGAATAAAAAAAGAACGAGAATAAATTTCAAGTGAATGACAAAAATACTCAGGAAAGAAATAAAAACAAGTAAAATATTGGGCGAATGAATGAAAAATGAATAGGTTTGATAAAACATAATACCGAATAAAATTGGAGAAGAAATGAAAGCATGTAATGAAATACAACTGAAGGAAAAAAAATGATTAAATTTAAAGAACAAACATTCATGCATGCATGAGAAATTATGAATGTATATAATGAATGAAAATAAGAAATGAAAATAAGGAATGAAAATGAAAATGAAACAGGAATGATCGGGAAAAATGCATTAAAAAGATTTAAAAAAAGAAGAGCAATTGAACACGATGATTATTGATGAAAAGGTGTGTTTTTGAATAAAGAAGGTTGATGCGGATGAATTAAAAGCAAAAAAATAAACGAAGAAATATGAACGAAGGAAAATAAAGGATGTTGAGAAAAATCTGTTCAAAGGATGATTGTTTTGTTTTGTTTTGTTTTACAAGTTTTGAAATAAATCAATTCTTTGGATAATACAATTTTTTATAAATACATTTTCTATTAACCCATAGATAACAAAGAGCAATGGTGATGAAGGGGTGACAAACCTCCAAAAATCAGATAGAGTTTAACGTCATTTGTAGACCTCAGCATCGCCTTCTAGAAAATCATATAAACGTGATCAGCCGATTGATTGGAGGGGGCCTCTTAGCCAAGATAAAAGTGGAGTATTGCATGTCATGAATGTGCCAACAATTGGGGAGAGGTGCAGTCGGTGCATTCTGTGTTCAAAGGATGAAAAAGAGAACGAGAATAATGAAAGATGAAAGTAGAATATTTGGTTAGCGTAAGATCGAAATACTTTATAACTATGAAAATAGAAAGACATTTAAGACTGGGAGAGAAAAAAGGAAACAGAAATGAAAAGTTGAGTACGAAAAGAGTAAGGTTTTTAAAAGGGACTAAAAAAAGTAATATCTGAGAAACATTGTATAAAAAAGGAAAAAAAATGAAAGTAAGCGAAGAAAGGAATCAGAATGAAGGAGAAAAAAACAATAAAAATAAAAGACAAAGTATATTAAATCCAGAGAGTGAATGAAACAGAAAAAATAATGAATAAAAACTGAAAAAATGACTTGTTGAGTACAACAGAAAAAAATGTTTAAAAAAGGAGTGCAAATATGTTTGAGAAAGGAAAAGGAAAAAAAAAGAAAGGAAAAAAAAAAAAAGGAAAAAAAGAAAGGAAAAAAAAGAAAAAGAAAAAAAAAAAGAAAAAAAAAGAAAAGAAAAAGAAGAAAAGTAAAAAAGAAAAAAAGAAAAGAAAAGTAAAAAAGAAAAAAGAAAAAAGAAAAAAAAGAAAAGAATCAGAATGAAGGAGAAGAAAATAACATGATTAAAGGGGACTTAAAAACGGTAAGAATAACATTAATATCTAAATAAAGAGGGAAATGAATGACTAACAAAGAAAGAAATGAACATATAACTGAATAGATAAATAATAGTGAAACAGCTAATAATGGAACAAAAGAAAAATAAATGGAAAAAGTAAATATTCAATAAAACCAAAAAAAATGAGCTTTTCATGCATAAGTTCCTGTGTGTTCTTGATCGAATTCGCTCGTAGAAGAAACAAAATGCTAACATTTTTTTTTTTTTTTCTTTTGCATCTCCTTTTTGTTTTGTTAGTATTTAAAGAACGGTTTTTGTTTTTGTAAGATTTTTCTAACCCATCATGTCTTTCTTTTTTATATTGTTCCATCACCTTTCATTTTTGTTTAAAGATACAATTTTATTTTCAACTCAATCTTCTTAGCTAATGTCGATTTATTGCAATACAAACGCAGATGTTTAGCAAAATGCTCCCTACCAGAGATTTTACAGATTTCATTCAAAAATAGAAAAAAAAATGAATAAAGAAAATAAACGTGATAAATTACATCTGGGATTGTTTATTTCTTTCGTTTTCATTTTGCCACAACCTTTTCCTAGAAAATTCTACGTTTAAACCGATCTGCTGATTGCAAAACCTTTTTTTAGTCATGTTACAAATAATCAGGCATCTTTTGCTGGAGTGGAAACATCAAAATCTCAATAGACATATTGGCTGTTACTGGAGGTGTGTTGTTAGAGTCGTAGGAAATGGACTCGTCAACCCGGGTTCAAATCCAGGACTAGTCTTCTGCATTTCACATAACACTAATACCCTTGGAAAAGGTATGAATCCAAATACTTTCCCTCCAGCAAAGGGTAAATAGCAGGGCAGACTGGGCGCTTTAACCTTGCTATGACAACAAGTCTAGGAGAAGGAATACTGAATTCAGACCTGTAAGAAAATGACATTGTGTGTGTGTGTCTCTCTCTCTCATATATATATATATATATATATATATATATATATATATATTATATGTACGATTCCGTTCATACCTGCTAATATATATGCATATATATTTACTAATCCCTCCACACGAAGAGGATGTGACACAAGTCAATTTCTTAACTGGAGTTACGAGTTTTGAATGCAGAATTTTCCTTCTCATAGATTGGTTACCTAGCCAAGGTTAAAGATCCCAGATAGTGAGGGAGTCTATATCCTTTTTGCTAGCGCAAGACAAGTGAGAGTTTTGCTGAATTGGAGCGTCACACATACCGGCAGCCCCGCTCTAAATTTACCGAACAGATCAGATTATCAAAGCTGTGCTACTCAGACGCTGAGTTGGCGGGGACCGGTATCAAACCCGGAACGTTATGATTCCTAGGCGGATGCTCTACCGACTGAGCTAAACTTGTTAATAGACAGTTTAGCAGAATGCGTCCCACCCTGCCGGCGAAACTAGGAATTATCGGATTGTATCTCATGCATAGTGATAACAAAACACTCACAGACACACAACAAAAAGGAATCATTAGTATGACACTAAACTACACGTGATGGTAAGGCTACAATTGTGGAGCTGTGAGTAATGTAGAGTGCACCTTCGTTGGGATTACCCCGCATTTACCAAGAATTGTAGCACCTGTAAAGAGGACATTTTTGTAATGTGCTATGCAATAGAATAGGCTACCGGTTCAGCTTCATTTCTACTGGGGTGCTGTAGTATGGCGAAATAATCACCTGAACAACCTCAGTTTGACGGGGCTATATATTTTCCATAAATGGAGGCGCGTGGTCTAATGGTTAGAGTCGTAGGAAATGGACTCGTCAACGCGAGTTCAATTGCTGGACGAAGCTGTTGGAATTTCACATGGCGCTAATACCCTTGGGAAAGGTATGAATCCAATTCTCCCTCCAGCTATGGGTAAATAGCAGGGCAGACTGGACTCTTTAACCATGGCTAGGTAACCAGTCTAGAAGAAGGAAAACTCTGAATTCAAACCTGTTAAACTCGGCTTAAGAAATTGACCTTGTGTCGCATCCTGCTCGTGCGTAGGGGTTGGTGTGTGTGTATATATATATATATATATATATATATATATATATATATATAATTCCATAATCTGAAGAAGAGCAACAAGAACAATAAGCGAATGACGTTAATGGAATAGAAATGATTGTAATTTTATCTAGTTAGACGTACCTGTGATTTAGTTCATATATATATATATATATATATAATAAAGGTTTATAACTATGTTGATTATGACAATGATGTGAATAAAAGGAAAACAAATGATGTTTAAACTAAACGAAAATAATTCATGTTTAAATTTGTAAAAGGCAAGATTAAAACAAATGACGCAGATTCGTTTGCAAGACACGGTTCAGTAAATCCACAAAACCGATATTTTATTCCAAATTGAGTCATACCTTAATTGACGCCAACAGAATTCCCATAAGAAACGACAAAATTTAACGCTAGACCTAACTTTGTGCTGCCTCTCTCTTTCTCCCTTCTTCCCCTACCCATCTCTTTCTCTTCGTCCAAATCTCTATAAAAAACATTAAGTCATTTGAATTTTTTAAACTAACATTTCAGAATGATCTTGAATCGCACCCCCTTCGTCTTTCCATTATTCATTTTGTGTGACTCTGGGGTTTTAAAATGATCCCCGGTACTTTATATATGTGTGTAAAAGATTAGTATGTTTGTAAGTGCTCACACAAATCTATAAGTTTGTTTGTGTATATGCCTATATGTGTTCATATGTATGTGTATATGTCTGTATGTGTTCATATGTATGTGTATATGTCTGTATGTGTTCATATGTCTGTGTATATGCCTGTATGTGTTCATATGTTTGTGTATATGCCTGTATGTGTTCATATGTTTGTGTATATGCCTGTATGTGTTCATATGTTTGTATATTTATGTTTGCATTTATATATGTGTACGTTTACGATTGCGTCTATATCTTTTTGTGTATGTTTGTGCTTATGGGTATCCGTATAAGTGTACGTGCACAAGTTTTCGTGCCTTTATACGTGTGAGTGTGTCTATACATGTCAGTGTGTCTATTCATGCACGTTTGCGTATGCATATGTGATTGGTACATATATACAAATATAGGAGTGTGTATTTGCTATGTCTATATGTTTCTATGTAAGGGTGCTTGCGTGTATATGCATGTATGTTTTCCATGTGTATGTGTTCTTTATATGCGTGTCGGAATACGTGCATGTTTTGTCAGTATGTCTCTATATATGTGCATTGAGTGTATGAATAAGAAATTATGTAAGCCTATATGTTTTCGCATGTACGTGTATGGCATATTTACCAAACCG
This sequence comes from Doryteuthis pealeii, assembly GCA_023376005.1. NCBI lineage: Eukaryota > Metazoa > Mollusca > Cephalopoda > Myopsida > Loliginidae > Doryteuthis > Doryteuthis pealeii. Next base: position 49,624,120 of record CM042141.1, on the reverse strand, counting down.
TGTGTACGAGCAGGATGCTACACAAGGTCAATTTCTTAAGCGGAATTAAACAGGTTTTAATTCAGAGTTTTCCTTCTTCTAGACTGTTTACTCAACCAAGGATAAAGATACCAGTGTGCACTATTGTAGGATTAGTTACATAGATTTCTCATGGGTATTAGAGCTCCGTGAAACGCAAACAGCCTCGTCTATGATTTGAACTCGGGTCAACAAGTTCATTTCTAACGACTCTAACCATAACACTACATGTCTCCGCATGCATATATATATATATATATATATATATATATATATATATATATATATATATCTGCGTGCCTCTACGCATACAGGTTATGGTATGTATATGGGATTGTGTATATACATATATGGGTGTGTGTATTTGAGTTTAATACGTCTATATAAGGGCGGGCTCGTAAGTGTGCTTATGTGTATATGGATGTCTGTCTTTATGTATGTGCCTCTTTGTTGCATGTCTTGTGCATGTTTTGCATATGTGAATGAGTGTGTGTGTATATATGTCTGCATGTGGATGTTTATATTGTGTATATGCACATGCGACTTTATTTCTACGAGTCTTGATGAATAGCGTATTGTTTTGAAAATTTGCCGTTTATTTTTATTTTTTTTCCTTTTATTAAATGGCGGTGAAACTGATCTTTAAAAAATTTACATTTCCGGAAATCAATAAAAGAAACCTGTTGTTAGTTGAGGAATTTTAAAAATGAAATAAATAAATAATGAAAAAGATTTAAAAGTAACAAAACCGAAAGGCCATATGTTTCTCATTTGTTAAATATCAAACGATAGCTGTCAACTCCAGGAGAGACTTTCTTTTTTCTTTTTTATCAATCTCGTAATTTAAAGAATATGTTCTTTGAATTTTTATTTCTTTTTTTTTTTTTTTTTCATATTATTTTTTCTCTTTTCATTTACTCTTCTCTTAATTTGCATAAATCGGTATTTCATTTCGAAACTAATTTTAATATCTAATTTTCTTTTCTTTTAACCAGGAGAATTTTTGTCCATATTTTCCACGTTTGTCATTTGAAATTTTTTGATTATATAAATGTATTATATTTTTGGTTATATATTTTGTTTTAATTTCTTTTAAAAAATATGCAAATGGAAATTAAAAACGAAAAATTCAATAAAAAAAGATTTACTATGCAAACGGGATTTTAAGGAGAGTTTTCTATTGGAATTTCAGGATTTGTCAAAGAATAAGGGAAACCACAAAGAAACAATACCACGATATATTTCTTTCATATTTAAGAAAGAAAGAAATCTTTGACAAATCAATCAATCATTTTGACAATTTAAAAAAAAAAAATGTCCGTCCATAACATATGTTAAATTCTAGCAGATAATTATGTAAATACAGTGGATGTTTTAAGTCAGCGAAGAATTAGATGTTTTCATCTTATAAACACTTGTTTGAATGAAGACTATAATAGTTATATCTGATATAGCAAATGAATTAAAATTGGGATTACAGTGAAGTCACGCTAAGAGCACCGGTTGCCGCTCGATCACCGATGATAAGTAGCGATGTGTCTATTTTAATACATAATTGGATAAACACTTAAGCAATAGCGGGCACTGTTAGTATCCAGAGTCATATGTTTATCAAAAATGACTCGATTTGCCATTAAATGACTCGAAAATGGATATGCCATGAAACAAAATAACCAACCATTAAATTTGGATTTAATTGATTTAATCTTATTATAATTTATATTGTGTGTCTGTAATTGAAAATATGTCCCCATCAACGTCACAATTCCTTTTGTTATTTACGCTATATTCTGAATGGTTATTAATAATCATTGTTTAATCTTAATTAGCATCCTTGAAGAATAATCATACTAAGTACCAATTACTGTCGAATTGGTAAGACAGGCAACTAGGCACCGTAACTTAGTACGGATCTAACCTTGTTGCATCCTACTACAAAATGCCAGAGTATTTATGAAGCCCCATAACATCATAGAAACCAAACAGCCAATCAGGACTCAAGGAAAGGAACCACCCAAATACATGAATGGACTATTCTTTAGTTCCATAAGTACCATGTTTTGGCACTATTTCATTAGTTCAACCAACAGTATACTGACTGACTTCAATCCTATTTATTAACAATATCTCTATTAAGGTCTAGCTGAGATATATTTGCCTGAAAACAGCCCATATTAATGTGTTTAAAAATACTGCAATGTGAGTTATATATCCTTAATAAATCAATGTTTGCATAGTATACGGTGTGAATAGTTTGCATACAGGTTTTAACAAAACCGTATTTAATAAATAATTACTTGGTGTTACTGATTTCTATTATTATTGTTTTATTCTCAAACGTATTAAAAGCAATCCTATGTATAATTTCAAATTGAAATCAATTAGAATAACGTAAAAAATGAGTAATCGTTTTGTAATCTAATTCAATATACTTAATTACATTAAAACATTTATACATGTGCCCGAAGGGCTTTTTTTTTTGCTAGTATAAATAACGTCGAATGAAAAAATTCAAAAACTGGTTGTATATCATAAGTACTCCTACTGCAGATCAATATCTAATTAAAGGGAATTTGCAAAACATAGCACACGCTTTTAACTGTATTATGTCCGTCACTGGAGTCTTCACGCTGTAACATTTTGACACTCTTAGTGAACTAATTTCTCCTTTCTATAACCTACTTTATTTCTTGAGTTTTTGCCTTATCCATATTGATTTTTTCGTGATTCAAACCTTCTAATGAATTTATACGACAGACAAGTTCACACTATGATATATATACATGGATTTAGTAATACTTGGTATATATATATATATATATATATATATATATATATAGAGAGAGAGAGAGAGAGAGAGAGAGAGAGAGAGTAAACTACAGACAAGTGTTTCGAGGTATCGCCTCTCATCAGTGCAGTTATACCATTTTAGCAGCTACCTCTGGCCGGGTTCGAGACCCAAACGAATTTACGCTGCCAAACCTCTTACCCATACGGCCACAGTCAGCTGCCAAGTATAGCAGCTATTTAATCGCTACATTTCTAAGTGGAAATTAACTCACCTAGAGGTCTCAAACTTTGTAAACAAAGTGAGTCTTAGCTGAACGCCGAATACGGTGAATTTTGCAATTAAATCCCTTCTAAATAAAGTGCTCAACCGAAATTGGGAGCGTATAATAGAGTAAACTGCAGACACGTGTTTCGAAGTATTACCTCTCATCAGTGCAGTTATACCATTTTAGCAGCTACCTATATATGTGTGTGTGTGTGTGTGTGTGTGTGTAAACCGGAACGATAATATTCTTTCCTCCGCTGCCTGAATATTTCTGAAAGATTTATTAGTAGTAACTTTTAAACAAAATAATTAATTTAGTTTACAAATATCTATGAAAATAAATTCGCTAAGAGCAGACAGCGTTAATTTTCACTAGACTATCCAGGTTTATTCAATTACGATCGATTTTAGATATCCATAGGGATTTTGTTTCAGGCGAGAGAAATAAACCTACTTTTTTTTTAAATCACTTTCTTCCAGTTTAATGTCTGTATCCCTTGAAAATAGTCTTTAAATGTGTGAAAATGTTGATGGTTTTTATGTCCTTGCTTAAATAGCAACAATGACACCAGTGCCCTAATTGTCACATAAAAAGAGGAAGGGACTAAAGGGAAGAAATTCATGTGTATGTGTTTGTATGTGTATACATGAATGTTTATCACTGTTTCTGTGTCTTATTGTGTATGCTTGGGCTTCTGTGTATGTGCGCACGTATGCGTTTGAAAATACGTATGAGGGTGCCCATGCAGGTCTTTGTTTATACATGTCGGTGTGCGCCTACGCATGCACTTTTTCATATGCATATGTGATTGTGTACATACATGTATAGGTGCAATGTATTCGAGATTAATACGTCAATAAATTCTCTACGTAAGGGTTTTTGTGTGTATATGCAGTATATCTTTATGAACATGTGTTCGTTTGTGTGCCTGTCAGTATACGTGAATGTTTTGTGGGACTGTCTGCGTATGTATGTGTGTAAGTGTGTGAATAAGAATTCATGTATACTCATGCGTTCGTGCGTGTTTTTGCATGTGTATGTAATTCACAGTGAACCCCAATTCTTCCCTTTTCCCTCTTCTTAGTAGTGAGTATTTTTTTCGAAAGTCATTTAAACATAATAAAAAATGTATGAAACCGCTTGAAACCTTGTTAACTGTTCCCTTAGGAAGTCGACAACGAAAAACAGGGCGGGTTTTTAACTCTGCGATGACTACAAGGGAATCAAAATGACGTGAGAATATTTTTAAAGTAATTAAAAAGAATAACAAATTTCTGTTCATCGGTATTTTCTTGGATTATGCACAAATACACTTCACTCAGCAACTCATTAGCAAATTGAATTGTTAAGACAACTTGAAAACCATTGCTTTAAATATGCAGCAGATATTTTAATAAGTTTAGCTTATTTTGGCACAGAAAAAGTAGTTAATTGCCGATGTATTATGCTAATGTTAAATTAAATTAATTTCATTTTATTATATTGTGGTCAATATATGTTATATTTCTAGGACGTTAGATAGGGATGAAAATTTCAAATATAAAACACAGACCTATATACCCAAACATTCTTGCAAATAAACAATACTTACATGCACATACAATACCCCCCACACACAGACATTTATATAAAGTTCAGGTAGCGTGGACAAGAGTCAACACCTGGTTGCAGACAGTTTCTCACCTATACGATCTTCAAACCAAAAGACTGAAGATCACGTAGATGATAAACGCTCAGTAACCAGGTGTTGAGTCCATGTTCACGCTACCTTAACTTAAATATAAATGCTCTATCAATGATATTGAGCACAATTTCATAAAAAAATAAAAGAGTACCATGTGGGTACTATTGTATTGATAGGGAATAAAAATATAATTGCCCAAATATATATCAATCAAAATGTATGAAAATGAGTCATTTGATTAATTTTAGATTAATATTTCAGTTTAATTTTTTTTAATTCCATGGGAGTATTTTACATTTATAAATTAAAAATAAAGATTAAATAAAAATCTTAAAAAAGTAAAATAAAATCAATCTTTTGATATCACATTCTTTAAAAATAAACGATTTACAGGGAAAAAAGTCACTTTAACAAAAAAAAATCAAAGAAAAAACAAAAAGCACATTTTAAGTATATAGCATTAGAAGAATATTACTAAATGTATTCATTAGTAACCCGTATATGTAACATATGCGACGCTGATTACAGGGTAAGAGAGTGATCGGCCTGTGGTCACGCAACTAATTTAACAACTGGATATAATGAGGGTATGCTTAACAGTATCTTGAACTTTGATATTCACTCACACTAAGACCTTTGAGAAGAGGGATTAGTTATATATGGTAGGAAACCATATGTTTGTTGACTTCTTTTCTCAAGCATCGATCTCTTTGATATCTCCTCCCGGCATTTGAGATACGTATCTACCCAGTCTGTTCATTCCTTTCTTTGAGAACCAGTTTGACTCTTCATATATCTTTTTTTGTTGTTGGTTGGAATATTTTACGCCGAAGAAATTGTTTTAGTAATTCTTGTTGATAATTAATTTGTTTTCAAACTCAATTTTTTTAAACACATTTTATTGATTCATTTTTATCCATTTAAAATAGATAGGACCCTTAAAGGCTCCGAAGGACCTGGGAGTAATATCGATGAAATTGTACTCCACGCTCCCTAGAGCTCTAGAGTTGGAACATCACTATTATATGTAGTTTAACGTCATACCCAGAAAACTAAGACCATCTGGCGCCACCATATAGCACGTATATGAGAAAAATATGTTGAGGGTTGTCATAACGGCTATATTGTTGTGTGGTCCAATGCCAGTTACGTGACTACCACATATCTCTGTCCAATTGTCAATGCTATCTGCGCCCACGTCGTGTTCCTTTGATCCGCAGAACTGGGTGCGTTTTTGTGATGGATCGAGAGATTAGAGGAAATGAGTTTCCGTAGTTACTGGCAACTCTAAAATCGAAACACACCGTTAACAATTACAACGGTTTTATTTTTATATACAACGAAAGAATATGTTTGCACACTAGATTGGAAAGAAAAGACACGTAGAGGAGCTTTGTCTCGCTTTTTTTCTATGCAAATTAGAAGTGAGTAATTCAGCAAACTTGGACTGGACTGCGTCACTAAGTTTTTCTTGAGAAGATTATTTCTTCTAATGGCAAATTTCTTATTTCAGTGATTTTGAGGTCTCGTAGTTCTTTTTTTCTGTCCCTCCAGACTTTTATTTAACAATTCAGAGTGTCTTTTTATAGAGAAAATGCAGCTATTCTGCAGTTGTCACAAGTGTAAGCCAGTGCCAATGCAGCAACGAAAATAAGTCAACCTCTTGATTTCTGAAAGCTTTCATGAACACATCACCTTAGTGTTTTTCAGTCACCTTTGGTTGTATTTGTAAACACAATAAGGGAAATCAAATTTTATACAATATTTTGATTCTCATTTTAACAAAACCATTTCCTGTAATTATCGTAAACAATTTTTACACTTTTCGTCTTTCGTTAAAAGTTAGTTGACGCCAACAAAAAGAACTGGTCGTGCCAGAGTTGGGACAATTGTATAAGTGCTATGGCTTGAATCGACCCGCCGACTGATCTGCGGGAGTCTGCAACCGCCCGCCTAACCTAAGTAGGGCCAAAGTGGAATGTTACAGGTCAAGAGAAGTATGAAATAAAAACGTATGAGAAATTTAATTCATCTGTAAATAAGGGAACTCAGCAGTGAAGATCTTTAATTCCCCAATTCTTAATCAGTTTTTTGGGCAGACTCGGTTCGTTCATGGGATGTAAATAATTCCTTCCAAGTAAAAAATAAAATCCGATATAAACTGTTTTAATGATGAAAAATTGGAAACCGAGAAACGATGGATATCATCAAAGAGAGGAAAAAAAGGAAATGGATTCTTGGTTCTCTTATGGGATACAGAAAGAAATATGAGAACATAATGATTGATAGGTAGAGATCGTGTAAAAGAAATAAGAATTAAATATCTTCATGAAGAGTTAAACGTCTTCCAAGGTAATGAAATTGAGATGAGCTCGTAAGGTAAGTTAGAAACCGAAAGGTAAGAAGCAAAGGAAAAATTACATAATAAAAGAGAAAGTAAAAGACAAAAGAACAAGAGTGGGATGATTGGTTGCGTGGGTTTTACGGCATGTCAACCTATCGGGTCATTTTATACCGAAGATATTTTGTTTTACACATTCTTGATGGGTACTCAATTTTTTTAAAACTCATTAAAAACATTTTTTAAACTCATTTTCTTTTTAACTCAGATGGGACCCTAACAGGTACTACTACTTCGGGTCATAGTGGACTTGGAGCAATGGTGATGAAGAGGTACACCACATTATTCAAAAACTCCGGAACTGAAACCTCACCGTCAGATATAGTTTAACACCATACACAGGACACTACAACCCTCAGCCACCGCCTTCTAGCACATATATGATAAAAAAGGTTAGGGCTTGCCGTAATGGCAATGGGTTTGGGACAATCATATCAGTGCTAGGGCTTGATATGTCCAGCCGATTGGTCGGAAGAGGTTACTCTGACCGCCTGTCTAGCCTAAGTAAGGACCAAAGTGGAGTGTTGCATGTCATGGAGTGTTCAGCCACCAGGAATCCATCATTAAGCATCACGAATCGCCAACCACGGCCAACAACTGGCCCCATTGGGGACATTACCCCTCTGCAGGAGTGCAGTGTGTATTCTAAAGTCCCACCAAAAGGGCTGGTAATTAAAAAGAAAAGGGAAATAAATACTTGATTTTCTGGGAGGTCAAAAGAAATATGGAAAAATAGTGACTAATAGGAGATGAAGAGAAGGTTTAAGGTAATATTTAGCTAAAAGAGCCTCAAAGATACCGAAATTGACATGAAGAGGTAATAGGAAACAAGAAACAGAGAAATGAAGAAAAACTAAGAAAATACAGAAGATGACAAGTACAATTTTTCAGCAAAAATTATAAGTTGAATAAAAAAATTCTGTGTTGAGAATGGGGGTCCACAATAAAGTCCGCCGCAAACTGGTTAAGTTAGTCACTGCTTCTTTCGTCTTTTCTCACTAGTTTCAACTAAAGTCTTACGTCGTTTAGTCTGTCGGTCGGTACGCGCGCCGCTCTGATTCTGTCGTTCTCTTTAGATTCCAGCTACTTATGGAAGTAGCCTCCCAACATCCGGGCACCTGAACTGAACCTCGCGTCCGTGCAACGCCCAAGTCTCACTTTGTTGCATTCGAGCGAACGCGGGTAGGCCCCCAACATCCGGACACCCGAGTCGAACCTCGTGTCAATGCAACGACTAAGTCTCACTTTCTTGCATTCAGGAGGACGCGGTTTCGACTCCGGCAGGCAAGACAATGTCTTGCTCTTTTCTCTCTGACGACGGCAGTTGCCGTTTTGTTCTCCACCACAACCAGATTAACGGTCTTCTATAGAAGAGACCAACTTATTTAAAGGGGGGAATAATAATGTCACGATATAAACACAAACGGGTACATATATCTTTTTACACAGGGTGTCTAAAGAATGCAAGCTGATCAGAATGAATTATAAAATTTTGTAATCTAATAACTTGACGATTCTCGTTGTCGGATTTTAACAGCATGTGTAAAAATACCTCAAAATTATATTAAAAGGCAACCTATGGAAGACTCTTAATTAGCCTATCGGCACAACAATTACACTTAGATTAAAGACGATTTGATGTACGTATGTCCTTACCTTTCATGCAAACAATTATTTTTATTTTCTTGGTAACTTTCGCTGGATTTCGCAATATGGAAATAAAAGACTTGGAAAATGAATTAGAGGCAGAAGAATGAGGAGCAGGATAAGGTAAAAATTAGAAAGCACAAAAATGAAAGGTAATAGAAGAAAATTAATTTTTTAAAAAGAAATGTGAAAAATAAGGGAAAAAAATAAAGTAAAATACAAGACGTATACAAAATATACAGCATTTCAAAAATATTAAAAAACAAACAATTTTAAAACAATGACCTCTCTTGATAAAGTTTTGAAAGGAAACACTTGAAGTTGATTACTGTTGCTCGACGTGTTCACCCTTAGTCACATAGTAAATATAAAAGCAGTTACGAATTTCTTGCCAACCAAGCGTTAAGAATTTTAAATCTTCAACTTAAACATTATATTTAGTTTTTTGGCACTCCGATTGACAAAAGAACACCTGAGTCAGCCCAAATCCTAAACAATAAACTTCAAAAGTTTTTCTTTAAAATGTAAATATCAATATTCTAAGAATATTTTGAATACATTATTGAAGGTGTCAATTTCTTTTATAAAATGGCTATAAAAATAAAATCGCATTTTCCGGCATATAAGACGCATGTTTAATCAATAATTCTAATTTAATGTTATGCTAGTGTTCCTAAATCTTCATTCAGTCGGTTATCATCATACAGCACCCTGGTTAAAAATAAGACCGTCCAAATTGTCCAAGATGCAATGCAAAAATATAAATCCAGATTATCTGGTATCGCTTAATCGTAGATTTGGCCTATTTTATTTCACCCAATTTTAAAAAATGAAACATTTCATATGGCCGTGGGACAGAATTAAAATGAATTGAAAAATGAATTGAAAAAAAAAAAAAGAAGTTTCATGTTTGTTTTATTTGTAATATTGAAATTGTGAATTACAGAATATAGTTTGGTAATTTTGGTCTTATGTCATCCCGACCTCCTGCCTTGATTTACGCTATGTTTTAGCGAGACAGCGTCAGGCGAATTTCCGGTCCAACTTAGATATTTTCCGAGTCGTATTTTTGTCGGCAAATTAATCTGGATATATTAAACACCTTCTCCCAGATTTCTATCGGCAAATAAATGTAAATATTTTACACATCCCTTTTAAGAAAAAAAGTGTGACAGTTAAAGCAAGATTATACTTTTTACATATTGAACAATTTTTAATAGCTCTAACGTAAGCATATCAAACGTTGTAATAACTAAATTATAATATTGTGGTATATCACAGGTCTTGCTAGTACATACCATTACATTAAAACATATTTACTCATGAGCAGGATGCGACACCAGGTAATTCTTTTAAGTGGAGATTAACAGGTTTAAAATCAGAATGTTCTTTCTCCAAGAGTGGTTGTCTTACCAAGGTTAAAGGGCTCAGTCCATCCTACTATTTACCCATTGCAGGAAGGGGAATATTTGGATGTTAAAATGTTAGAAAAAAAAACGTATAAAAACGTTTTTTTCTTATCAAGAAATTGCTCAAATACTGGTCAATATGTTTAGATATATAATAACCTTGACAAGAACATGGAATTAACATTAACAGTAAACAAACTAATGACATAACACTCAAAACTTCTTGAATCTCTGAACAAATAATATATATACTCATCCACAGTGTGGCTAGACATTTGTAAGCTACCTACAGCCGGGATTGAAATCCGATCGGTTCAGTGTCAGTCAGACTCCTTAACCGCCAGGCTGTCATCACCTACAGAACGCGAAGGGGATTTTAACCGTTTAATACACACATCGCTTTGTATGTAAAGGCCGCCATATAGTGATCCATCCCTTATATAGGAGAGCGTTACATACATACATACATACATACATACAGAGAGAGCGAGAGAGAGAGATGTTTCCAAAACTTTCTGAATTCAACTGCACAAATATCTTGATAAGATTGTACTCATTTCAAGTGTTTTCTTTCTCATACCTCTTATATTGCTAAAAGCGTAATATATGTTGAAGCAAATTGCTGATTCAGATCCAAAATAGGAATAGGGTAAAAAAAATGTTAAACTGAATTTGATGATTTCAGAAATGATAAGAGAAGGAATTTGAGAGGGAGTGTTTGAGAACTATCGGATCAATTACATAACATAATTTGATCTGTATATTGATATTGTATCAATATCCTATAAGTTATGTCTATAGATTCTCTTCTTTTAAATGTTGATGGAAATCTGTGTCACATTCTTGTAGTATTTTAGTAATATACACACAAAGACACTCACACATTCATGCTCATGCACAGAAGAATCCTGGAAGCAGTACCCCACAAAATACATCCACCACCTTTCAGACCAACTATCCAAACAAGGCGAACAAGACATGGTGGTTACTGTTGCAGAGCCAAGGCCATACACAAGGACACATCAGTTTAGGCCGGCCAGGAAAAATCTACATCAATCGAGAGGAAACTGGATGTTTGAGGAAGACTTTCTAGTTGTGTTAACCGATTGGGACGGGTGGTAAGTGAGCCAAAAGAATCCATGCAGTCAGCGCGACATTATAATCTTTTGTACAATTTCGCCTTAGATTGACAACTTGGTTAAATCTATCAGCCATGGGCATTACTAAAACTGGACGTAAAGGTACATGTAAAGGTACTGAAAATTTCACTCTCCTAGTTGCAGTAACCTTAGCTCCATCTCCAAACTTGTATATTCTCTCAGTGGAAAAATATTCAACTAAGTATTTGTCTTGATCAGACAAAACATCAATAAAAACGTCCAGCCATGTTTTATCAGTGACAATTTTCATACAGGCACTATCCAATATGCCCATTCCAAAAAATCTCTTTAACCAATCCGGTAGCATGGAGCTCTCTGTTAAATAGTGTTATGTGAATCTCTTGTATTTTATTTTTATTTTCTCAATGTTGTCTGCAGTCTCTTGAAAAGTGTTTTGTAGAGTTGCAATTAAAGAAGAAGGGCACTTTTTCCAAAACGTTGTACAGATAACAATGAAGATGAGGACATCTGAATAATACAAATAATACTGTTCGGTTGTCTTCCCTTTGCCTGAAAGAGTTATCTTGCCTTTAGTTTGCCGTTTGTGACCACCAGTGGTTTTTGGTACTTAAGCGCCTGTTTCGAACTCTTTCTCTTTGGGACCTCACGCACATGGGTTAGACATTTATTGGGGCGATGAAATTTCAAATTTGGTGAAAAAGTTTGCAACTTAATAATTATGTATGGTCTTCATTTGTGTTCACTCAGATCATTATTGTTTCTTGTCTAATCATATATTATCATGAATTACTTTTCTTTCTTGCTCAGTTATTTATTCAATACAATTAATTATAATATAAAGAATGCAAATAGGACGTGACTATAATTGTTTTATTGGACCTTGAAAACATTTTTATAGCAGAACAAATAAAATGGGTTTAAGTACAAAATAATATATAGATATGAGTAACCCCCAATTGTCATTATATGAATGTATTTTAATTACTTGGGTCAGTGAGGCAGAGTAAATGCTGATATTATAAATGCATTGATGAGAAGGATTTCCTTCATCGTGTCACACGAGTAGCACGAATATTCATGACAAACTCTCGCCAACCGTCTCTATCATTTATTGCGGTCGGGGAGTACTCTGCGTAGCATCTAGTGTCCGCGAAGAGCTGGTCAATGAAGGTCTTTGTTTGGTAGCCCGCATTGGCGTTCTGGTTTCCATAAAGAATATGACATAAGTTCGTGCCCGCTTCTACAACAGTCTCCACCATGTCTTATGCATCTCACTCGGATGGTCTGTGTAATAAGCGACAAGTGACCGCACAGCTGCTTTCTTGTAGATTTTTGTTACCGCGATTTGTTTCCAATCGCATGCTGCATATTTGTGCAGCTCCAATGTAGATTATTCTACAAGTGTTTCGTTAGGCATCAAGTGGTGCAACCATACAATAGCACAGATACAACTATGGCTTGGAAGTATTGTCACTTTAACTTGTCGATTTACATATGTGAGAAAGATTTTACAAGTTCATAAATTATTGAGAGTACACAATGATTCAATCTATGAAAATGGAAACCGAAATCTCAAGACTTCTGGTAACGCACTTTGGCCTGTAGGTGAATGTACAGAATTCAAAGAGCAAACATTTTATTGTTTGTGCACTGGGATTGCAGGGATGTCCTGCCTAAAGCTATAAAGTGTATTTGCATTTTTTAAGCACACATGCATTAAAATATTTCAACTAAAAAATTATTGATTGAATTTTAGAAAATAACTTTTTGATCCCGGAAAGATACAATGGGGAATCAATTTTTTTTTTTGTTTTTAAAATTTTTTTTTAGGAAATCGCCTTTTCACCCAGCCTGTCTTCTGATAAAAGAATCGAACTGAAATAAAGTAGAAAATATTTAAACAGAAATTTATGTTTAATATGTAGGAAATATTATTCTGATCCAGGTTTGGATTTGTGTCATACACAAGCTGGATTTAGTATATATCTTATAATGGAGATTGTATGTTTGTAACCGAAATCCTATTCCTACTCGAGTCACAATTCCATTTGATATTTATGTCATATTCTCAATGAGTTTATTTTTATGTAAATCTCTAATAATAAAATTTTCTTACATTATTAATACTTTTAACCATATCTTCATACTAATAACATGCAATTGTATTTATATATACAACATAGCGTTTTTTTGTATGTGAACGGGAAGGCTAATTTGCATATTGATATTAAAAATTTGATTTTTATAAATATGTGATAAGTATTATTGATTTCTAATTGTTTGGTTTTATCTTAATGAATATGAGCAACAATCTGAGAAATAAATCTTAAAAGAAATCCATTAACAAGAAGAAATTACTGTAAATTCATTTTTTACTTCCTATTATAGCTAAATAGTTAAATTATGAAAATTTAGCCATGAAATATGGGAGTGATGGAAGTTTAAGTTTTCAGTTGTTCTATTTTTCGATTATACACCTCTCTGTTTAAAATAATTATCTACATTCTTAATTAGTTTCATTAGACTTTCTAATTGAATATAGTATTCTATTACATTAAAATTTAAATATTTGCACCAAGAGGATGGATACATTTGCTAGTATTGTCAAATGATTTAGCCCTTGTTGGAGTCGAGGAGAAGTTGGTATATATATATATATGATTTATCTGTCATATTTTGATTCCAATTCACTGCCTATATATATATATATATATATATATATATATATATATATGTGTGTGTGTGTGTGTGTGTGTGTGTGTGTGTGTATTTTCACTCGTGTTACTTAATTGTAGGACCGTTATCATCTTCCAACACCCTCTGGTTGAAAAGGAGACCGTCCAAATCGTCCAAGATTAAAGGCAAAGGTAAATCCTGATTATCTGGTATTGCTTATTCACTGAATTCTTATTAGTGTCGTCACCCAGTTAAATAATAGATCATTTCGTTTTTATTGAAGGAAAGGGAAGAAAAAGGACATGCTAAACAATAGCTCTTAAGTTAACATAAAACGTAGAAATAATTAAACCATTATACTGATATATATATATATATATATATATATATATATATTATATATATATATATATATATATATATATATGTGTGTGTGTGTGTGTGTGTGTGTGTGTGTGTTTTTCAGGTCCATTTGAAGATAATTTTGATTTGTTTTGTTTTACGGCATATCAACCTCAGTGGGTCATTTAATGCCGATAAAGTTTTGAAATAAATCAATTCTTAATGGATAATACACTTTTTTGATAAATACATTTTTCTATTTAACCCATAGATGGTCCATTTGAAGATAAACAAAAAGATTTATGGGTTTACCCCGCTTTCTGTCAATACAATCTCATCAGGACCTTACCTTATGTAGCTGTTATGGTGTTATCTATGGGTTAAACTAGGAAAAATGAATTATCAAAAAAAAAAATGAATTTGAAATAAATGTTGAATACCCTTCAAGAATGAACAAAACAAAACATTTTGGCAGAAAATAACCCAACAAGTTTGATATAGCGTAAAATCCAAACAACAAAAAATATAATACACCAGTTCATAGAACTAGAATGCATTTTTTTTAATTCTACGTGTAAATACTGATAGAGTGTTGGTGATTGGGAAGTCGACTTCACTACAAACGGAAAAATGTCACAGTCATGAGTATGAGTTCATACAACCAGTACGATGGAGACCAATGATACCAGTCCGTGTTTGACGGATATTAAAATCTTCTATTACGACCAGTTTATCACATCCGTGGATACTGGAGATGACAACCCGTTATTGGTCGTAAAATTCATCAGTTTCCCGTTCGGGTTGAAACATGGTTGAGGTGTAACAAAATTGACAGAAGGGTTGTTATCTAGGTCAACTGTGTCATAATATGATCTTGGGAGAGAAAACAAATATTTTAATATTGCAGATTTTATGGCCATGCCGACACCTGATATGTCCGGAGTTTTCTTCACTTTTTCCAGATCAAAAATTATATGACGGTTATTCAATAAATAAGGTGAATGTTGCCCACGTTGTTGGGAATAGAAAGTATTATTTATAGATGCCCCCTTTTCAAGGAAATCAATAATGATGGTTTCTTTTATTTATCATAAAACTGTCGGCATGGCCTACTTTACTACCTGCTCTGCTCAAAATATTCTTTCATGGAGTGTCACTATGCTTATACTGTTGACTAAGGCTCGTCTTGGAAAACTCATTGTTTGGACTATTTAAGCATTTCCTTAATATGCTTCTTTATGGAATTCTGTAAACTTCACATTGTTTTCACTTTTCAGCCACGAAGAATTTGATGACCTGCCTCTGTTCAAGACTGAAGAGTTTGATTTGCAGTCATTTTGAATAGTCTCAAAAAATAATAAGTGATTAAAATAGTGTTGCTGGAAACCAATTCCAAACAATGCAGCGTTTACATTTATGTAAATAAATTCTTAAAAATGCTTTTTCCCCAAATCACCCTGATCTATTGAATGACCCCAGTATCATTATGATCATCAGGTCAAGCTAGCAGTCTGTAAATATTTGACCCTCTCTTTCTCTCTCCAACAGTAGCTATATTGCCATCGTCTCTAGGAGGTCCCCTTCACAACATCCAGATTCCACACAGAGGCAATTCAACACCAGTACGCATACATCTAGATAAAGTGATGTCAAGATAGATTATCAAATGAAAATCTGATCTTAAAATAAAGCCGCATTTTTTTACATTCTCTAAATGTGTCAGTGCTACTCTACGGCTGTACCATTATGAAACGCTAAGATAAAAAAGGCTAGATAGGAGCTACATTGGAAAGCTGGGTCTGTCTTGAATAGCCCTTGGAAGCCACAACCCAAAAGAACGTAGTTGTACGGCCACTTGCCCCAATTACACAACCCCTACGTGTAAGACGAACAAGACATGCTGCAGACTATTAGAGAAGCAACGAAGAACTCATAAGTGACGTTCTCTCGTAGACACCTAAATATAGACACACTAGTGTAGACCGACAAGCAAAAACCTACATCATTTAGCTATGTGCATATTTTGGATGCCTCGCGGTATATATGTGTGTGATAAGGAGAGGGCGAGAGAGAGAGAGAGACTGATAATCATGGATATCAGTGCTTCCGGCCAGACCTGTGGATGATGCCATTTTAAATTTAAAAATTGCATTTATCAAAATAACTAATATATTGATAACACCATTCGTTTTTTTTAAACTTTAAAACATAAAAATAATGGTAGCTGTGAATTGTAGTAAGTTTTTATATGGTGTATATAAATATATTTATATATATTAGAGATGTCGGGGTGGCCTAAAGTCGGTATCAGCCAAACAGCGAGGGAGTCTATTCACTTTTCATTAGCGCTAGCGCAAGGATATTTTTTTGACATCTGAGGTGGGGCGCTACACCTACCATCAGCTTCTCACTTCCCCGCACAGATCCCTGTGCTACTCATACTCATTGGCGAGGGCCGGTATCGAACCAGAAACCTTGTGGTTCATTGTCGGACGCTTTACCGATTGAGCTACCCAGTTTTAAGAATTTTTATGGTCTACGCGTGTTGGTCATGTTTGTAACGTAGTTTTTTAAATTTGATTTCTTTATTTGTGAATATACATGTTCTAACTTCAGGTATTTTATGTTCTGATTGTACGCAAATCTTCATATGTGCGTTTGAGTTCTCAATTTTGATTAAATCCTCACAAGGAAACATAATAATAATTTCTATATGAAAGAAATGTAGTTTATTTATACAAAATTCTAGAGTTTCTTTGACTAAAATATATTAAAATTATCATTTAATATATCACTACTTAAGAGCAGCAGCTTTTGTTTCAAATGTTATAAGTCGTCGGGGTGGCCCAAAGTCGGTATTAGCCAATCAGCGAGGGAATCTATACCCGTTTCACAAGCGCTAGACCAAGGAGATTGTTTTTGCATCTGAGGTAGGCGCCTCACCTACCATCAGCTTCTCACTTTATCGCACATATTCCTGTGCTACTCATACGCTGAGTTGGCGAGGGCTGGTAACGAACTAGGAACCTTGTGGTTTCTAACCAAACGCTCTACCGACTGAGCTAACCGGGGTTAAGTGTTACAATAGCAAATGAAATTACCAATATTCTGTCATTTCAGGCATTGTTTTAAATTATATATCCTAATCACTTCTTGTAGAAATCATCAAGTCAATGTTGAGGAAATGATGCACTGTGTGAACTTACTGACCTTAACTGGTTTAAGTGTTATAAAGGTGGTGCCTTCTCCCTTGAAATAAGGCACAGAAACTGAAAACATCAGATGTCGATTATTATGCTGTAAAAGGCAAAAGGTAGAGGAGAAAGCCAAACCAACTGACAAAAACTTCCAATATCTTCAAAAGATAACACATGTAGAGCGTTATATAAGATTTAAGAAAACAGCAAGGGCCCTTGAAAGGTTCCCCATGGACTCTTAGTTGAGGGAAAAAAGGAAAATACTTTCACACACACACACACACACACATATATATATATATATATATATATATATATATATATATATATATATATATTCTTCAACTGCTACTTCCACGTTTTTTTTGTTTTTTTTGTTATGCTGTAGGAGCATTTGTAGTTAATCCAAAAATCGCTCCATACATTTCGTAAAATATAGCGCATTAATAGTTGTAGAAATAAGTTTTTTGCTCTTTATGCCGAAGATGTTTTGTTTTACTCATTCTTGATTAGAATTCCTTTTTTAGATATACTAGCAGATATATGCACCCTCCGGGTGCAAGTAATTAAGTTTTAATATAATAAAATATCATTAAATTAGAAAGGCTAAGGGAACTGAATAAGTATGCAGATAAAAAGATTTGGAACAGAGGGGGTATGATTGAAAAATAGAACAACTTTGAAACTAACTCTTCCATCATTTTCCATTACTCCCGTTTTTCATTGGTAAATTTTCCTAATTTAACTCTTTAGTTAAAATAGGAAGTAAAGAATAAATTTACAGTTATTTATTCTTGGTAATGGATTTATTTTAAGATTTATCCCCGAAATTTTTGCTCATAACTATTAGGATAAAACCAAACAATTAGAAATCAATAATACTAAGCATATATTTATTAAAATCAATTTTTTAAGATCAATATGCAAATTAGACTTCACATTCATACTGTAAGCCACTGTTTTGTTGTATATTTAAATACAATTGCATGTTATTAGTATGTAGATATGGTCAACAGTCTTAATGATTTAAAACAATTTTATTAATAATTGAGGTTTAAATGAAAATAAAATCATGGAGAAAGTGATGTAAATAACAAAGGGAATTGTGACTAGAGTAGTGATATAGTTTCGGTTACAGACAGAAAAACACACAATCTCCATTATAATAAGATATTTTATAAATTCATTTTTGCTATTTAACCCATAGATGAGACCCTAACAGGTAATACCACTCCGGCTAAGAGTGGACCTGGGAGTAATGGTGATCAATGACTCCACATTTCAAAGAGCTCCAGAATTGGAACTTCAGAGTTTAACGTCATACTCAGGACATTTAAACCCTCAGACTCCGCATTCTTGAAAATATATTCTAAAAAAGGAGTTTTCCATGAGGACAATACAGATGTGAACAATCGTGTAGGTGCTAGGTCTTGACGTGACCAACTGATTGATTGCAGGGGGCATCTCCGACCGTTGTTAGTATTTTATAGAGTAGTCTGCGTTACAAATATTGTCCTTTTTAGTTTTAAAAAAGTAACTTTTCTTTTTGAGTATTGAGATATTTTTACAATGGTCTTCTGATTTTGGTTTGGTTTGGTTTTGTTTTACGGCATATCAACCTCAGTGGGTCATTTAATGCCGATAAAATTTTGAAATAAATCAATTCTTAATGGATGATACAATTTTTTCATAAATACATTTTTCTATTTAACCCATAGATAGGACCCTAACAGGTACTACCACTCCGGATCAGAGTGGACCAGGGAGTAATGGTGAGGAAGGGGTGCTCCACATTCTCCAAACCTCCAAAACTGGAACCTCACCATCAGATAGAGTTTAACGTCATTCCCAGGACATGTAGACCCTCAGCCACCGCCTTCTAGCACCCATATAATCTTCTGATTTTGATCTTTCTAGAAATTTCTACATAAACTGAAATGTTCGAACATCGACACTACGATTAAAAATAAATTTCCATCCAGTGTAACATTCCGTGTTTGTCAACATTTCTCCACACACTGTCGAGTTGATTTCCACATTTTACTCCCTTTCTAGAAATGTAAAAATTAGGGACTGGGAATTTTTTTTTTCAAATGTCCAGAGTATGAAAACCCCACTATATTGTTAATTCATAAAATAATTTTTTTTTTTATTATTTAAAAAATAAAATAAGCTATTTATTATGAAATTAAGTCCTTAATGGATAAAGTGCTGTTCGGCAATGCAAAACATCGGAGCCGAACATTACACGGCATATTACTTCATAGATTATCAAAAGGTGTAGTTGTTGATAACGACCTGTGTAAATAATGTCTGCTCGGCAGTTCAGGGAGAAATTATTAGCATTGGCAGTATACCATCTATTTCATCTATTTAATAACAAGTTTTGTTTGTGAGTAAACTTTGCTCGGAAACGCTTGCTAGATAATATTTAGATAACGTTCCTTTCATCAAATACCTTCTGTTTTTCATAGGCTGTTTTTTGTATTTTCATAGTTTACTTTTTTTCTTTTTTCCCTAAATAATTATTATTGATGCTTTCTATCCAATCGTATAGTTTCCTTCATTTTCTCTTTTTTGTTTATTTTGTATAAAATGAAACATTTTAACCAAATAAATAGATGATGATTTCCGACAATTTGATTGAATAACTGATATAATCTAAATGTAGGAAATGAAATGTAAATGTTTAAATTGATTTACGAATAAATAGATTTATGTAGACAAGATTAAACTGGTTAGAGTTCCAAGTTTTCTAAATGCGTTGAGTATATTTTAAATAGATTTAAATCATTAAAAAATAATTTACAAAAAGGTACACTGGAAAAACATTCGAAATATTTTGTTTCCCTGTAAAACAAACAAATCAACTCAATATTGTATGGATGCATGTATTTACAAAACGTTTTGCCAGGATGTGATAAAATGTCAAATTTTAAGAGTACAGCTGGTTTGTATTCAAAATGTTACTTCTCGACGACGAGTTGCCTTACAAGGCAAAAATTCCAGAGAGCACACAGTCGGCTAGGGCTGTAAAATACACTAACTGCAAATCATGAGAGGGCAAGACCCCCCCCATATATATATATATATATATATATATATATATATATATATGAGGTTAAGTAAACAAACAAATGTGTTTATTTTTATATGGCTTTAAACCGACAATTTTTGGAGGATATGTGCTTAATTGAAATCATACCTAATTTTGAAAATTAATTTGTTAATAATCAATGAATTCAGGCGCGCATATATGTTCAAATGTAAACATTTTCTCGATTTGTTTAGCCTTACATTTGAACATATATGCCCGCCTAAATTCATTGATTATTAACTAATTAATTTTCAAAATTAGGTATGACATCAATTAAGCACATATCCTCCAAATATATATATATATATATATATATATAATATATATATATACACACACACACACTCACACACCACACCACACCATCCGCAGGAACAGGATACGATATAAGAATAATTTCTTCAGTGGAATTTTAATAGCTTTGAATTCAGTTTTCCTTCAATATTGGATACTTTGCCAAGATTAAATAGTCCTGTCTACCTTGATATTCATCCATATCTGGAGGGAGAGTAGTTAATGCATACATTTCCGAAGTGTATTAGAGCTATGTGAAATGCAAAGAGCCTCGCCGAGGATTTGAATTCGGGTCGACGAGTGCATTTCTAATGACTCTACCCATTACACGACGTGTCTCCGTTTTTATGATTTCATCATATATTCCATGGATCATATGAGATCTATTTTCAGTAGGCTAAGCTAAGACTTATAGATCCTCACTACCGGATACAATTTATACGGGGCATCAATTTTTAGGTCTTACCACTAAGCAGAGGATGCGCTTGGTAAGTTCATTAGACGCTGACAGAGCTAAAAAATATATCTGAATCCGACTGTTTGATTTGGTTTACTGCATATCAACCTCGGTGGGTCATTTAATGCCAACTCCGTCTTCGTACTCTTAGTATGGAAGATTAAGTGATACCTTTGTGATAAGCAAAAACTGCTAACACGGTAAACTTATTGTTATGGGTTTTTACTTCACGCTTCCGTTAGTTAGGATGAGAATTTTATGAATTTATACATTAAATAAATACTAGCGGAACGTATGGATATACCACCGTATGATAATTTAATTATTACACAGTTTGATAGGTTTACATAAGAGCCCAGCCTTGTTGGCTGGGGCTTTAGAATACACCCCTGCAGGGGGGGAGTAAGATATTCCCCAAAGGGGGCTACCAGTTGACTGTGGGGGGCGACCCGTGAGGCTTAAGGATAGAATTCAGGTGGCTGAGCAGTCTACGACAGGCAACACCCCCCTTTGGCCCTTAATTGAGCTAGATGGGCGGTCGGAGAGCCCCCCTCTGACCAATCGGATGGTCACGTCAAGCCCTAGCACGGATATGATTGCCATAAAACCCTATTGCCCTCATGGCACGACCCAACCCTTTTTATCATATGGGTGCTAGAAGGCGGTGAGGGTCTTCATGTCCTTGGAATGACGTTAAACTACCTGATGGTGAGGTTCAAGTTCTGGAAGTTTGGGGAATGTAGAGCACCCTTTAATCATCATTGCTCTCTGGTCCACTCTGACCCGGAGTGGTAGTGTCTGTTAGGGCCCCATATATGGGTTAGATAGAAAGATGTGTTTATAAAAAAAATAAGTATCCATTAAGAATGAATTTATTTCAAAACATCGGCATTAAATGACCACTGAGGTTTATAAGTCGTAAAACAAAACAAAGCAAACTGAACTGTTGGGCTATTGCGTATAGTTCAATACGTAAAAATTATAATATTTTTATGTATTTCTTTTCATTATGTTAAATTTAAACAGATTAACGTTATCGCTCACCTGTTCTCGCGATATTTCTTTCTTTCTCATTTTATATATAAATATTTTTTGGTGTGCGCTACTTTTTCTTGCCTTTCTTTTATAATAAAAACGGTATGGTTCATTATTTAGCTGAAGTGACGACACCCAAAATAAACGGATAAACGGTACCAGATAATCAGTATTATATTTTTGCTTTTCGTCTTGGACGATCTCGTTTTTAACAAGCGGGGTGCAAAATAACGGTCGGAAGATAAAGGAACATGAGTATTAATATATAGATTAGAGAAAAAAGACACACCTACGACACTCAGACGCTTTCGGTTCGCAAAAAGAGGGTTTAGTGCTAATGTGAATGATGTTGGTAATTGCCAAACATGTTGAGCCTTGCTACTGAATAAAAATCTGAGATGTGAGCGCATCTGAAGTATCGTTTAAGAATGTTAAGTATCTCTTCTTGGTAGAAAGAAAGCACAACAAGAATAAAAAGACAAAAATGTTTAAAAAATATTTTTAGTTAGAGCAAAAAAAAAGAAGGCTTTACCAAAATACAGAAAACAAGAATACTAGGTATATTTTTTTTCAAAAAGACGTAAAAACAAGCTGAAATAAATGCGCCAAGCTATAACGTTACATACATACACGCTCATCTACCCACATATGAATGTGCATTTGATATATATATATATATATATATATATATATATATATATATCATTGAATGGAAGGAAGAACTCAACACCGTGAATCCATAATAAATTTATTTCGACCAAAATTGGGGCCTATATAAATCTAAGTTGATTTAATATAGCTCCCCAAAATTCAGTCTCATCAGTTGGGGATAGGCCCCAATTTTGGTCGAAATAAATTTATTATGGATTTACGGTGTTGAGTTCTTCCTTTCTATGATAAATATTGCTCTGTATATAATCTAAAAAGTTATATATATATATATATATATATATATATATATATTATATATATATATTATATAATATATGTGTGTGTGTGTGTGTGTGTGTGTGTAGCTTATAAAATGTCTAGCCACACTGAAGAGACATGATACGTTAAAACACCGTGTCTGGATTACACACAAACACACATATATATAATATATATATATATATATATATATATATATATATATATATATATATATATATATATATATGTGTGTGTGTGTGTGTGTGTGTGTGTGTGTGGAGAAAGTTTTTAAAGAAAACAAACACAGGATGTCATGAACGATGGAAAATCTTTATGTCCATACTTAAGTATTTCGGTTTTTTAAAATTAAAACCGTATTCAGGACATTGAATATTTATATGAGTAAGAGATGAAAGATGTTCAATGTATATTGAATGTGTGATAGAAGTTTAACTGTTATTTACTTGGCATTTTTATATGAAAGCCGATGACGTGATCATTGCATGTGAAAGCGAAAATTGATGATCAGAAACCGTCGCATATATATATATATATATATATATAATATATGTGTGTATATATATATATATAATATATATATTATGTATATATATATATATATATATATATATATATATATATATATACATGTGTGTGTGTGTGTGTGTGTGTGTGTGTGTGTGTTTAATATTTGGCTCGTACGTATATATATCAAGTGGGATAATTATAACCACATGCTATTACTACCTAGGTATCTCTCTCTCTCTATATATATATATATATATATGGGGGGGGGAAATGTGAGGAGGTTAATCCGACAGTATGTGGAGAAAGGTAGACAAACACGAGATGTTATAGAAAATGGATGTTTATTGTGGTAGTGGTACTCGCTATCATTCAAGCAAGTACTATATCCAAGTCCTGAAGAAGGTCTAACAGACCGAAACGTTGCATCGTCGACACCACTACCCACAATAAACATCCATTTTCTATAACAGCCCGTGTTTGTCTGCATATATATATATATATATATATATATATATATATATGGCACATTGCTAAGAGATATTATTAGGTACAATAGCGTTAAAACACTCAATTAGAGAATAAAACTAGTTTCAATACCGTTTGCAACTTAATAATAACGATGTCTGTGTGGCGTCCGCATTAGCACTCAAACCGACCATTATAATTTCCCAAGGGTGATGAGAATTAAATACTAATAATAACACTTTTCCTTTATATATTAATTAGATAATTTATTTGCATTTCATCATAATATAAATCCTACGAATAGGAAGTAACTATTTCAAGCTTAATGGCCCTCGAAGCGACCTTTAAGCAGATATGTATAAGGTTGCATTTCTGACTCTTCATAAAAGGATGATAAACACATTTTACATATACATATTACGTAAAAAAATATTTATATATACCTACTAGATTTATCTATTCTTGTTTTGCTTCACTTCCTATGTTGTAAAGTATTTCTTTACTTATCAGATTATTTATTTTTGGTCACTTATTATTGTATTTTTTGTGTATTTTCCTCTTTTTTCTAATTTGCTTTTGTTTAATGTTTCATACCGATAAGACCTGATGATGTTATAATGGTTTAGGTGCGTGGTCAAATGGTTAGAGTCATAGGAAATGGACTCGTCGACCCGAGTTCAATTCCTGGACGAAGCTGTTTGAATTTCACATAGCGCTTATACCCTTAGGAAAGGTATGAATCCAATTCTCCCTCCAGCTATGGGTAAATAGCAGAGTCGAATGGGCTCTTTAACCCTGGCTAGGTAACCGGTCTAGGAGAAGGAAAACTCTGAATTCAAACATGTAAAACTCCGCTTAAGAAATTGACCTTGTGTCACATCCTGCTCGTGCGGAGGGTTTGGTAAATATATATAACGGTTTAGGTGCGAAAAATAATGCTCCTTCTGACAAGTGGGGTTACATTGGCAGTTAACATTACAATTTAAAATAAAAAAAATCAAATCAAAAGAAAAATAGGAAAAAAAACATTCTGGCAGTTTTTTTTTTGTTTTTTTTTGTATATCAACCCTTTTCGAATCCCTGCTACATGCCGGAGAAAGCAGCACGGAACATTGGCCAAAATCTGCACTCTGATAGAACTGAGTTCAGGTGTTTTCGAAAATGAAGGAGTAATCTCCACCTACGAATGAGAGACTTAAATCGGTGGAAAAATTCACGTATCTAGGTAATAATAACTTTCCACCCGGCCTAGCTGGGTGTCCAGTGTGCTTCGGCCACTGGACCGGTAAGGTACAAATAATAGCGTCGATACTCAATTAACTAAAACTAATACGACTATTACTATGTCTACTACTACTAACTGTACTAATAATTATACTACTATTAATAATAAGAATATTACTAATACTACTACTAACTGTACTAATAATTATACTACTATTAATAATAAGAATATTACTAATACTACTACTACTGATAACAATAATAGTAATAGTAAATGTAGACTGTGTGGTGACAGAGATGAGACTTTAAACCATGTATTAAGTGAATGTAGCAAACTAGCACAACGGGAATACAAAGGTAGACAGGACTGGGTTGGGAAGGTCATCCACTGGGAATTATGCAAAAAAAATAAACTTTGACCATACAACAAAATGGTATATGCATAAACCAGAATTTTCTCTTGAGAATGAAATGCATAAACATCCTCTGGGACTTAGAGATAAAGACGGATCACCATATCATAGCCAGGAGACCAGAACTAGTGTTGATTAACAAAAAAAAGAGAACGTGTCAACTGGTTGACTTTGCGGCCCCAGCAGATCACAGGGTGAAGCTGAAGGAAAATGAAAAGATGGATAAATACCTGGACCTTGCCAGAGAATTGAAAAAGCTGTGGAATATGAGAGTGAAAGTGATACCAATTGTAGTTGGTGCACTTGGAACGGTACCGATAAACTTGGAAAAAGACTGTATGATCTAGAAATCAGAGGAAGAATTGAGACCATCCAGACTACTGCAATCGGCTAGAATACTCAGAAGAGTACTGGATACCTGAGGAGTCTTGTTATCACTCACACTCCAGCAAAATACCATCAGCTAACGCTGATGTGAAAAACTCAAAAGGTGTGATAATAATAATGATAATAATAATAATGATAATAATAATAATAATAATAATAATACTCTGGGACTTTGAAATAAAAACGGATCACCTTATCCCAGCAAGAAGACCAGACCTAGTGTTGATAAACAAAAAAGAAAGAACTTGTCAACTGGTGGATTTTGCAGTTCCAGCAGATCACAGGGTGAAGCTAAAGGAAAATGAAAAAAAATGGACAAATATCTGGACCTTGCAGAGAACTGAAAAAGTTTATGGAATATGAACGTCAAAGTGATACCAATTGTAGTTGGTACACTTCTAACGGCCCCAAAGGATTAGAAAAGGTTTGGAAAGTTTGGAAATCAGAGGAAGAGTGAAACCATTCAGAAACACTGCACTGCTGCAATCTGCCAGAATACTCAGAAGAGGCCCGGAGACCTGAGGAGACTTGCTGTTACTCAGACTCCAGTGAAAGACCATCAGCTAATGCTGATGTGAAAACTCGGAGTAAAATAATAATCATAACGATAATGATAATGAGAAAAGATTTTATGTCTACCGCGTTCAGGCGCTTAAACTCTGCTCATTTCTAATCCTATCTTCCAAACTTCGTTCGGTCACGTGGCTCCTTAATCCAACCGCAGTTATGGATTTAAATTACCTCTATGTGAAGCCTTGACACTGAAACTAAATGACTCATGATTTTTTTTCTATCGTTTAGCCGTTAATTTCCATTACCTACACTTCCGGTCGAAGTCAAAGCCAATACATAATTTAACAGCACGATGTTGAGGATTTCACGCTACGGTGCCTGCTGATAGTGCTCAGAACAATCCCAACGCCCTCTCCTCACAACTCCTGCATTGTGAAGCGCTAACTCTAAATCCGGGCACTCATCATGGCGTACCCTGTACAAATAAGCATGAAGCAAAATCTAAATAATTGTATTTTTAAAACTCATTTTTCTTCTTAACCCATAGATTAGACACTAAGTAAGGTCCAAAGTGGAGTGTTGCACGTCATGGACTGCTCAGCTACCATGTTTATATCCTTATGTCACCACCCAAGACCAACAGGTAACCCCATTGGTTGCGCTATTATCCCTCTGCAGAGATGCAGTCGGTGTATTCTAAAGCCCCAGGCGACACGGTATTAGAGTAGAATTGAATTCGAACTTTAACATTTTAAAGAGAAGTGCATCAGTACATTGTATGTTATAAGCTTCCCAAATTCAATAATTAGAATCACCAGGATAGCATATATTATCCTATCAACGACTTTTATATTAGCACACAGTAGATGGCCATTTTGGTGTATTATCTAGCAGTAAATAAACTAATAACATATTAGACGCAAAACAGTTTTCGTTGATAGCTCTACGTTATGGCTTCTATGAGATTTCCATATGCCCCAGTTGAATGAGCTGTATATTTTTATCAAATCATAAAATGACTTGATTAATATTATTTGAATTATTCGGAATATTGTCCTCATCTTTATTGTTATCTGCTCAGTGTTTCGGCCGATGTGCCCTGCGGCCTTCTTCAGGTATTTCTTGTCGGGCTCGGAAAACTTTGCGAACACAGGATTTCCCCTCCTCGAACTCGGGAACCTTGTAAAACTCGACAAGAAATACCTGGAGAAGGCCGAAACATTGTGCTGGTAAACATGCAGATGGAGACAATAGTCCAAGTACAAATAATACAAATTATCAGGCCTCATCTTAAACATTCAGAGAAATAATGACTTGATTAATTAAGTCAAACGTTAAAGTTAATAGAAACTGACATCGTGACTTGAACTTTTAAAAAATAGTTTATTACAAATTATTTTAATTCATTATCTAGATATAAAAAATAATTATTTATATTATATCTTATTATAATGGAGATTGTGGGTTTGTCTGTCTGTAATCGAAACTATATTACTATACAAGTCACAATTCCCTTTGTTATTTACATCACATTCACCAGGATTTTATTTTTATTTATACCTCAATTATTAATAAAATTGTTTTATATTACTTATACTGTTAACCATATCTACATACTAATAACATGCAATTGTATTTATATATACAACAAAATAGCGGTTTACAGTATGAATGGGAAGGCTAATTTGCATATTGATCTTAAAAATTTGATTTTAATAAATATATGTTTAGTATCATTGATTTCTAATTGTTTACTTTCATCAATGAATATGAGCAAAAATCTCTTCAATAAATCTTAAAAGAAATCCCTTAACAAGAAGAAATAACTAATATTATTCTTTACTTCCTATTTTAACTAAACAGTTAAATTAGGAAAATTTAACAATGAAAGACAGGAGTAAGGGAAAATGATGGAATAGTTTCAAAGGTGTTCTATTTTTCAATCATACCCCCTCTCTTCCAAATCTTTTTATCTACATTCTTATTCAGTTTCATTAGCCTTTCTAATTTAATATGATATTTTATTATATTAAAACTTAAATACTTGCACCCGGAGGGTGCATACATTTGCTAGTCTAGATAATACATGTTATGCTGAAACCAGTTACTTTTCATAATATCACAATTTTTTTCTTACCCACCCCACTTTCGGCATACATGTCCGGTACCTAAAGTTTGACCCCCAACCCTGCATTGAAACGTACCCAAAGGATTTTCAATACGCATCAACTCAACTACCGTGTTAACTCCATACCACATCCCCGAGCCGCCGTTATTCAGAGGAAGGAAGGCGCTACACGTTATTAACAAGATATACAGTCTATATAAGCCATGTCGAAAAAAATGGGGAGTCTCTGGTTTCGTTTGCTTTTCAGAACATTTCTATTTCTACTATCTGACCGACGGCCAATCAGATAAGAACCAAAGCCTCATTACCTCTTTACCCGTTCTCGACATCCGATATTTACCCCTATTACTGGTAAAGAGTATCCCTATTTCTCTAGTATTTCCTACTTCTCAATTCTGACTCCCTATTTTAAAATTATTATTTGCTTTTCTATTTTGTACTTTAGCTGTTTACGAATACGCAGCAGTTGTTCTTAAACTGATGAGCTTTTATGTAAGGGGGAATATTTTTGGCATGTGGTTTTTTTAAGGGTGCGGTAATTCTCCAAGGAACTGGCATGTATATCGACATCTTTTCAGTTTCCCATTTATTCACCCCCCCCCCAACACACACACACAATTTTTTTTCTTTTGTGAATGGTGCGGATGTCTTTAAGTCGTACGATTGAACCGAGGAGGGACCCGACAAAACAACTGTGATGTTCGTTTTGTATTTGTGGGTGGATACGTAGATTCTCAGCGTGGGTGGAAATCTTTTAAACAGATTTATTCCAGACTGGCGTTGGAATGTTCATAAGCAAACAAAGTATACAATAATCCCTAGAGAGTTAATCTCAAGGTCCGATTCTGTTTACCAAGATGGAGGCTAGAGAACCTAACATTAGATTAGCTCACATACACATTTAGTAAATATCCCCAATAAAAAAAAACATAAGAAAAATTAACAGTTTCCCTCGCAGAAGATATAAGGGGGAGTCAAAATTAAAGCCATTTTATCTATTTCGCTCTGTCTCTCTCTCACTCTGTATTTATATATATATATATATATATATATATATATATATAGTAAGGTAATGTCATCGGGGCGGTCTAGTCTCGGTATCAGCCAATCAGCGAGGGAGTATATCCCCTTTTCACTAGCGCTAGACCAAGGAGATTGTTTTTGCGTCTGAGGTGGAGCGCCACACCTACCATCAGCTCTTTTACTGCACAGATCTCTGTGCCACTCATACGCTGAGTTGGTGAGGGCCGGTATCGAACTAAGAACCTTGTGGTTCAGGTCCAGCCCTAAAGAAATCCTAAAGTTGCTCCCCTTGAAAATTGCATTGTGGGAGGCTATCTCCGGAAGTGGAGCTTCCGCCATGACACTTTTTGGATTTGAGGTAACTGGTCGTACACACACGTTTGAACCCTCAAGTCACTTTTATGGTACAACTTTTATGGTGTTTTTTTTTTTAAGAAACTAAGGTCTACATTGATAACCTAACGAGGCTCAGAATAAGAATTCGACAAGTAAGACCGGACTTGCCAATCGACAATGTCCTCCTTTTGCATGACAATACTCGACCGAACACAAGCATCAGGACAAGGAAGAAAATCACCTCATCCTCCATACTCACCAGATTTAGCGCCTTCAGACTATCATCCACTATACCCCATGAAAGAGTGTTTGAGAGGCAACCATTATTCCTGTGGCGAGTATGTGAAATCTGTAGTGAAGAAGTGGCCCAAATGGACTCGTCGACCCGAGTTCAATTCCTGGACGAAGCTGTTTGCATTTCACATTACGCTAATACCCATGGGAATGGTATGAATACAATTCTCCCTCTAGATTTGAATATTATATCCTTGACATGGTCACCACCATGACAAAAACATTTGAGAGCTCGATTTCTCCTATCATGTAAAGTGTGGTTTAGCGTATCAACTAGAATAGTTGTTATCTCTCTACGGATGCTTTCAGTTCCGCTGTCGTGTGGGGTCAGCTTGCGTACACCTGATCTTTCAGGTAACCCCACAGAAAATAGTCCACGGGGTTTAGATCAGGTGATCTGGATGGCCAATGGAGACCACCAAATCTCGAAATGAGATGTCCGGGAAAATTTGCTCGAAGTGTTGTCATTGAAAGTCGTGCTGTAGGGCACCATTTTGTATATAATATTCAAATTTTAGATAAGTGATACACAAGAGTTTTACATGTTATGATATAAATATATTTAGTACTCTTATTTTTATAGTCTGAGAAAATGGCATTTAAAATATATCCCATCAATATGGTCCATCCTCTATATAGTTGCTTTTCTTCCTCTTTTTGTTTTCAAGATGGTTCGTTTTTCTGTTTTCCCTTAAGTTAATTCTGTTGATATTTCTGCAATCAGTCTCTTGTTGTCATATATATATATATATATATATATATATATATATATATATATATATATATATATATGTGTGTGTTGTGTGTGTGTGTGTGTGTATAATTCCTATTTTTATGACTGACGGTATGGAAAAACGGATAATGCAATTTGTAAGTAAAGAAATGTATTATAAATATATGGAGAAAAATATATAAAAAACAAAATACCAAAACATCCGTTCTGTCTGAAAATAAGCGATTAGTACCACAATGAATGGCCGAAAGAAAAGAACTCCGAAAGTGTTGCCTATGTAGAAAATACAATAGTAGTTTCCGACGCTTTTAGGTTACACACATATCCGTGTGCCTGTATGTGTGTGCTTATCGCATAAAAGCTGGAGGTGTAGTAATTCATTACTTTCTTACCTCATTCATGTATGTTACTTATATATATATATATATATATATATATATATATATATATATGTGTGTGTGTGTGTGTGTGTGTGTGTGTTTGTAACTATATACGTATATTCCTATTATATTAGAATATAGATTCGGCTTGTATTGCCGTTTGTTTCGTGCTGTTTCAAAACAGATTTACGTAACACAGATGGCTGATACATCAAAGACGAACCCGGATCTAAACACCAAGACTACCTGCCATTTTCCAAGACGTGACATTTTAACACGCAAGGAATGCTACGGTCCAAATTGATATATTCCTGCAGACATATATAAACAAACATTATTTTTAAAGTGCTTTCACACCTACATACCAAGACTTAACATTAGACGTGTTAATTAGTAGAATTACGGGTATCTCTCCTGGTGTGTAGCTGTGAAAGTTGCGTATTTCTCAGCATGGGTAAAGGTCGGTGTTCGAGTCCTGTGAACGTCATGATTTTAAGTATTTGTTTGCACTTTAGAATAATTTAAGTTTGACGGTTGACACATCACAGTCTTTATTTACCTTTATAGGCCTATTTGTCTGATTTTTTTTTAGATGAGGCTTATTAATTTGTGGATTGAATAAAGGGTTCCGTTCGAGTTTCAGTGAAGGCATCCGATTACGACATGAATGCCCCTGATTTTAATGTTACCAATTTCGAAGAGAAGGATCCTGAATTCAACAAGAAATACCTGGAGAAAACCGGAGAGCAAGATGCATCGAAGAGATAAGTATATAGAAATAACGAGGAGGATAATAGTCTGAAAAATCCAAATAATACAAAATTTATTTGATTGTTTTACCCTAAGTATATACTTACTAGAACACACGAGGTCGGCATATTATCGTCGTAGGAAATAATATCGGTGACTAGTGTAAATTTGGACGAGAATGTTTGCGTTTAACATCACAAACTGTTTATATATATATAAGTCAGACGGTGTAAAAAGATTCCCAGTACTATAATTTGTAATTACAAAATAAAAGTTTATGCAAGTTTATGCATAGAGAAAAATATATATGAAAATTAAAAGACCAAATCATATGTACCACCTGAAAATAATCAGTCGGCACTACCGTAATAGCCAAATGAAAAATATTGGTGAGCTGTATAAGTTAAATTTGCTAACGTACTCGATACACTAAGCAGAGCAAATAATGATCTATTAGGAGAAACCTAGGTAGATAGTCTAATTAGTCTTTACGGTTATACATATCGTGTATTTATATTTATACTTTTTAGTAATTGGTTTTAAAGATGTGTTAGCGCTATTAGGGATTATGTTGTATGGTATTAATTTGTTTTATGTCTATATTCTATGGTATAATTTTATTTCTCTAAAAAAAAACCTCCATGTTGACATTTCCAAACAGATCTTTCATATTGTTTGCTTTGACATAACGGTTTCTGATGTGAGCAAGAAACCTGCATTCCATGAATATGTGTTTAACTGTCAACTGTGTTTGACATGTTCCACATTGTGGTTCTTGTTTGAGTATATGGAATGCATTAGTCTTGTATGACCAATGCGTAATCGGGATACAATGAATTGTTCCTTTCTAGACTTCCTTAAAGTTGGTCTCCAGCCTCCCAAAGTGGGTTTGATTAGGAAGAGTTTATTGTGGATGTTGTTATTCCAGTGTTGTTGCCATTTTGTATGAAGGAATCTTTTGACTCTAGAATTATTGATGATCTAATCTTTATTCTAAATGTTTTCTCACTCCACCGCACTAGAAAGGTACAACACAAGGACATTTTAAGCGAAATTTAACAGGGTTTCTTGCTTTACTTCTCCTGGACTGCAAGATTAAAAATACCACTTTTACTATAACTTACAGTAGGAGGGAGAATAGTTGTATTCAAACCTTTCATAGGAACATATAGTTTATATTATATTCAAACAGCGTCTCTCTCCTGCGACCAATCGGCTGGTCACGTCAAGCCCTACCACCTATATGATGGTCCCAAACCTATTACCCTTATGACAAAACCCCATCTCTTTTATCATATGTGCTAGAAGGTGGTTTGCGAGGGTCTTAGTATCCTAGGTATGATGGTAATTGCATCTAGTGATATAATTCCGATTCTGGAACTCTGGGGAATATGGAGTAACCCTTTATCTCTATTACTTCCAGGTACTCCCTGACCTCGAACGGTATTACCTATTAGGGTATAATCTATGGGTAAAATAGAAAATATTGTGTTTTAAAGAATTGGGTACCCATCAAGAACGAATAAAATAAAGCGTCGTAAAATTCATCCAACGAACCCTTCAAAAAGACATTTACAACTGACCTGCATCGTTTCTATTTAGTCTTAATATAGCTTGTGCGAACTGACTTGATAGCTGATATTACCATATATTTTCTCTCTTTAAGTGTCCTTTCTACATACTGATACGGAGTGGTAGTGCCTGTTAGAGTCCCATCTATAGATCAATGAATATTACAAAATATGGTCTCAACATGGGTTTGGAAAAGAAAAATTTGAATACCCAACAAGAATAAATAAAACTAAATATCTTCGGCATAAAATAACCTAAGAAGGGTTGACATGCCGTAACATCCAACCAACAAGTAAGCAACCTCATTCAGTACCCGGAGAGCTTAGCCCTTTTTTGACGCCGATAACCGATACACGTTACGCCTCATAGGTAAAGAGTTTTTGTTTTTTTCAATCTAAAAGACTGAACAAAAAAAAAACACTTTTACCCGAATGATTGATAATGTCGTCTGACTTGCTGGATTAATACGAAAATTATTGTATCGTTCATTCTTTGTGTGAATCAAAACAAAAAGACCTGATTGAAAAAATAAAATAAAATAAAATAAAGTAAAACACGAAACGGTACTTCAGTGAAAGCAAAAATGTACATATGACTCGTTAGAGATGTTATTCTGTAACATTATTTCTACCGTATTTACCTTCACCGCCACGGGTACGATTTGACAGAAGGTCAAATTTTTGGCTGAGGCCCTTTCACGCGCGACTGCACGGTTAAGAGCAGTGCAAACATTGCTTAGTCTTCATTATCTTTGGGGAAGGTACCTTTTTCAACTAAAAGACAAAAAGTGCATCCAGGGATATGGCTCTATCAAATCTCGTCACTATATCGGCAGGAATCAAAACAATTTTTTAAATCTCCCTAGTTCATCTGACACTCTGGTTTAGTCTATCCAAAAACTTCTTTTTATATTTTGATTACATTCTTTGGTTTGGTTTGGTTTTACGGCATATCAACCTCAGTGGGTCATTTAATGCCGATAAAGTTTTTAAATAAATCAATTCTTAATGGATAATAGCATTTTTTATAAATACATTTTTCGATTTAACCCATAGATGAGACCATAACAGGTACTACCACTCTGCGTCAGAGTGGACCAGGGAACAATGGTGATGAAGGGGTTCTCCACATTCCCCAATCCTCCAAAACTGGAACCTCACCATCAGATAGAGTTTAACGTCATTCCCAGGACATGTAGACCCTCAGTCACCGCCTTCTAGCACCCATATGATAAAAAGGGGTAGGGGCTTGCCGTAAATGCAATAGGGTTGGGAAAATCATATAGGTGCTAGCGCTTGACGTGACCAGCCGATAGTTCAGAGGGGGCCTCTCCGACCGACCGTCTATCCCAAGAAAGGGCTAAAGTGATGTATTGCAAGTTATGAACTGGTAATCCACCTGGGTTCTATCCTTAAGCATCACGAATCGCCATCCACGGCTAATAGGTGGCCCCATTTGGGGAGTCTTACCCCTCTGTAGAGGTGCAGTCGGTACATTCTAACGCCCCAGCCGACAGGGCGGATTCTTTGATAGTTTTTCCCTACCAGATCACGATTAGAAGGCAGTTTCAAGCATTGGCATATATAACTGACAAACAGTATCGTAAGTTATCTTACTCTCATTCTTATGATTCAGCTGTTGATTTTCCAGTCCACACTTCATTTATGTAGAAACAGATTCAAATGTTGCAATAATTACGGTCAATACTTTAACTTTCACAGTTTTCCAAGTATGTTCTGGTAGTTTTCCTATTTTTTATTTCATTCCTCATTATTCTCAAAATGAATTAAATAGCCAAAATCAGCATCGAAAAAAAGCACATTTCAGATCTCGGCAAAAATTTTAAAAATATTAGCAAAGAGCTTGTTGGTTGCATTTTACGGCATGTAAACTCTTGTTGGTTTATTTCATAACAAATACGTTATTGATGGGTACTGATTTTTTAAACATATTCTTTTAAAACTAAATTTTTCTATTTAAACCTTAGACGGGACCCTAACATATTACCACTCCAAGTCAGAGGGAATCCGGGAGTAATGCTGTTAAAGTGGTACGCGCAATTTCTCCTGAACTGGAAGTTCAGATAGACTTTATCGTCAAATACACAGGACACAAAGACGCTCAGCTACCACCTTCTAATATATATGATAAAAAGGTTTGTCTTACAATAAGAGCAACAGTGTATGGGCAATCATATAGGTGATAAGGCTTGACGTGACCAGCCGATTGATTGGGGGGTGGCCTCTCCGACCACATATTAAGCCTAAGTAAGGACCAAAGTGGAGTGTTGCATGTTATGGACTGCTCAGCGACCAGGGTTCCATCCTTAGGCATTATAGGTCACCATATATAGGAAAGAGGTGGCCCCATTTAGAGGTTTCTTACTCCTCTACGGAGGTGCAGTCTGTGGGATATTAGTTGGATTCATACCACTCCCAAGTGCTATGTGAAATGTAAACAGTCTTGTCCAGCATTTGAAATTGGGACGACGATTCCATTTTCTACGATTCTCACCATTTCACCACGAAATGAATACATCGGCCATATTCCGTGTAAGATACTATGACATGCAAAATATGACTTAAGGTATATTTCTGAAGTGGAGTTTAACAGGTTTGAATTAAGTTTTCCTTCTAGACTGGTTACCTATACAAGATTAAAGAGCCCAGTCTGTTAAAAAACGGAAGGATTCTCGAGGCAGCCTATAGTTATATAAAGAGTCAAATATAAGCAGAATGACCAGGGAACAATGAAGATGAAGAGGTGCTTCACATTTCCCTAAAAAATAAAAAAAAATTTTTTTTTTAATTTAAAAAAGCTAAATGAAATGATACTATATCAGGTAACATCGCTGAATTAGGTTCAAGATCCCCTCATCCCCAATGGCCGAAAATAAAATCATCCTGAAAAATTAAGTTGGGTCTTATTTTGCATGAAACACAGTAAATTCTACAGATTTCTAAAATAAAAAATAAATAAAAAAATGCTAGATTAAATGAAAGGATGTTATATTAAGTTATTTTAACATAGCTGAATTAGGTTAAGCCCCCGCCCCTGAAAAATTATGGTCTTATTTTGTGGTTAGGTTTGTTTTTTGGAGAAATATTGTAAATGAGTGCAAAACTAGGCCTGGTCTGCCCTAATATTTACCCATAATTCCAGGGGGAATAGCTTGATATACTCCTTTCCCAAGCTATATAAAATTTAAACAGTCCCGTCCAGGATTTGTACTCGGGTCAAGGAGTCCATTTCCTACGACTAATCATTACACCACGTACCTCCAAACGAATAAATATAAATACATCGGCCATCTTCCTTTTGAGATACTATGACACTCTTTAAAATGGACAATAGAGGAACTCAGATATCTCGACCATAGAACCAGGAAATTGATGACGATGCATAAGACCTTACACGCCAGGAACGTCATAGACTGACTCTTGTTAGGCATAAATTTGATTTTTTAAAAATGACTAAAGTGAACGAAGAAAAATTGGAAAACATACCAACACATTTTTTTAAAGATTCTGCAGATTTGTTTCTGCCAACTAAATGCTACATTCATTTTTTTTTATCTTTAAATCCTTTATTTTTATTTTTCTGACAACGCCTCAGTTGAAGAATTTAAATAAAGGCGCATTGACTGGGTGATTAAATGTGTGCATGGGCCGCTAAGTTTATTCGTTAACGATTTGAAACGCCATTTTGCGTTCTTTTCCCTCATTAGGCGCCAACGAAAATCCTGGGAAGCGAAAGAGAAATAAACAGAGTTTAAAATTTCAAAGAAAAGATTAGAAAACTGAAGTCCCCATTGGGAAATCCGAGAAGCATTTTTGCAAATGGAGATCTTTAAAAACAACAGATGAATATACTTTAAAAGGGAAGAAATAATTCACCGAAGAAAAAAGGAAAAATACTAGTCATTTGTTGGTTAGTTTCTTTTGCTACCATTTGAAGTTAGTACAAACATTTTTTAATGTTGTGAAGAAGTAATATTTTGACTATTATTAAGTATGATATAAAGGCAATTGTTTTGGGGTTTTTTAATGACAGAAAATAATTTCATTTTCGATTGGTCGACGTTGTTAACTGTCATTGCTGATATTTCATCAATGAATGACTTCTAAGTCATTATTTCATGAAACCAAATCATGTTTGCCAAAAATAAACGTTAATCTAGGCAAGTATTCTAGAGGCAGCTTATAGTCATTTTCCTTGCGACAGTAAAATATAAGTAAAATGAGTGCAAATGTAAACCCAGCACTATCACCTGTTGGCATCTATCCGTCTACTATTGATAATGTCGTAATGTCCAAAAAACGTGGAACCACGTGTCCCGGCTGGATTGGTATGTAGGATGAGCTGTCACCCAAGAAGCAGATGCCTCCTCTCTACACTGTTGTTGTGGTCCAAAGGAAAGGCAAGAAAAAAACCCTAAAAAGAATGCAGTTTGGCAACGATAGTCTCGCAGGAGATGCTGGATAGCGCTGAAGTTCAGCATCCCACCACCATGAGGACTTCAGCTCTGGATTGAATTTCGGGGTTTACTCCCTTAGCCTTTCTTTGGAATAAGGTATAGCCACTAGGCAATTGAGGATTTATGAGATACTTTTCCTTGTCTTGATGGCTTGCCTCCAAAGCTAAAGAGCCCCACTACCCCATTTGGGGATTTATGTGAGAACCCCAAACCTACTACTACCGGCACTATCATTACTAAGTTAAAAGATATATTCTATTATATCATATTCTTTAAATTCTAACTTTTCCAGTTATTGCGCTAGTAACAATATCTCTCCCGTGCGTCATGTTTTCTTTAGCCCATACTCCACCCCTTGCAACAGAG
The DNA here is from genome assembly GCA_023376005.1 of Doryteuthis pealeii. Classification (NCBI taxonomy): domain Eukaryota; kingdom Metazoa; phylum Mollusca; class Cephalopoda; order Myopsida; family Loliginidae; genus Doryteuthis; species Doryteuthis pealeii. Next base: position 49,585,185 of record CM042141.1, on the reverse strand, counting down.
GTAATAAAAAAGAATAACAATCACCACCACAGATGTGTCTGGAGATCACAGAGACACAAATAAACTACTAAGGCCTCTCATACCCTTTCAAAGAAAAAGGATTGACCAAATCTGGAAAGATACTAACACATTATTGGGCAGACATACACACTTACACAGGGAATTTAGAGGAAGATATATGCAGGCATAGAACAGAATGGACAAATTCTAGCAACAACGTAGCTGCTCTAGAACTTCTTCTCTTCTGGGGTAGGGATCTTCATACCGAAATATCAAGAAAAAAATCAAAGGTAAACGAACAACATCATAGTTACCTGACATATACACTTGCATTGTGATAGCCTTCAAAATCAACCACCAAACCAATATATATATATATATAATATATATATATATATATATAAAGCCTATTATTTGATTCTAAGCATCATAAAAGCATGAATCCATATGTTCTCTCCCTCACAGCCATGCGAAAAGGATAGGGTTCTTTAGCATTGGTTAGTCAACCAATTTATGAGAAAGAATACTCTGAATTAAAACTAGCTGTTAGCCCTGTTGACTGAGCAGTCCATGACATGCAATACTCCAGTTTGGCCCTTACTAAGGCTTGACGGGCTGTCGGAGTAACCTACTATCAATCAGCTGGTCTCATCAAGCCCTAGCATTGATATGATTGTCCCTGTTCTTATAGTAAGCCCGAGACCTTTTTATCATATATGTGCTAGAATGCGGTTCGCTAAAGGTTTTAATATCCTGCCTATGACATTAAACTATCTGATGGTGAAGTTCCAATTCTGAATCTCTGGGGAATGGGGAGTACTACCTTATTACTCCTAGGTCCACACTGATTCGGAGTGGTAGTACCTGTTAAGTTTCATCTTGTTTGAATATAAAAAAATGGGTTTAAGAATATTGAGTTTTAAAAATAACAGAGTATCCATCAAAAATGAATTAAACAAAATGTCTTCGGAATAGAATAAACCAACACGTGTAGGCATGCCGTAATATCCACCGAACCAATCAAACTACAAACAAGCTGTAAAAATTGACTTTGCGCAATATCCTGCCCTTCGTAGAATGTTTGGGTAAATACATACATATATGGAGGTGCGTGGTTAGCATCATAGTAAATGAACTCGTCGACCTGAGTTCAAAACCTGGACGAGACTTTTCATTTCACATAGCGCTAATACCCTTAGGAAAGGTATGAACCGATATATTCTCCCTCCAGCTATAGGTAAACAGTAGGGAAGAGTGGGTATTCTAACCTCAGATAACTGACCAGTCTAGAAGAAGGAAAACTCTTAATTCAAAACTGATTAACTCAGCTTAAGAAATTGACGTTGTGTCGCATCCTGCTCGTGCGGAGGTGTTTGTAAGTATATATATATATACATACATAAAAAAAACAACCGGCCAACCAAATTTTCTTGTATGTTTTAAAATTCATCATCATTGGCTTTGAGATGGTCCAGAACAACAACCACTAATTCCAGAGAAAATTACAGAACTACCCCAATAAGCAAAGAGGCGAAAAATCACAGCTTTAATCCAAGAAAAACAGAAGAAAAAGCAAACATCTATTGGAATAGAGTAAGGACAAAGAGAAAAGTAAACAGGAAATAAAAGAAATGAAAGAGTGAGGGGGAAAAACTGTTGTCGGACGGATGTATGGGGAATGAACAGGAAAAAAATGAACGAATGAAAGAAAAAAAAAAAGAAAATCTACGATACATTTTAAAATGAAAAAAGAAAAAAGAAGCAAAATATAATTACAAATATTTATTTAGCAAAATGTTTCTGCTCCATCTAGTCTGTCATTCGTTTTGATTTAAGTTTAATACAAAAATAATATTTTCCGCCAGTCCAACATTTATTTAAACGTGCCCATTTCTTAAATGCACTTCGATGGACAGGTTAAAACAACAAATAAAATTGCTTCGTAAAAAGCAACAGTAACAAGACTTCTTGTCCCGAGTACAATTGATACTACTTTAGTGACCTGAATCCACAGAAAATGGCCGGTTTTTCCCACGTAGTAGTTGGTTGGCTTTTAAATTTTTAAGGTTTTTGTTTTTTTTGTTTTACGGCATATCAACCTCAATTGGTCATTTAATGCCAACAAAGTTTTGAAATAAAGTTATTCTTAATGGATAAACAAGTTTTTTATAAACACATTTTTCTATTTAACCCATAGATGGGACCCTAATAGGTACTACCACTACGAGTCAGTGGACAAGGAAGCAATCGTGATGAAGGGTGCTCCACATTCCCCAAACCTGCAAAACGGGAACCTCACCATCAGATAGAGTTTAACGTCATTCCCAGGACATGTAGACCCTCAGCCACCACCTTCCGGCACCCATATGATAAAAATGATTGGGGCTTGCCATAAGGGCAATAGGGTTGGGGCCATCATATAGGTGCTAGGGCTTGACGTGACCAGCCGATTCATCGGAGGGGACCTCTCCGGGCGCCCGTCTAGCCTTAATAAGGGTCTAAGTGGAGTGTTTCAGGTCATGGACTGCTCATCCACCAAGACTCCGTCCTTAAGCATCACGTTTCGCCATCAACAGATGACCCCATTTGGGAGGTCTTACCCCTCTGCAGAAGTGCAATCGGTGCATTCTAACGCCCCAGCCAACAGGGCCGTTTAAATTCTTATTAAATTAGATTCTTATTTCTTATGAATGTCGTCACCTCAGCTAAAATAAATTATAAAGAAAGGGAATAAAAGGGACATGTTACACAGAAAAATAAAAGAAAAAAGAGAAAGATTAGAGGAAAGATAGAGAGGGGATGCACGCGTGGAAGTGATAACGCTAATCTGTTTCAATCGAACATAATGAAAAGAGAAAAAGGAAAGAGAGACAGAGACAGAGACAGAGAGTGAGAGAGAGAGAGAGAGAGAGAGAGAGAGAGTTAAATCAAGATTATTATACTTTTCTCATATTGAACTATTTACCAATAGTTCTGAATAAACGTTTCAAACGTAATAATTAGATTATCATACTGTGGTATATCCACAAGTCCCTCTAGTTTATAAATGTCATAATATTTGAAAGTATAAATGAGGATATCATAGATTTTATAAGTAAGCTATTTTTCCATTGTACAGAAAATCGTATAACTGTTAATGATGAGAATGACTACATAAAACAGCTGCTTACGTCGAATCTTTTTACGTCAACCCAATAATGATACTAGAGCGAGTTCAAGTTTTGTAATATTTTGGTAATGTGAGGCACAATTCAATAACCCTGGATGTTTTTACTGGGGTCGTCATGATGACGAAGCATATTGAACTGTGAAATGCCGAGCTCCGCTGATTCTCTCTGAGCGCTATTCGCAATATGCACAGGACGAAAGTCAAAGTTGATATGAAAAATTAAATCTAAAAATCCTATTTTTCACAAATAAAATTACATTTCAAAACAGCCAATTTGTTTTTTGCCCATTTAAGACAGGATGTTGCATACCAATAAACATATATGTTGTATACTCTTTATTCTTCTTCTGATCATCTTTGGTAACTTATGTTCTTCTTCTAGCGTCTGGACTTCGTCATAGGGACTTCGTGTCTGGTCTTCCATTGGGGATTTCTCATCTATCATAAGCCCTGGGTCATTGGTAGTTTTTAGATAATAACCCAAAACTTCGATTTGCTTTAGATCATATATAATTCCGAAATCCCCACCAGATTACCTGTGCAGAGTGTGAATATGGCAACGCGCCTAAACGCAACTTGCTCCCTTCGCAGTTTTGGCCGATACTGAACGAAATAAGTCTTTCTAATCTAGACCAGAAGGGGGCTTTCTCCACCGATTCTCACGGTATCCATCGGAAGGAGGATCAGGATGAGGTCAAGCCATGTCACTCAATCCTTCAAGGCCGCCGGCTGCAACTTATATCAGTCATTTTGGTTTATACACTACTGTACATAAGTGTTAGTGTACTAACAATTATGTAACACGGAGAGCAACACCCAATCAGCTTACCTCAAGGTATATGTTGGGTTATTTTGTTTTGTTTATTCTTAATGGGTACTCATTCTTTTAAACTCCGTTATTTTTTTAACATTTTAAAAACTAATTTTTTGCAATTTAACTCATAGATTGGGCCCTAACAGGGTGGGACTGTGAGTAATGCAGATGAAACGATACTCCATACGCCCCAGAGCTCCAGAACTGGAACGTCAGAAGTAGATGCAATTTAACATCATAACCAGGACATTAAGACCCTCAACTACCGCCGTCCAGTACATATGATAAAAAGAGTTAGGTCTTACCATAAGGGTAATATTCCATAACATTCAGCTGTAGCAAAGTATACAATGGCGAAACAAGCCGTCCACTGAAAGTAAGACTAGAAGAACATCGTAGAGCAGTGGTTCGAGGGGAAACAGAAAAGTTGGATATAGCTGACCATGTATGGAAAGGGGAAATCCTCTGTCCTTTATGGGACAAAGTTAAGATAATAGATAGGGAAAAACATTGGAAGAGGAGGCGACTCAAAGAATGATCACATGATAAGCTATAGTAACATCTTAAGTAGATTAATTATAGAGATGAATACTATATGGGAACCTATATTTAAAAGATTAGATTAGATCTTTTAAAAAAAGCAATATGAGTCAAGGTAAAAATCATACACAAGTATATAAAAATTATATCCTCGTCGTTGTCAGTTCCAACAAGTCAAGTCTAAGAAAATAATAGGCTCTTCCTTTCGTCTGAAACAAATTGAGATTTGCTATAGTGAAAGGCACAACCAGGAAATTATGATTTTACAGTCAGCCAAGCCTCGTTACAATAACACACACACATTATTATTATTAATTATTATATAATATATATATATAAATATATATAATATATATATATATATATATGAGATTATGTGCTTAATTGAAGTCATACCTAATTTGTAAATTGATTAGTTATAATTAAAATTGTCGGCTATTGTCATATCAAACAGATTGTTTGTTCACTTCATTATATATATATATATAGATATATATAAACCTGATATATGTACCTATCACAAACTGTTACATATACCTATATAAACACACACACATCATATATATATATATATATATATATATGGTCGGTTTAGCTCAGTAGAGCATCCTGCTCAGAACCAAAGTGGTCTGTGTTCAATACCGGCCCTCACCAACACAGCACATGAGTAGCACGGTTTGGATCTGTGAGGAGTTGATGGTAGGTGTGGCGCTTCACCTCAGACGCAGAAATAATCTCCCTGGTCAAGCTATAGCTATAAAAAAAGATAGACTTCCTCGCTGTCTGGCTGATACCGACAATAGGCCACTGTCTACTTTACTAGGTGCTGAACTGTGGACTCACCTAAGACATGACATTAAAGCAAACAATGTATTCTGACGTGAATGATTGGCTAAAAATAATCTGTATGCCGTCCATTGAATATTTCGCATTTAAAAGGATTTGCCTAATACGAGCAAAGATAAGAGAATAAAAAGAATGAATTATCACGAGAAACGAGATGTAAAACAGAAAATGAATTTGATTCGGATGAAGAGTGAAAAGAATGGGGGATGTAGACAAATAAAAATCTAAGAAAGAAAGAGAAAATAAAGGTAATTACTCTGTTGGTAAAAGAATAGTTGGATTTCTTTCTCTGACTATTAGGATCCTTTAATTTCATCTTACTTCATTAAGAAAGTTCTATATTTTAATCATCACATTGATATATTAACTAAAAAAACGTCTTCACTTCATTCTTGATATGATTCACTACTTGAACTTGAACATTTCCTGTGTTTTGTATGTGTGCTGACGACTTCTAGTTTGCATTCTACGGCATGCCAACCTTTGTTGGGTTATTCTCTGCCGTAGAAGTTGTGTATTCATTCTTAATGGCAAGATAACGACAAGTTATTTTACGTCAAATACATTATTGACGGGTACTATTTTCTTAAACTGAATTTTAAAAATCTATTTACCTTATAAATGGGACCCTAACGGGTATTACTACTGGGGTCAGAATGGATCTGGGAGTAAGGGCAAGGAATGGATACTCAACTCTCCCCAGGGCTACAGAATTAAAACTTCACCATTAGATGCAGTTTAACGTTTATTATTATCATTAAAGGCATAAACATACACACATCATATAAGCATGTGCGTATATATATGAGAGACAGAGAGATAGAATAAGAGACAGAGACAGAGAGATAGAATAAGAGACAGAGACAGACAGATATCCTGAGGGAGGAGATGAATATATATTGGAGGAGAGAGAGAGAGGAGAGAGAGAGAGAGAGAGGGAGAGAGAGAGAGGGAGAGAGAGAGGGAGAGGGAGGGAGAGAGAAACCTGAGTAGGCTGTAACAATGAGTACAAAGTCCAACTGATCCAGCAAATCTTTCGTGGACGTCAAAGAAAAGAGATTATTGGTGCTGAGATTCTATCGTATTAACCAACATTTAAGGTCAGTGCTCATGATTACTGAACCTTGAAAAAAAAAAGAAAAAGAAAGAATCAGTGACTCAACTCAGATCAAATAACCAACTCACTTCTTTCCTCAGTGCAAACAATATTTGTTGACCCAATCGCTTGAAAGTTGTTGAAAAATTTTGTCTCTCAACAGAAAGTATCCAACGTGAGCTGTAGTGTATTACAAACTAGTTGATGTACACGTCTACGGCAGATATGAGGACATGACTTGTAGCACATACACAAGACTAAAAATACTGGTGTATCAAAACAAGTAATTTCGTTTTTATCGTAAGAAAATTGTTGTGTGGCCTAATATTGGTATCAGCCGGTCAGCGAGAAAGTCTAGCACTAAACCAGGGATATTGTTTTTGTGCAGAGGGGGTGCGCTAAACCTACCATCATTTCCATAGTTTACTGCATATATTATCCAGGCTGTGCTACTCATACGCCGAGTTGGCGGGGACAGGTATCGAACAGTAAACCTTGTCGTTGCGAGAGTGATGGTCTATCGGCTATTTATCAAATTCTAACAGGAGTCAAAAGTTTTGCAATATTTGGTTACATGCTGGTTTGTGGCATGGATATCACGTGACCAAAATAGTTCAAGCCTTTGGAGGCAGCTATGATAGTTGGTGTGATGACACGTTGTGCATCTAGTCACCCCGTGTTTGATGCGAAAGTTGAAAGCGCGGTTGATCCCAGTAAAGTAACCAGATGGTTCAAGAAAGTTAGTTCGGGTTGTAAGAAGGTGAATTGCGAGACCATGCTCCAAGCCATATTGGCAAGTCCAATAAGGAGCACACTGAGAACATCAAGTGAGCTCGGCATACCACAGTGCTCAATGGTTTGTCTCTTTCACGAACTCGGCAAATGCATCTGGAGGTGCTGAATTGTTTGACACGTTACCAAAATATTGCAAACTTTTTTTTATTCACTCTCGTATTTATTGAATAGACTAGCAAGAATATGCACCTTCCAATGTGTAAGTACTTAAGTTTTAATGTAATGAAATATATTAAATGAGAAGAACTAACAAAATTAAATAAGAACGCATATAAAAAGATTAAACTTACTTTAATTTAATTGGTTCCTATATAAAATCTTTCATTTGATTGATTATAATATGTTGGTTTGGTTTGTTTTACGGCATATCAACTTCGGTGGGTCATTTAATGCCGAAATAAATTCATTCTTAATGCATAATACAATTTTGTTTATCAACTCCTGTTTTTCTATTTAACGCATAGATGGGACCCTAACAGTTACTACCACTCCGGGTCAGAGTAGACCAGAGAGCAATGGTGATAAAGGGGTGCTCCACATTCCCCAAACCTCCAAAACTGGAACCTCGCCATCAGATAGAGTTTAACGTTATTCCCAGGACATGTAGACCCTCAGTCACCGCCTTCTAGCACCCATATGATAAAAAGGGATTGGGGCTTGTCATAAGGGTATAATATGTTGGAGAATGAAATAATATTAGAGATCAATAACACCAATTAATTATTTTTACACCCTGTTTTGTTAAAACCAGTATGCAAATTAACCATACCATATATCATGGAAATCTTTATTTCTCAATGATATATAAGAGATTACAGGATTTTCAAAACACTAAGAACATACTATTTTGAGGCAAATATAACTCAGAATTTCATAGAGACATCGTTAATAAATAACATTCGCTCAAAGTATTAACTATAAATTAAATACTCATTGATGAGGTTATGCCATTGCTAAGAGTTTTGTGACGTAGTTTGTGATATACTTTAGGTCGCAGACACCGAATCTCTATAAGATATATAATCTTGTGAGGTTAACATTTTCAATAAAATGAAGTAACACTTCTTTGTATGAAGTATACTTTATATTCTATTCGGACGTGTTAGTCTTAACTTAGAAATGATGTAATTATTTTACATCTCCAATTTGAGGAACTATCAATAAATGTGATTAATAATGTCTAATTAAATCGGAAATAATTAATTTGGTAAATAAAGTTTCTGTTGATGTTTGAAAATTATTTGTTGTAATTAGTAACAAGCCTTTCTGTTGATTATTGCTATTTTACAGACCACCTTTTGCTGAGAGCACCCCTTCCTCTCTCTATTAGGAACCAACTATTTTAAACGCCAACAAACGTCTGATCAATTACTATGCATACCAAAGTCCGAAGAACTATATCAAAATGTTGGGAAGTATTGGTTATCGTCGTAGAAAATAAACCCGGTTCGAGTCCTAAACGAGGTCGTTTGTGTTTTACCCATCGTTAACCAAAACATATGGCTTCCTCAAAGTGAAATAAACAAGGAGAGATTACTCTCGTTTATGTGGCTAATGTTCAGATTACCTGGGTTAGTTCTTAGTATATTGCATCTGTTGGTGAGATTTCAATTTTATTGAAAGTTCAACTTCACTGACACAGAATGATAATAGCTGTTCAATCTATGGGTTAAATAGATGTTCAAAAATTATTCAAAGGGTCAGCAGAGCTTATGTAACAGCGGCGTCGTCACGGTACCAAATAGATATATTTGTTACGTAGTGCCTTTTCTTTGACGGCACTAAATATCTATACGTTGTATACTTCTTACGTCTTACTCTGGTCTTTTCTTCCGGCCGTCTTCTGATCGTCTATCTTCTATCTTGGTCTTCTTGGGATTCCGCCTGGTTCTGTTGGGGACCATTCCTTATCAGAAGCCTTGTGCTATTGTTAGCTTTTAGTAATAACAACAAGACTTCGATTTACAATGATGTTACTTTATTCATGAACCCCAGACCAGACAATCACCAGTGAGCTCACATCTTGCTAGTTTAAGTCCTAACTCCAACTCTCCAACTGACTGAGTTGCTTACACCTTAAACCGGAAAGGCTTCTATTGACTTCCGTTCTCACGTTCCATCCCCAGAACGCAAGGTGAGAGTGAGGTCAAGCATTGTCACTCACTCTCAAGGCCATCAGCTGCACTGATCACCATAAGGATTTCTATACTACCTTTAAAAGTAATAGGGATCCAATTAATATGTAACACTTAGCCATTATTCCTTACAGAAAGGTGAGATGTCCAACCACCAAAGGGGGTGTCCTTCGTATATTGCATCTGTTGGTGAGTGTTATATACTGGCGTTTTCACAGTACCAAATCAGCATATATGTCGTATACCCTTTCTTACTTCTTACTCTGGTCGTATTTTCTTCTGGTCGGCTTTGGTTCTATCTTCTAACATCTTGCCTCTGGTCTCTTCTAAAGGTCTGGTCTTTCTTGTATGGGGATTTCGGGTCTGGTTTCTGTTAGGGATCACTCCTTATCAGAAGCCCTGTGTTATTGTTAGTTTTTAGGTAATAAACACAAGACTTCGATTTACGTTGATGTTACTTTATAAATCCCCAAACCAGGCAATCTGCGCAGATGACAGGATGCGCATAGAAATGCGACTTACACCTTGCTAGCTCGGCTCCTAACTTCTAACTGACTTAAACTGACTATATCCTTAAACCGGAAGAGAGTGTCTGCCATGGCTTCCGGTTCTCACGATCCATCCCCGCAAGGCAGGGTGAGAGGGAGGTCAAGCGTTGTCACTCACTCTCAAGGCCATCAGCTGTACTAATCGCTATTATGATATCTACAATACCTTAAAAAAGTATTAGGGTTCCAATAATTAGGTAACAGTGAGGCTCCAATTTTATCCAGCTTCACGGACACAGAATGATAATAGCTGTCCAATCTATGGGTCAAATAGAGGATTCAAAATCATTCAAATATGACACTATGCATGCTATATGAATTCAATTGAGTGCATGAAAAAGGATATGTTTATATAAAGGTATATGGGTAAGGTATGAATCTGATTATTCTCTATCCAGCTATGCATAAATCGTAGATAAGACTCGTCCCTTTAACCTTGGTATGGCAACCGGCCTATGAGTAGGACATCTTTGAATTCAAACCAGTTAAACTATGTGTGGGATCATTTACTGAAACCATCTGGTTACTAAACTGGGATCAACTGCATCTTCACATTTCGGACAACAAATGTATTTAGTTGCTTCCATGGCGTTATGTCCCAGTTCGGGTTCTTAAAGAATAAGTTCCTAAATTAGACTACGTTGTGCGTTTATCAGTGTGACATTCATATAACATGCGGGTTGAAATATCACGATGCTACCAACCACAGCGGGTTCCTACTAAAGTCTGAACTGCTTCGGTCACGTGATATACGCACCGCAAACTGGCACCTACCAAAATATTGCAAGACATTTGACTCATCCTGGTTAATTATATTAATTATAATGCAAGTTCAAATGATTAGGTATTCCAATTAATTTTAGATTCTTTATTTTTATGATATAGAACTGACTGTACCTCTGGGAATCCCGTTTATGATAATCGTAGCTAGATTTTACAAAAATATCTGTCACATCCTGCTCGGACGTAGGGTTTAGATAAATGCATATATCAAAGTCCTTTCGCCTAAAAACAATGCTCGGAAGTGAGTTTTGTATCTCTGTATTGTTTGCCAAGAATCAAAAAAGTGTTTACCAGAATTTATTCTATGAGTTAGAATAGTACAGATTTCTATTTTTAGCAATGTTATCTCAAAGCGGAACGTAGAGAGACCCCCCCCCAAAAAAAAAACAAAAACAAAAAAAAACAACTACGTTAAAATAGTCAACACTGGGACCGGTAATCATGACATGAAAATAAACGCTATAAAAGATGAGTTAGAGCAAGCTAGTACCATCGTGAAGATAATTGTGCGTCCTTATCCACTCTTCATAACGGAAGATTGAGGAAAACCTGTATTGATATATAAATAAAGATATATAATAAAAGATCGATGAGAAATATACAATATGCACATGTAGACAGTTTATTTCCAAACTGTCTACATGTCCATATTGTATATCTAAATTTTTATTTTATTACCTTAATCTTAGCAGTGATGTTATTTCATCGTGTCTTTCATTGAAATGCAAAAAGAATTTCACCCTTGCTTAAATGCAGGGCAGTTATTTTCTAAATTTAGTCGAAGGTGAAATAACAAACAAACCAACCCCCGGATGTAATATTAAACCTACAAAAAAAAAAAAAAAAAAAAAAAAAATGATGAGATTTTAAAATCGTCGAAATACACTTAACGATCGCTTTTGGGATACTTCACTTCACAATATCCGTTTTTTACGCTTAATTTCACACTTTTTCATGCTTAGCAGCGGAAAGGAGAGTTTACTTCGGTCGTTTCGGGCTTTATTACGAAAAAACAAGAGTGGATTTTTTCAACTGTGAAAAAAAGGAAGGTTTCATGAGATTAAAAAAACGTATTTAGTTTGTGAGAGTCTTTTTCTTGTTTCAGGGCAGCAAGTAAATCTATATTAAGGAATGAGAAAAAAAGCATTGTAATTCCTGTTTTTGTTATTATTTACAAGATTAGTCTAAATAATAATTGGGATTATGTCCGATATTTAAAAAATGTTATGAAGCAAAAATAGTCTCAGATCATCAATTGATAAAATGACTGATAATACAGAAAATACATCACTAACTGTCCCTTGTATATACAACGCAGCCATTAAGTCCGTGTGCAGTCTTGAATTACTATAACATTATTGCTTTTATAAATTCTTTAATGTTTACACAGAATTTATGGACACACTCTATATATATATATATATATATATATATATATATATATATGTGTGTGTGTGTGTGTGTGTGAAGAAAGGAAGTGAATCCGACGGTATGTAGTATATTAAGAAAGATGAAAAGTCACAGGCTTAAATGGGTTAAGTGGTGAGTCATATTTCAAACCGTCTTCCCTATTTTCAAACCTCAACAATTTTTTAAACAGATGAATAACAAGGACTATCACTCGCTTCTCTCGTTATTCTGTGATAAAACATTTATCACCTTCCATATACCAACAAATGCCCTGAAGATGATCTAATTAATAGATCGAAACACTGCAGTGTCGGCCAATAAACTCACCACTTAACCCATTTAAACCTGTTTTTTTTATTTTTCTTAATATACTACACACACACACACACATATATATTATATATATATATATATATATATATATATATATATATATATATGTGTGTGTGTGTGTGTGTGTGTGTGTTCTACTATACAGACATATTCCCACACATGTATATACACACAAATATGAATACATAGACATGTGTAGTTTACAATGATGCATATAAAGGCATTACGAAATAAAATATTCTGATTTTCTCCTTGAATTTCCTTCTATTCATATAGTCCTAATACTCTTAGTAAATCATGGTCCTATACCTCCGATATATTGACAAAAATAATTTTCTATTTGCAATGATAGAGATGGGGGTGTTAGTTTACACATACGCAAGACACCCTCGCAGGAAATCCACCCCGAACGCATTCTCGCCCTGTAGGCGTGGCTTCGAATGCGCTGACTGTATCCCTTGCAGACCTACGCCCAAAAAGGGTGTTCTGGATATGACACTAAACTGCATCCGATAGGCTCCTGTCCTGAAGATCTGGAAAGAGATGAGTGCCTCTTTGTTGCCATTAATCTCAGATCCACTCTGATCCAGAGTAGTATTAACTGTTAGGGCCCCACCTATGCCTCAAACAGATATCTTAGTATAATGGAGATTGTGTGTTTTTCTGTCTGTAACCGAAACTATATTACTACTCAAGTCACAATTCCCTTAGTTATTGACATCACATTCTCCATGATTGCATTTTTATTCAAACCTCAATTATTAATAAAATTGCTTTACATTATTAATACAGTTGACCTTATCGACATACTGATAACATGCAATTGTATTTATATATACAACAAAATAGCTGTTTACTATGTGAACGGGAAGGCTAATTTGCATATTGATATTAAAAATGTGATTTTAATAAATATGTGCTTAGTATTATTGATTTCTAACTGTTTGGTTTTATTTTAATGAATATAAGCAAAAATCTCTTCAATAAATCTTAAATGAAATTCATTAACAAGAAGAAATAACTGTCATTTTATTCTTTACTTCCTCTTTTCACTAAATACTTAAATTAGAAAAAATAACAATGAAAGACGGGAGTGATGGAAGAGTAAGTTTCAGTTGTTCTATTTTTCGATTTATAGCCCCCTCTGTTTCAAATCTTTTTATCTGCATTCTTATTTAGTTTCATTAGCCTTTCTAATTTAATACAATATCTTATTACATTAAAACTTAAATACTTGCACCCGGAGGGTGCATATATTTGCTAGTGCTTGTAAAGGATCTATATAAGGTAGGACGGAGAAACACCGTGGCGTAGAGACTGACGAGCTGGTCTGTGACATTGTGGTAAGCGGGTTTGAAATCGTCGCGCTATTATGTTAACTTTCTGACCAATACACTTGGAAAAAGTATGAATCACCTCATCCCAACTGAACAATATAGCATGACCACAATAGGATGATTACCATTAAGTGTGCTTTTCAGAGTATCTTTGAGCATCTCTGGTTTAAAAATGTCTGATATATTTAGACATGTGCAAATTTTGTAATCATAAAAAAAAATTGTAATTTCGGTTTTTTGTATATTTAAAAAAAAAGTAAAAAAAAGAATCCTTCTAAAATGGTACATTAGATTTCATAACAGAAAAATATGTTGCAAGGATCCTTCTGTCCAGTTAGCATATTTTCCTGTCATTTAAAAAATATAACTCACAAATCTTAAAAAAGGAGACATTTATCATTTCCCTACATAACAAAACTTTTACTTTTTCTTGTTCATTGACAGAAAGTGTTACTTGCCAATTGCTCATGCCCAAAGTAAATGGAAAAGACCTATTTTTATCTTCAAACTTTTGTGCTATCGAGAAGTGAAGCATCTAGCAAAAACATGCTGGGATACTTTGATATTAAACAGAGAAACCAAACTATAAGATAGGAATATTTGAAATTTACATGATATTTTCCACATACCCAACGTGTACGGGTTAGGCACACGGCCCTATTAATGTGGGACCACCCACGAACCGAGGCTCATGGGTGGCGGGTGCAAATATGCGTTGATACCCTCGGCATTCGTCCTCATGGTGGGGGGGGAGCCTCAGTCATTGATCAATAAACCCAGCCCTGCCCCTTTAAATCGAGGAGGCACGTATTGCCTGGGGTGGCCCCCTGGTATAAACGATGTTAGTTTGTAAAGTCACTGGAATTACGTAACCAGGAGCTAATCTTTTGAGAAACAAAACAAAAATATTAATACGCGTGTTCCTTAATTGTACGACAGTTATCTTGCATCAACAACTAGTGGTTACAATGAGACCGTCCAAATCGTCTAAGAGGAAATGATAAATTTAAATCCTGATTATCTGCTGTTGCTTATCTTCCGAATTCTTATCAGTGTCGTCACCTCCGCAAGATAATAGACCATTTTGTTTTTATTAGAAAGAATGGAATGAATCGAAGGAAAAGAGCATACTACATAGAAACAATATAATAAAGAAAGAGAATAAGTAAAGTTAGAGAGAAGCGGTGATCGCGCGGAAGCGATCACGTTAATCTGTTTCAATCGAACATAATGAAAGGATAAAAAGAAAAGACAAAATAAGAGACTTAAATCAAGATTATTACACTTTTTGCATATCGAACTATTTGCAATAGTTTTTAAGTAAACATATTAAAGATATGCTTGCAAAGGATTTATACGAGATAGGAGGGAGATAATTAAATTTCACTGTGGTATATCCACATGTCGTGCTATTCAGTATAAATGCAATGTGCACAATTCCATAATCTCTAGGCTTACAATAACCCCAAGCCAGTTTAAATGCCTCTAAAACTAAACAATCAAACAAAATTCTTATGAAGATTAGCTGCCTCCAATTTGGAGGATAAGTTAATTTCCAGTCCATAGTGCGACGTAATGATAATAGTAGGATTACGTTTGTGCTCATCCCTTTCAGTATACTTTCTCAAAAGTAATAGCAATTGCATATATGTACTTTTTCTATTGTGTTTTTCTTTGTTTAATCCCATGTCTACCTTCGTTGGATATACAATGTAAAAGTCATTATTGTAGAAGAACGGTCATGGTTGTATTTATCCCAGCGATGTGGGGGTACATACCTTTCCCAAGGGTATTAGTTGGAAATTGAACGTAATAGCACGATTGGAATTCGAACCCTTTTGCTACGATGTCACTCTCCAGCACCTTAGTCAATATGCCTCGGGGACGCCCCATAATGTACTTTATGTATTTTCTGGTATGGTTAAAAATATTTATATAAACTATCAGGATCTGCGGATATAACTCACTATGATAATCTAATCATTACAACGTTTGATATGTTTATCTAAGAGCTATTAGTTCAATATGTAAAAATATATTTTCTTTTTATCTATTCATTATGTTTGATTGAAACAAATTAGCGTAATCCCTTCCGCGTGCTCACCCCTCTTCCTCTCCTACTCTTTTTTATTATATTTGTATGTGTAGTATTACTTTTTCTTCCCTTTCTTTATAATAAAACCAAACGATCTATTATTTAGCTGAGGTGACGACACGCATAAGAAATAAGAATCCGGTGGATAAGCGACACCAAATAATCAGGATTTACATTTTTGCATTTCGCCTTGGACAATTTGAACGGTCTCGTTGTTTTAGCCAGAGATGGTGCCAGATAACGGTCGGAAGATTGAGAAATAAGAGTAATATTTATATGCATATGTGACTCGATATAGAATATCTGGAAAAACGTATGAAACCCACATCACCCCAGCTATGGGTTAAATATTACCGCTTCTATTCTTCTACAAGTATGACTATACAGTGATGCTGATAGCTTTTTCATTTAGTGTATCCTGGGATCCACATATTTGCCTTGAACGAGTCCTCGGGAAAAATTATGGGTCCTAACTAAAGCTGTCTAACTCCTACATTGTAACCTATCATGTGTAATTCGTTTGAGAAATTATTGAAATGTATTTACAGTTAGCTTGAAATGGTGAGAAGAAAAAGAAAATCAATGTCGCATAGATACGATTTTACTGTGTCCTTTTAGATTTTCTGCGTCATCAGAATCTCTATCTCATTCTTTGATTATAACATTAAATAACCCACGAACGTTGACATGCCATTAAAGCAAAGAAACCAAAACCATTAGATAGAAATACTTGAAATTAAATAACCAGGTGCTAGAAAATATGCGATTTGACATAGAACTTACTAGCCGCCTTGGGTGACATTTAAGCGATTATTTGTAAAATATTCTACAATATTTGTCAATAGCGGGTGCTATAGAGGTGTTTTTGCCTCAAGCGTTAACCGATCGGCACTATGTTTCAGGCTCCTGCTCCTCAGAATTGCACCCTTTGTTCTAACTACTGGGCTAGCATTATTAGAAAACAAAGCGGTTACGATGCATTGAAAGCATCCACGGTGTGAGGTGTTTCTGTGAGTCAACAAATGGGAACGTAAAACTCGAGTGCAGTGTTTCAATTCCTACAGATCTGAGGGGGGGGGGTGAATCTATTCGTTGGTGTCAACCCCCCTCCACTCACTGCTTCACCCCAGTGCGATTGTCAGACAGCGTCCCCTTCCACCCACCCCCGCCAACAATGGGAGAATCGGCCGCCAAATTGTATTCATTACTCGAGTTAATTTAATTTTCGTCTCATTGCCTAAAGAGATAATGCGATTTGGAGGTAAACAACTCAAAACCAGAATGAGAAAATAATGACAAAAAAAAAAAAAAAAAAAGAAACAACCCGTAAAAAAACAACCTAGAAAAAAAAAACAACAAAAAAAGGTATATTGAGAAGTTCTTTAAAAAAAAAATAAAGCTTTAAAATAGAAATGAGCAAAATATTCGTCGTTGTTGTTGTTGTTCATCTCTCTTGTTGGTTCGTTCAAGTCATTCAAATACGCATGCATCAACACACAACTTATATCAGGCTCGTAGCACGGATAGCCATGACAATATCCCTATCACTCATTGCTCTCAGGAGGTCTTCTGCGCAGCATCCAGTATCCGCGCAGCATCCAGTATCCGCGCAGTTGATCAATATACGTCGCACACAAGCGTGACCATGTGCAAATATTCACAAAAGAATGTCTAATAAAACTTTTATATATGCTCTCAGGAGGTCTTCTGCGCAGCATCCAGTATCCGCGCAGTTGATCAATATACGTCGCACACAAGCGTGACCATGTACAAATATTCACAGAAGAATGTCTAATAAAACTTTTATATATGCTCTCAGGAGGTCTTCTGCGCAGCATCCAGTATCCGCGCAGTTGATCAATATACGTCGCACACAAGCGTGACCATGTGCAAACATTCACAGAAGAATGTCTTTTTTTTTCTGAGCAAAATATTCTTTTCGTTCGAAGTCATTCAAATACGCTTGTGTCCTACCACAACTTATATCACGCTAGTAGCCCGGATAGCCATGACAATCCCCCTATCACTCATTGCCTTCGGGAGGTCCTCTACGCAGCATCCAGTATCCGCACAGAGTTGATCAATATACGTAGTACACAAGCGTGTCCATGTGCAAGCATTCACAAAAAATGTAATTTATGAGTTCGTCCTTTTTTTTTTCGATAAAACCTTTAAATAGAAAATGAGCATATTTTTTCGTTCGTTCAAGTCATTCAAATATGCTCGTGTCAGATCATAACATATGTCATGCTTGTTGCGCGGATAGCCATGACAATCTCCCAATCACTCATTGCTTTCGGTGGGTCCTCTGTGCAGCACCTAGTATCGACACAGAGTTGGTCAATATACGTCGCACACAAGCGTCTACATGTGCTAGCATTCACAGAAGAATGTCATGAGTTCGTCCTTGATTTTTCAAAAAAGAAAACCTCTAAATAGAAATGAGCAAAATTCTCGATACCGTAGAGATGACCTGCAAGGGGCGATAACTGATTCAGAGGATTGACGAGAGAAAGAAAGTAATGGATATGAACGTTGTCAATGCGACCTAATGTTCTACATATACTTAAAAGAAAGTTTTTCATACATTTACTATAAGGTCTAAATCTTCTTGGTTATTTTCCTAATACACACACACGCATATATATATATATATATATAAGAAGAAAAAAACGGAGATTCGGTGTATAAGCGTAGTGATATATATATATATATATATATATATATATATATAAAGAAAGTTATTCTTACATTTACTATAATGCGAAAATCTTCCTAAATTGAATTTATTTCTAGATTTTGCCAGTTTCTAGGGTAACTCAAATATATGTATTTAACCAACCCCTCCACTACGAGAAGGACTTTTCTTAAGCGAAGAACAGCTGGTTTAAATTCAGAGTTTTCCTTCTAGGCTCTTGGTCTCTTTGATTGACTGTATATCAAACATCGTGGATTATGTATTGCCAAAATCATCCTTGTAGTAGAGCAGTAGTAATACCACTTAATTCTATTTAACTCCTAGCTAGAGGGACAGAGAGTTTCATACATTTTCCAAGGGTATTAGTCCGAAGCTGAAAATAATACCGTGTCTGGATTTCGAACTCGGTTCCATCGATATTGCAGTTAATCGATTTAGCCACTACGCCAGGAAAACTCTCCAAGACTTATTGCCTTAACAAGACTACTGAACGCAAAGCTCAAAGCGGTTTAGCTCAGTAGGAAGAGTGTCCGACTAGGAACCACAAGGTTCCTGGTTCGATACCGGCACTCTCCAACTCAGCGTATGAGTAGCACAAGGATCTGTGTGGTAAAGTAAAGAGTTGAGTGTAAGTGTGACGCTCCACCTCAGACGCTAAAATAATCTACTTAGTCCTGAGCTAGTGAAAAAGGGATAGACTCCCCCGCTGTCAGGCTGATACCGACTTTATGCCGCCCCCACGACGACTTACTGAGGGCGCACAAGGATTCATGGCTTTCACAAGGGTATCAGCACGTAGGTAAACAAACTGCCTTGTCCAGGATTTGAACTCTATTCACAAATTCTATTTTCGCTCAACAGACAAAAGATTTCCATAGTTTATCCTGGTGTATGGCCAACTGTGAAAAGGGGTAGACTCCCTCGCTGTTTGGCTGATACCGACTTTAGGCCATCCCGACGACTTTCTTTTTACGGCTAACTGATACAATTTGATCCTGGAAAAGATTAAATCATTGAAACGTTGCACTCTAATCGAAGTAATTCACACCTTTAAAAAAGTGGATTTGCGTTAGGCTTTATGGGTACCATTATAGAATGTGGCCTACAAAATAATGTCGATCTTATCGTATGTGGCCTACCATAAAAAGCATATTATAAGTTTATAATAATAACTGCTAACACTAACCCTATTTCAGAATTTTAGAATTAAATAGATCTGATTCATGTAAATTATGGATAATTTTTAAAAAAATTATTCTTAATTACTATATAAAGCTTAAGACTGAATTGCATTTCTTGAAATTGAATGTATGTGAAAAATAATTAGTTTCAATACGTTGCCTACTACTTATATCTATAAATATACTCTAGGGTAAGACACATACTATAACAGAATAAAAAAGGTAGGCCACATACTATAACGGCATCGCCTTATGTTTCCTCCAAACAAAAGGAGTTTTTGTTTATTTGCTGATTCTAAATATCCACCAATCTCAAAACAAGGTAATCATTGTTTTACCTCGGAGATCTAACAAGAACCAGTGTTTTAAGCATGACTTCACCGTGTGGATAAATTATACTAAGCTTTGCTTAGTCAAGCACAAAGCACTAAGATCGCTTACAGTATCTGATGATCCTAAGTACTCATCCATTTAGGAACTTGAAGAGGTTTATCCCTGCTTAACTTCGGGGATCGGACAGGAAATGGTGATTTCAGCATGATTTCACCAGAAGACGAAAATCTGGGATTACTCTTTGGACTTAAGAGACTGACATCGAAGGATCTTCTACTTAAACCAAAATTTCCTTAATGTGTCTTGTTCAATAAATTCGAATTAAAACATGTTCCAAAGAGTAAAAATATTATGAGGAGATAAAGGGTGTATACTATAAAATGTAAAGATGATGATAATCTATGCATATACAGAGGGCAGTTGTGTGTATGTATGTCCGAAGCAAACTACGAAATTAAAACAACGACAAAGTAAATATACATACACATTCACTATCTTGAATCTTGAGAAAAAAATGAAATTTTGATAAGATAATTAGGATATGAAATTTAAATAACAGGATGGATTTTTTTTGCATTCAATATCTTAAATAAGTAAGTAAAGTAAAGTCGTCTGGACGGCCTAAAGTCGGTATCAGCCAGTCAGCGAGGGAGTATATCCCCTTTTCAATAGCGCTGGACCAAGGAGATTGTTTTTAGCATCTGAGGTGGAGCGCCACACCAACCATCAGCTCCTTTACTGCACAGATCCCTGTGCTACTCATACGCTGAGTTGGCGAGGACCGGTATTGAACTAGAACCTTGTGGTTTCTAGCCGAACGCTCTACCGACTGAGCTATACCGACATTAATTTTCTTTCAGAGATTTTGTGCACTTTTTTTTCTGACTCCCCACCAGGCCTGATCAAAGCAAGGTCTTAACTAAAAAGAAGTGCTAACAAACATTAAGTTTAGTAAAATATTTTACTTGAGAGAAAAATTCCAGGTTAAGATTCCCTTTAAAAAATTCCCTTAAGAAACAATGGCCGAATTTTATGACAGGATTCAATTGCTTATTTTTTTTTTTTAAGGGTCTTCCTATAAACATTTTATGCACTAAAATTAAAATATTCGTTCAATTTTATACAATTTTGTATAATCATGGAAAAATGGGTTAATATTATCAATGTTTTTGAACCATTCAAAAAATACTTGAAAAAAACTCTTGATGTTTTTAAATTATGCCTCCTAAAATAATGAAAATTATTAACTAATGAATATACATTTTTGCAAGATATTTCCTAAAGGAAAAATTAAATAAATAAAATTAAACGTTTAATTTTCTTTTAATTGATTACTTAAAAGTAAATTAAACGTTTTATTTAATTTATTTAATTTTTCCTTTAGGAAATATCTTTCAAAAGATGTATATTCATACCACCCTGAAGGTGTTTTTTTTTTTTTTTTTTTTTTTTTTTGCTAGTAATAGTAAAGCAGGATAAAATCTCATGACTGAGTTTGACGGAGTCGTTCTACATGTGACCCGAGGGTTTGTTCTTTTATCTTATTATACTTGATATATACTGTGATAATGCTGTGTACTTGTGTGCATAGTGCACTTTAAAGATGTTACGGATAAGAACGACATTTACCGATGAAGTTAAATTACATTATATATATATATAAAACAAAAAAGCCACTTTATAACAAACTAACAGCCCTAGAAATAAAAGTCACAAACCACATCCCAAACAATCAAGGACCTCACCAACTCCTCCACACTCACAGATGCTTCCAACACACCCGATATACCCCAGTGCCGGCATCTCCACCATCCCTTGTAATAACTGTAACAAATGCTATGTTGGAGAATCTCAACGATATATATATATATATATATATATATATATATATATATATATATATATATATATATATATATATATATATATAAGAGATTTTGTTGAGTTTCTCCAAGTCAATTATTTTACGGGAGTATGAATTCGAGACATTAATTAATAAAACACAAGACTTGTAGTTAATCAAAATAGTTAGTCTATGTTTTGTTAGCATTTTCTTTGTACCAATCTTCAGTTTTATCCGTTAGAAATGATGATAGGTGAAATGTATTTTGCCCATACATACATACATACATTATATATATATATACATACATTATATATATATATATGTACGGGGAAAATACATTTCACCTATCATCAGTTCTAACGGATAGAACTGAAGATTGGTAAAAAAAAATGCTAACAAAACATAGCGTTATCTCCGAGACTAACTATTTTGATTAACTACAAGTCTTGTGTTTTATTAATTAATGTCTCGAATTCATACTCCTGTAAAATAATTGACTTGATAAGACTTTCAATTATATCATTCTCCCACTCAAATTATATAATACCAGGTAACGCGGACAGCATGAATATCCATTATCTCTCTCTCTCTCTCTCTCTCTCTCTCTCTCTCTCTCTCTCTTCAAACCTAAGTGTGTGCATGAGGGTTCATGCGCGTGTATATATATATATATATATATATTTCCATGTGCGATTATATTTGTGTTTTGTGTTCATATGCATGTGCCTATTTATGCGTCTATGTTTGTAAATCTATGTGTATGTAAATATAATCTCAGAGGAATTAAAATGCATTGTTTTATATTGGATATATAAGCAAAGATTGACATTAAACACCTGTTCAAATTAGAGTAATACATTCACAAGACTTTCGAAAATTCCGTTCACCAATGAGTAATTCTGCTCATTCAATATAATTAAAAGCGATTGGTATTTTATTTAATACTAAATTACTTGCTACTAATTTGATTAGACTATTTGATTCAATTAGCAACTATCTGTGAAATAAATGCCCATCACTGTTTTATTTTTTTTTATTGATTATGTTTTTCCCTTTTTTTCTATCTGCTCTAAATTTGCATTTAGTATTTTTTGCTTTACATTTTTATTTTTTTATTATATTTTTTTCTTTATTCTTCCTTTTGAAGAAGAAGAAAAAGACTGAATGATTTTATTTCATTTTTCAGTTATTTTATCATCCCTTCTTTCTTTCCCTCCTTTCTTTCTTCGTGCATTTTTCTTTCTTTTGAAAAAAAGTCCGAAATATTTTATTTCATTTTTCAGTTATTTTATCACTCATTCTTTCTGTCGCTCTTTTCTTCATTCATTTATTTAATTATTTATTCTTTGTTCCTTTCGAAAAAGTAAAAGCCCAAAAGATCTGATTTTTCAGACATTTTATCTTTCTCCCCCTCTTTTCTTACTTTCTTCAGTTTTTCATTATTTATCCTTTTTCAAAAAAGACAAAAAAGAGACCGAAAGATTCTATTTCATTTTTCAGTTATTCTATATTTTCTTTATTTCCGTTCTTCATTTGTTCATTCATGTATCGGTGAGGATTTATTTGTAAAATACATTTTTTTTTTAAGTAGTTGGCAGAGTTGCCTATTATCGGTTATCAGCTGGACAGCGAGGGTATCACTTTCTCACAAGATCAAGACCAGGGAGATTGTTTTTCATTTGTGTGTGTGTGTGTGTGTGTGTGTGTGTGTGTGATATAGAGCGCAACACCTATCATCAACTCCCCACTTTATCGCACAGATCCATTCTACTCATGCGCTGATTTGGCGAGCGCTGGTATCGAATCTGAAACCTTGCAGTTCCGAGGCGGATGCTCTATCGACTGAGCTAAACCTGTCCTTATAAGACATTTTCTTTTAGATTTATTTTCACCGGCTATTTATTTTATCATATCGTTCTTTCTTTGCATTTTCGTTTTTTATCGTGCATTTTTTAAAATGTTCTGTTTATTCGTTTTGTATTACATTATTGGTCTTTTTTTTTTCTTTCAAATGAAATAAATTGAAATATTCTCTTTCGTTTTTCAGTTATATCATCACTCTTTCCTTCCCTCCTTCATTTCGATAATCTTTCATCGTAAAATAATACTCATTTACTTAGCTTAATTTTCTCTTCTCACCATTGATAACTTTCATTTTCTTTCTTTTTAATTGCTTTCCTTTTTTCTTTCTTTCATTTAGTCCTTCACATTTATTCATTATTCATTTTATGTTTTACTTGATATTTTATTTTCCAATTTTGAATAACCAATTCTCTTTACTATTTGATATAAATGACAACTTTGTTTTGTCCTTTCTTTTTTTTCTGTGGTTCGTTGTCATTCTTTCTTTTTATGATTCAACTACTTCTTTTCTCACATTTTCATTTAATTCATCCACTGTCCTCCCCCTCCCCACAACCCTTGGTTTCTTTACTTTTTACACCTTTTTATGTTCCATTTCATTTTTTTCATTTTCTGTTTATTTTTTTTTATTACATAATCGGTCTTTATTTTACTTTCTTTCGAATGAAGGAAAGAATGAAACATACTCATTCTTTTTAAGTTATCTCTTTCCTTCCGTTCCTTCTTTATTTTGAAGAAATGTTTCTGTAAAATTATACACATTTACTCCACCTTTATTTCCCCCCTCTCCTTTGATTAATCTTTATTTTCATTCCTTTTACTTTCTTTCCTTCACTCATTCACATTTATTTATTATTCAATTTACATGTTTATTCTTTTTTGTATTACATAATTTTATTTTTCATTTTTCTTTCTTTCGAATAAAAAAAAAGGAAACATGTTCTTTCTTTTTCAGTTAGATCCCTTTTTCCTTGCGTCCCTTCTTTATTTCGAAGTAAAATAAAACAAATTTACTTACCTTTATCCCCCCTCCTCATTTGATTCTTTCTTTTCGTTCCTTTTACCTCCTTTTCTTCACTCATTCACATTTATTCATTATTCATTTTACATGAGGATATTTTACATTGCCAATTCTTTTTCCTATCTGACATAAATGACCTTTCTTTTATTAGCATTCGTTGTTATTCTTTCCTTTTTTTATAATTCTACTACTTCTTTCCTCGCATTATCATTTAATTCATCGAATATCCTTCCTCCCCACAATCCTTTGGTTTTCTTTACTTTTTACAATTTATTCTTTTATTATATTCAATTTTCTCCCACTCCTTCAGCATTCACACATCGTATCTATATTTCCCACTCTTTTTAATGTATCGTTAACTCTTAATTTTCTTTCTTTTATCAAATTCGCGCCTTTTTATTTCTGTTTACTTCACACTCTCCTTAATCTGATGCTGAGAATTGGACGGTTTTTTACGGCATAATTCACATTATTTCACTTAATATTTCGTTCTAATTCTTTTCTAATTAGATTTCATTCTTTTCTTTTCGCCTATTTCTCAAACCTTTTCACTGTTCAATTCTGCCCATCACTGAAAAGTTTTAATTATTTAATTCGCCTTTTAGTTGATAGTTCTCCGTCAACCTTTCGACACTAATCTTTCCAAACAACTTTAAAAATTCATCAACGTCTCCTCAGCAAGCAGGCATTTTTTCTTCGATAAACGTCACATCCCTAAAAATGCACACAAAATGCAAGAGAAGTGAGTGGGAATAAAAGACGCAAACAAGGAAAATATACTACCGTTTTTTTTCCATAATATCAATAAGGTTCTTAAAGACATCAACACACACACACACACACACATATATATATGGGAGTAAATATGGAAAATAAATCCAACAATATTAAGAAATTTGAAAAAACAAATGTTCCGAAAATAGGATGAATTTAATTATCGATGTTTTTCTTCACCACAAGATACATCCTGATGAAGGTTTAAAGAAACTGATATGTTTAAACATCGATAATTAAATTCATCCTATTTTCGGAACATTTGTTTTTTTCAAAATTTCTTTATATTATATATATATATATATATATATATATATATATATTATATATATATATATATATGTGTGTGTGTGTGTGTGTGTATGTGTAAAGGGAAGTTACTGTGTGTATGAAGCTATGAAAATAAAACAATTAACGGCAAAGTCAATCAATATACACATTTACTATCACCAGAGCTTGCTTTTTCTATAAAATAATGAAGATTTTATTTATATTTGTGAAGATGTTTAAAAATTTGGATTTGAATAGTAAGAGAAGAGAAGGTCATTGGTTGCATTCAGGATTAAAACAAATTAATTATGGGAGGCCAAAACAACCAATGGATCTGCGAGACTAACTTATTTATCCCACTCTCTATCCGGACAACACAGGGTAAACACTTCTAGTACTTAAATAAAGGGCAGTTTGCGTGTATGGATGTCCTGTTGAAACTACAAAACAATTGACGACAATGTAAAAATATATACGTATTAAATACCACCGGTTATTACGTTTTGTGCAAAATTTATGAAGATTTAATTTACATTCGAAGATATTTGAAAATTAAAATATACACAGAAATAGCTTTGAAATTCTACTTAAAAATGTTCAGCATTTGTAAATCGCCAAAGTAGATAAATCAATACATAAAGTTTCCCATCTCTACCTCGGCGACGCCGGGTAGCCACTTCAAGATTACAATGAACGTACAAATCTTCAGATGGAGAACCAGCTACAACGGCCCAGGTACGAGGGTTGATAGATAAATAATTCCTCCAATAAGTTAGTTGGTTTGGCTTGCTTTCTTTATGAGCATAAGTTTCCTGGGTTATTTAATGCCAAACTCATTCTAAAAGTTGGAAAGTAGTAGCACTATTTAACCCATAGCTGGGGGATGGGGTTCCCGATGCCGTTCGTCCAAAAGTGAAAATAATATCGTGACTGGGTTTCGAACTAGTTTACTAGTATCCCAATCCAGCACGTTAGCCATCTACACAATGGGGGCCCACCCCCAATCACTTGATGTTGATCATAGCGTTTTTATTGAATGTATATTCGTGATTAAATAAAGTCCTGTCCAAACATGTAAAGTTTTATTTTGTTGATACCGTTGGTTGAGTTTAACAGCATTTCAATCCATTAAGGGTTATGTTATGCCAAAAGGCTTTGGAATCGCGTTCATTGTACGTTTAAATTTACCTTTTCGTGAAGGTGTTTTTAAGATTTTTTTGTATAAGGTATTTTATCAAATATTCCTATATTTTCCTAATAATGTGCACATCTTCGTGTGATTTAAACCATTCATATTTGTTAATAGTAATTTATACACTATTATATGGCTTAAAAGATTATTTCTATTTAATCAGTTTGCACACAGTTACATGGTTTGAAGTAAGTATGTAATAATTATATTGCCTTATCTCAACCAGAAGACCAGACAGAGTATTGATTAACCAAAAAAAGAGAACTTGTCTACTGGAAGATTGTACAGTTCCATCAGATCACAGGGTAAATATGAAAGAAAAGGAAAAGACAGACATATACCTAGACCTTGCTAGAGAATTGAAAAAAAAAAACTGGAAACGTGAAAGTACATTTCATGACAATTTTCATATACGGCAGCGGAAGCACGTCTAATACAACTGTTATCAATTTGTTTCTTACATCTCTTTAAAAAAAATAGACCATTAATTTTATTTTAGCATCCTTTTTTTTTTTAAATTTATAGCCATTTTAAATATTTTTTCTTCTGTCTCATGTCAGGAGAATAGGAAAAAAACTATACACGTTTCATCGTTTAAATGCATAATTTGACAGATAATTTATGTTTTCAGTGAGAAGGCGAAATGCGAAACGATGAAGTAAATCATTTGCTACACAATTCTTAATTCACAAGCAGATTTTAGTTGAATGCTTAAATATTTTGTTAGAATTAAATATCCCAACATCCTGGACCGCTTTAAATTTACAACCATTATATATTACTATGCTTAAGCTGAGAGCATCGTTTTTATTTCCTGAAGGTTTTTTTCCTGTTTAGTTTAATGACACAAAATTCATGCTAAAATATACCTTGAATTTAGGATTGAGTTATGTTTGAAAAAATCCATTTTATTTGGTTGTAAGTAAAAGTAAAGTCGTCGGGGCGGCCTAAAGTCGGTATCAGCCAATCAGCGAGGGAGTCTATCCCCTTTTCAATAGCGCTAGACCAAGGAGATTGTTTTGGCATCTGAGGTGGATGGTCACACCTACCATTAGTTCCTTACTTTACCGCACAGATCCCTGTGTTACTCATAAGCTGAGTTGGCGAGGACCGGAATCGAACTAGGAACTTTGTGGTTTCTAGCCGAACGCTCTATCGACTGAGCTAACCAGGCTCTACAGCAATTCAGTCTAAAACTTGTATTTTCGTATTTTTCTTTTTTCTATGAATTTAATTCACTTTGCAAACTCTTTTCCTTAATCCTAGGGACATCCAAAATGTCTCATTTTCATTTTGAAAACGAATTAGAATTAATTAAATCTAATATGTAAGGTCGATTTTTTGTCGGTGCATATCGCATAAACGCGTCCTGGCCTGCTGCACGAAAAAACGCTAAGCAGTGCCTGCTGAAAATACGACCCGTGCTACTTATGAACTCTGTAGCTGTTTGAGTGCGTTTTTCCCGAAAAATTAATGCGATATGAGAGTAATACCCCCAAGTCTTTTCTCGACAAGTAAATGTAAATATTTCTATTTGTTTTTGTTTAATAATGTATTGATTGTTTTTATTTTCCAAACTCGGTCTTATTTAAAAATTGGTGATAGTTTTCAATTAAAGTAAATGAAAATACCCGGGGGGGGATATTTACCTTTACTTGTCGATAAAAAATCTGGGGGTGGCTTACTTTTAATGCCTTTACAACACTAAAAATAGTTATTTGTCGTTAGAAACGCCTTCAAACCGCTAAAAATATTTGTAATACTGAAATTGTGCATTACGGAGTATATTTCGGTAATTTACATCTTATTCCGTTCCTGCCTACTTCCTTGCTTTACGCTATGTTTAAGCCAGCCAGAGTCAGACGAATTTCCGGCCCAACCTAGATATTTTCCGAGTCGTGTTTTATCACTCTTTTACGGCAAATTAATGTAGATATTTAAAACGTCAATCCCCAGATTTTTATCGGCAAATCAATGCAACTATTTTACAACCCCATTTTAAGAAAGAGTGATTATTTTACTTTTTTACAGATTGAACTATTTCGCAATAGTTCTGATGTAAACAATATCAAACGTTGTAATAATTAAATTATCATACTGTGATATATTCACAGGTCCTGCTAGTAACTATTATAACCATAGGTTTAAACATTTATTTTTCGTGTTTTTCCTTCTGTTCTTTACATCATTTTTAAAAAAAATCTTCCACAGCTCTTTTTCATTCTTTCTCAAAATCTCACCACCCCTCTACTTCTGAATTGCCAATTGACAATGCACTTTGAAATACTGTTCACCACTTTTGACGCCGTAGTGGATTTTACGCTCCGGATAGAACGAGACACGAAATATGTGAGAATCACTGACACAGAACGAAACTGCCGGAACTTTTTTTAGCACACACGTACGCCATGGATTGATCCTAATATATCAAATGCTTTTCACGTCAACTATTTGCTCATAATGATTGCCTCTAAAGTTACTTGAGCTTATCGACGTTAAAAGTGCATCTGTTTTAAAGAGAAATACCTAAGGCATTAGTTAGAAAACAGTTTAACCCCTGCTGGTCTGGTATAATGGGTAAATCTTGGACGAGGCTATTTATATTTCACATCTTATTATAATGGAAATTCGGTGTCTGTCTAACTGTAACTAGATCGCTTTACGTCAAATTGCCTTCAGAAATTGAATAACTTTATCAATGAGTATTTGATTCATAGTAAAATTATTTAATACATAGAATAATTATTATTTATCAACAATGTCTATGGAATTTTAGTTGGATTTGCCTCAAAACAGCCCATGTTATTAGTGCATTTAAAATCGTGCAATGTCTCATACCACTTAGAAATAAAGGTTTACATAATATATGTCGTGGTTAATTTACATGCCTGCTTAAAAAGGAATTTAATTAATAATTACTTGGTGTTATTGATCTCTAATATTGTTTTATTCTTCAACATATTAAAATCAGTTCTATGATTAATCTTTTATAGATACTAAATATTTAGTTTTATATATTCCATTACATTAAAACTTAATTACTAACCCCCGGAGGTCGTATATTCTTGATAGTAATGTTAATTGGGAAATGTATGAATCCAACTATTCTTCCAGCTATAGGTAAATAGTAGACCGGACTGGGATATTTTACCATTGTATGGCAAACCTTCTGGGAAATGGAAAACTGAATTTGAGGCTGCTATGCCCCGCTTCAGAAATTCACTTGTGTCACATCCTGCTCGTGTGGAAAGGATTAGGCATTGTTTGTTTTGTTTTACGGCATATCAACCTCAGTGGATCAATAAATCAATTCTTAATGGATGATACAATTTTTTTATAAATACATTTTTCTATTTAACCCATAGATGGGACCCTAACAGGTACTACCGCTCCGGGTCAGAGGGGACCAGGGGGCAATGGTGATGAATGGGGTGCTCCACATTCCCCAAACCTCCAAAACTGGAACCTCACCATCAGATATAGTTTAACGTCATTCCCAAGACATGTAGACCCGCAGCCACCACCTTCTAGCACCCATATGATAAAAAGGGGTTGGGGCTTGCCATAAGGGCAATAGGGTTGGGAAAATCATATAGGTGCTATGGCTTGATGTGATCAGCCGATTGATCGGAGGGGGCCTCTCCGACCGCCCGTCTAGACCAAAGTGGAGTATTGCATGTCATGAACTGCTCATCCACATGGGCTCTATCCTTTAGCATCACGGGTCGCCACCCACGGCCAATAGGTGGCCCTATTGGGGGAGTCTTACCTATCTGCAGAGGTGCAGTTGGTGCATTCTAACGCCCCAGCCGACAGGGCGGGATTGGGTATTGTATCTGGCGATGAAGTTATTGCCATTATAATGCGTGACAATCTTACTTCATCTTTTTTGTCTTTCTTTCGAAAGAAATAAAGAATAAGGATTCTGTTTTGGTTTCATTCTTTATCTTTTTCTTCTTAATACGTTACTTTCTTTTCTCTATTTTTCTCTCTTCTTCATACGTTACTTTCTTTTTTCTTTGTTTTTTTCTTTATATTGCATTTCCTTTTCTTCTTTATATAACTTTCTCTTATTTTCTTCCGCTGTTTTTATTTCTTTTTTCTAATTATTTTCTACTTTCTCTTCTTTGTATATTTTTCTTTCTTTGTTTTATATGTTACATTCTTTTCCTTCAGTTTTTCATTCTTTGTTTCTTTTCCTTCAGTTTTTCATTCTTTGTTTCTTTTCCTTCAGTTTTTCTTCTTTGTTTCTTTTTTCTTTGTGGTACTTTCTTTCCGTCTTAACAAGAACAGAACAGTGGGGATTCCCCAGAGTAGCATTGCTTTTAAGCAGGTAATAACCCCAGTAATGTGTAAAGCCCCTTCCCAGAAAAGAACGATCTTTAAAAAAAGTAGAAACATTTCGTAATTAAGTTCATTTTGCTCTTAACAGGTAACTTTAATTAGCATCCTTTTCGCGTTCAAACGGGTTAATCATTGATATTAGCCCCAAGAAAATAAAAACCAAGACAACACCATTAATTCTCCTTTTGCAATGATTAATCAACCTTAGGAACAAATGAGAAAATATCCATTAGTTGGGGCTGAGGTGATTTTTTGTCACTCACAGAAAACATTTTTGCTTATCGTATATTTAACAAGGACTAATATTTGTAACTAATATTATTTGTATTTTTTAGATGAGACTTTATGCGAATAATTTTGATTTTTGGGACTGCTGTCCTCATCTTTAGTGTATGTATAAACGCAACGTATTGACCGCTGTATCCTTCGGCCTTCCTCAGATGTTCCCTGTATATCAGTTCATAGTTATGACCAACCCTGGTTTGGTTTGTTTTGTTTTACTGCATATCAACCTCAGTGGGTCATTTAATGCCGATAAAGTTTTGAAATAAATCAATTCTTAATGGATAATACAATTTTTTTTATAAATACATTTTTCTATTTAACCCATAGATGGGACCCTAACAGGTACTACCACTCCGGACCCACCCTTGGAAGTCATTTTTAATAGTTAGACAGTTGATCAAACAGGCGTCGGAGATTGTCCAGGTTGGATTATTACTATACCCGAATACACAAGGAACGCCCAAGGAGAGGCGGAATATACAGCGGCTTAAACGTTGTTTAAACCATAATAAGGACGGAGTACAACAGTCCGAACAATTAAAATTAAGGAATATTATATTCAAATTAATCATTTCCCTGATCAATAAGATTTTAAGGAAAAAACAATACTCATTTCTTAAGTAAATAAATAAAATAAAAAAAAAAAGAAGATACAATATATTTATTTCATGGACGTATTTGCCTTGTATGAATCGCTAATTATTGCTAGGTCATTCATTTACGATCGGTTACATTTAATTACCCAGTTCCTATTTCATAGATATTATTACCGGCCCTTCTTACGAATTAGGACGTAACATGTCAACACGGACAAACTGGTTGAGTCATTGTCATTGAAAAACAGTGCTGAATTATTCCACTATTTAGGATATGTATTAGCAGGAACTTTGTAGATTTTACACGATTAATTATTACTAGAATTTCTAAGAAACGAAACAAAAATGATGATATGCAATTTTATTATATATAAATCATACTGTTGTCTTTGCAATAAATAATACAAAAATAAAAGTAACAAAAACATGACTCGTAAAAACAGTTGGGCTAGAAATTCACCTGACGCTGACTCGCTAAAACACAGCCTAAATTAAGGCTGGAGGCCTGGACGTCATGAGATCAAAATTACCAAAATATCTTCCGTAATTCACAATTTCAATAATACAAATAAAACAAACGTGTAACTTATTTTTTTAATTCATTTAATTTTACGTTGGGCATTTAAGCGACGCAAGACTATTTGGAATGTTTCATTTTAAAAATCGGGTGAAATAAAATGGGACAAATGAGAAATATGCGATTACGCGACATAAGAATCCGTGTTCACATTTTTTAATTGCATCTTGAACGATCTGGACAGTCATGTTTAACCAGAGGGTGTTGAAGAAAGATCAGGGGCGGAAGATTTAGGCACACGCGTATAAATATATAGGTTTTTCTGGAGTTTTTCACACCAGCGTTAGCTGATAGTCCTTTACTGAAGTCTGACTGAAAAGTCTCCAGGACTGAGTATTCTAGCTGACTGCAGCAATGCATTTCTCTGGATAGTCTCAATTATTCCTGATATCCATTTCCTTCAACGTCTTTCTCTTTGTTTTCTGGACTGTTCCAAGTGCACCAATTACAGTTGGTATCACCCCCCCCCTCATATACCACATATTTTTCAATTCTCTTTCAGGGTCCAG
Source organism: Doryteuthis pealeii (assembly GCA_023376005.1). Taxonomy (NCBI): domain Eukaryota; kingdom Metazoa; phylum Mollusca; class Cephalopoda; order Myopsida; family Loliginidae; genus Doryteuthis; species Doryteuthis pealeii. Next base: position 49,551,795 of record CM042141.1, on the reverse strand, counting down.
CTATTTATCTATATTTTCGTTTTCCTTCATCTTCACTCTGTGATCTGCTGGAACTGCAAAGTCTACAAGTTGACATTTCATAATTATTATCATCATCATGATAGTTGTAAGAAATCAAGACTAGAAGACAGTCTTTAGCATTAACATAATAGCAGGATCTGTGGATATACCACAGTATAATGATTTAACTCAATTTATTTCGTTATTTCCTTCTCATTATGTTCATTGGAAACAGGTTAACATTATCGCTTCCGCACACTCGCCCCCTCTATCATTCTCCTTCTCTATTATATTTTTTCTGTGTAGCAAGTCCCTTTTTACCTTTATTTCTTTACAACCAAAACGGAATAGACCATTATTTAGCCGAGTTGTCGACACTCATGATATAACAATTCGGTGGATAAGCAATACATTATAATCAGGATTTATATTTTTGCATTTCATCTTGGACGATTTCATTTTCAACTCGGGGGTGTTGCAAGATAATAACGCTCCTACATTTAAGGAATATTAGTATTAATATACAGATGTTGCAAAATATCTGGACTAGACCCAAAACAATGACTTATTTACAAATACATCAAGGAAAGATCTGCTGCTTGTAAATCTGTCGCTCAACCACAATGAGTGGGGGTTCACTATCCTCTAATCTTAGCTCATTACTAGTTACTCTCACGCTAACTTACTGATGCTTAAAAAACAACTAATTTCGTGTTAGAACGTCTATCGCATCTACAACGACGATTTTCGTCATTGATCTTGTCTTATCGGTCTCACAGCTAGACATAAGAGTCCCTGGTGTGGGGAGACGGAATCTATAAGATGGAACTCCTAAGTAACGTTCTCCTGTGGACATATACTTATGGTCATACCAGTGTTGGCTGAACCAAAAAAATACATCAACCAGTTCTGTGCGTATTCTAGTTGCCGAGCCGATATTATGAATAGGAAGGTAATATTTGTTATAAATTAATGTTGTATATTGGTAAACCATTGTTTTTTGGACGGTTGATGTAGAGTTAGATTTTGAAATTCAACATTCGTAGGGTTAGATGATTGATAGGTAATAACCTTTAAGTAACCTTCTTTTCGGTTACATATTGACTGGCCTGTGAATGAAGACCCAGAGTTTAGTCAGTTAGACAAGAGATGTTGTTAGACAGGCACGTACCGGTTTCGACTTCGCCGCTGTTGAGAAGTTCAAATTGAAAAAAAAACATTAGTTTTTGGTTTGTTTGGTTTGTTTGGTTTTACGGCATATCAACCTCAGTGGGTCATTTAATGCCGATAAAGTTTTGAAATAAATCAATTCTTAATGGATAATACAATTTTTTTATAAATACATTTTTCTATTTAACCCATAGATGGGACCCTAACAGGTACTACCACTCCGGGTCAGAGTGGACCAGGGAGCAATGGTGATGAATGGGGTGCTCCACATTCCCCAAACCTCCATAACTGGAACCTCACCATCAGAGAGAGTTTAACGTCATTCCCAGGACATGTAGACCCGCAGCCACCGCCTTCTAGCACCCATATGATAAAAAGGGGTTGGGGCTTGCCATAAGGGCAATAGGGTTGGGAAAATCATATAGGTGCTAGGGCTTGACGTGACCAGCCGATTGGTCGGAGGGGGCCTCTCCAACCGCCCGTCTAGCCCAATATAGGGCCAAAGTGGAGTATTGCAAATCATGAACTGCTCATCCATCTGGGCCCTATCCTTAAGCATCACGGGTCGCCACCCACGGCCAACATGTGACCCCATTGGTGGAGTCTTACCCCTCTGCAGAGGTGCAGTCGGTGCATTCTAACGCCCCAGCCGACAGGGCGGCATTAGTTTTTCTCTTTGTGAACTAAATCAGACCAGTATCCCAAAGTCCAGCTACAGACCACAGAACCAAACCAGTTACAAAAAAATGAAGATAACAGACTAGAGAACCAGACCAGTTAGAAGAAACGATGAAACAGACAACAGAACTAATGTACCAGCCAAGATACTCAAGTAAGTAAGAAAAGACTTAAATATGCGCCAGACATTAGTGAATACCTCTTATCTCCTCATAAGAAGAATAGAAATCTCTCGCCATTTATATTCCCAGTAAAGGGCCATGTAACATTAGTTTTCACATAATTCTCTTGCTCAGCATTAACCACTTAGAAATCTAAGGAACTTCCAAAATCCAAAATTGTCTACGATTTAGAGATCCCTTCAAAACTACCGCCCTGAAAACGTTCATCTGTAAAAAAAGAAACGAAACATTTTTTTTCTTTTTTCTTTTTTGCTTTTACTTTCTGCCATTAGCTGAAAAACAACGTAAAAGAAGAGTACAGACTCATCTAATTTTCGAAAATATCTTTATTATAATTTGTGTAAAACCATTTTTTATCCTGTTTTTTTTTTCTTGTTGAGGATTTCATGAATATTACATGTGTATATTTTATTTTTATTTTTCGGGAAGGCTTACAGTAGAAAGCCAATTCAATGAAGGGAGGTAATTTGTTGGGAGTTATTTGAAAGGCAGCAGCCAATATTTCTTTATTTTCATCCCTTTGAAGTGTCGTTAGGCGCAGCTGCTGTGAAAGCCGAGTTGAAGGAAGTGATAGAATTTTGGATCGTTTTGATGTGGAACTACCTGCCATTTTTTTTTCTTCTTTTTCGCAACAGTGTGGCATCAAAGGGAAATATTGTAAAGAATATTTCAAAAACTACTACTAAAAATAATAATGAGAAGAAGGAAAAAGAAAAATCAAGAAGAAGAAGAAGAAGAAGAAGAAGAAGGAAAAAAGAAAAATCAAGAAGAAGAAGAAAAGAAAAAAGAAGAAGAAGAAGAAGAAGAAGAAGAAAGGAAAAAGAAATCAAGAAGAAGAAGAAGAAGAAGAAGAAGAAGAAGAGAAGGAAGAAGAAGAAGAAGAAGAAGAAGAAGAAGAAAAAGAAAATCAAGAAGAAGAAGAAGAAGGAAAAAGAAAAATCAAGAAGAAGAAGAAGAAAGAAGAAGAAGAAGAAGAAGGAAAAAGAAAAATCAAGAGAAGAAGAAGAAGAAGGAAAATCAAGAAGAAGAAGAAGAAGGAAAAATCAAGAAGAAGAAGAAGGAAAATCAAGAAGAAGGAAAATCAAGAAGAAGAAGAAAGAAGGAAAATCAAGAAGAAGAAGAAGAAGGAAAATCAAGAAGAAGAAGGAAAATCAAGAAGAAGAAGGAAAATCAAGAAGAAGAAGAAAGAGAAGAAAACAAAAAGAATAAAAAGAGCAAGATGAATGAAAAGTAGAAGAAACAAGCAAGAAGGAGAAGAAGGCGAACGAGAAAAAGTAAACGAAGCCAAATAATTATGATGATGATGCACATTGAACGGAGACACAAAAAAAAATCAGCAATCATAAAATGTGCTAATGCAGCATGTTATCCAAGAAACAATACACGATTGCTAAAAACTCAAATCTCTAAAGTTAGAGATAATTTTTTTTTTAATCTGTTTATTCTGATCTATATATCAATACTCTTGTTTCTTAATCTACCGACCGTTATCTTACAACGCCCTCTGGGTAAAAATTAGACCGTCCAAGTTGAAATAAAAAAAATTAAATCCTGATTAACTGGTGTTGATTACCGCCAAATACGTATTTCATGTGTGTTTTCACCTCAGCTAAATAATGGACCATTCCGAAGAAAAATGATATGCTACACAGAAAAATAAAAATGGGGGGGGGGGTGAGCACGTGGAAGATATATGGTTAATTTGTTTTAACAGAGCAATGAAAAGAAGGAAAGAAAGAAAAAGGCGAGAGAGAGTTGAAAGATTATTATACTTTTTACATATTGAAATATTTCACATTAGCTCTAACGTAAACGTATCAAACAATAAAGTACTTAAATTATACTGTGATATATCCACAGCGCCTGTTAGTCATTATTATAAAACTCAAGATTTCGGTGCCTAAGCAACACCAGATAATCAGGATTTACATTTTTGCATCCCATCTTGGGCGATGTGGACGGTTTCATTTTTAACCACAGGGTATTGCAAGATGATAACGGTCGTACAATTAAGGATCACGAGTATTAATATATAGATTCCATCAGACCATGTTTTTAGGTGACAGTTGTCATTTTTAAATGAATAAAAATTAACTAGGTAATATATTTCTCTAAATTGACTTTATTTTTCTTTCAAATTGTCTTATTCTGACAAAGTCTAGAAATCTAGATGATAATATTGACCAATAAAATTTTCTATGCGGCTTCATCTTTTTAGTATTTTGAATTTTACTAAGATTGAAATTACAAAGGGGGTTTGCATCAAATATTGTTAATGTTGTGAGGTTTTAAGGGGTCAAATAAGAACAAAACGACGGGTAACAAATGTAGAAAAATGTATTAACAAAAGAGTAGACAAATACAATATAGATGTGGAAATTACGTCCGACAAACAGAGTTATTGGCATACTCACATTGGCTTACTGCTAAGCCACAATTATCCATGTTACTTATAGTAACCTATCGGCGCATTCCATTAGTCTTATAGGGTGTATCACCTATAACAGTTAAAATCCAGGAAGACTTATTTAAAGAATATTTGGCATACGAGAATTATCTTTTGGGTGTGAGTCATTGAGTTATGCTAGTGAATTTAACACATATCCGCTTGAAGGAAGAGAGAACATCAGTTGAAAATGAGGAGCATCCGAGGAGGCCTTCCAGCAGCAGATAAACCGAAAGAAAGAGTAAAGAATGTTTCCGGTTTAGTGAAGGTAGATACAAGATTGACTAACAATGAGATTAGTGAGGAGGTGGGCATTTCCTTTTAATCATGTCGAACTTTCTTATTGAAGAGTTGTAGATGAAAAGAGTTGGTTCTGCATCTTACGATAACAGGGCAGAATAAATTTCAGATGACCACTACGACTGTTTTGCTTCAGGGAGTAGAAACCCATGCAGAGTTTTTTTTGTAAACCGACATAACATACCAAATGGTGGCTAAATAGCTACGGTCATGTAATTAAACCCCAGTCATTTGTTTTGAAGTTTCCTTTATGTCCAAGATCAAAGAAGGCAAGCTAAGTTCTGAGCCAGACCAATGAGATGCTGACGGCCTATTTTTTGGACAATGGGGGTGCAGTTCACCATGAATATCCTCCTGAAGGCGAAAATCTCAGCAATCATTATTACTTGGAAGTCTTACACCTTCTCATTATTAATGTACGTCGTAAACAGTGAGATGCGTAGTGCACGTGTATGTGGTAGATTCACCATAACAACTTACTCGCACATTCTTTCTGTCGAACGTCTTTTGGCAAAAATTTACTTATCTTCTTGAGAGTTGTAGCACGTATGTTTACATCCGAGAATACGAAACAACGTTCGTAGTTGGAGATCAACTCGCATCACATTGAGATAATCTTCTGTTGTTCTTTTATACGTATCACATTTGCATACGTGAGGGATTATCCGGTTACTTCCCTTTACAACAGAAATATTCAGTGTTTCGACAGCCTACAACAGACGCGGGAAGCTTGTAGATGTTTGGCTACTAATATGAAGCTTTTATACTTAAGAATTTTTATTTTGTGTGAAGACTTCAGCAAAATATGTTTGGGCCATATATGAGATATATTTGCACTAGATATAAATAAGAAATGATTTGCCTTAAGACTTAAAAAATTTAACTGGCTATTCTATATCAAAAGATGATTTACAAAGTTGTTTAGATTAATGGAAACCTCGCTGAAATATTTCTGTTAAATGCTAATTAGAAAACTATTTGTCTCAATTTTTTAAAATTTTTGTTGATAATTTATATCATTTGGATTGTCCTCATCTTCATTGTTATATACACATCGTTTCGGTCGATGTGCCATCCAGCCTTCTTTAGTTTTGTATCAAAATTATCATAGCTTAACTCTAGCAGCCCGTTATGGATAACGGAATGAGAACAGTCTTCCTCAGTGGATTGAATAAGGGGTTCGGTTGGAAGTTCCATGAAGTATCGCCATTACGACAATGAAGGCTCCTGACTAGTACATAAAGGCTTCTGGGATCGAAGAGATTGTTCCAGAGTTCGACAAGAAAAATCTGAAGAAGGGCGGAATGCACATCGGCCGAAACGTTGTGTGTATAACAATAGAAATAAAGACAATGGTCCGAATAATCCAAATAATACAAGCTAATTAGAATATTTTAAAGAAATAAATGGTGCCCTTCCGAATGGTTTTCAATCCAATATGTGATCTACCGAGTTATTTTCATTTCAATATGTGATCTATCCATTAACTACCCATTACACTGGTTTACAAAGAAATTGAGGCAAGCACAAAAATAGTTGTTTTAACTTAATTTGGGGGTGCTGAATTCAGATTGGAAATCCGTTTTTACTCATCACCTCTAGTTTTTTAGATATGCATACTGTACATTTTGTACACATACTGTACATAAAGGCGTATATGCATTCAGGTTTAATTTCTAATATTGTGTGACTTATGTCTTCTTTTTTAGTTATTATGCAATAAGAGTAAGTGATAGCATTAGATTATATATATATCAAGACGGATTTTGGCAGTTAAGCGTAGCCAACACGCCTCAATCAACAGCCAGTAGTGCACTGGCAGTCAGCAGATCATCTAAGAAAACACATCTCTAACCGTCTGCGGTACTATGAATTGTGTACATTGTGTCATCCAAGTATATTTATTCCGTCAATGTTCTTTATCTATCCTGTTTTATCTGTAATAAGCTGCTGCAACTGTTAAAATATGCACGTATATATTCTGTATATACTAAAATGAGACTATTCAAAAGACAAAACCAGAGGTGATAGAGCAAAACTGTTTATAAATTTGAATTCAGTACACCCAAATTAGTAAAAAACACCTATTCACATTCTTGCCTCAGACAAAAAATTTTTTTGCAAACCAGTGTTATTTCCCCATTAACTAACACTAAACCAGTTTTTTTTTTTTTCGAGTAGATGACATGCCATCAATGGGAGATCACATATTGGAAGAGCACCAAAAAAGATCCACTCATTGTTCATGATTCTCGTGGGAAATGCAACTTCGTTTTTGATACTTTTATTTGAGAATCCCCTGTATGAATGGATGAAGGAAATCCGAGACAACTTTTTTCTCAAGTAGTCGCTTATGTTGAGTGACTTGAATCGAGTTGATCTGAAGTTCTACATAAGACCTTTATCTTTTTGAAATCATTCACTTTTTCTGCACATGTGGCTATCAGGCTTTAAACTGAAAACTTCTAACACGCTCACACACACTTGCCACCTCCCATACACTCACACATATGCAAACCCTCAAACACAAATATACCCGCACATATCTACCCATCTCCCAGCTATCAACTTACAATGCCACACACAAACACCAAGGCGCGAAATTTACTCGTGTATTCATTACAAGGTTTTGTGGAAAATAATAACCAGTTAATTTATATATCTCTCACGTTTGTAATTACTATCTCAGCTCTAGCTTTCAATCTATCACTGTCTTTATCTATCCATCTCATATATATATATATATATATATATATATATATATATATATATATATATATATAGGGGGGTACTAGGCTTGTTAGTATTAAAAATGTTTCTACGTTTGGACCTTTCTCTCCAACGGAATGTTGTTGTTCAGATCCACTTTGTGAGCTCGAAGTTCAGTATTATTGAATACATCAATATAATTGGTAAAAGAAAGGCGTAAAAGTCGGTCATAGTTCTATTTATACCCACTTCAATAAAGTTGCTGGTCTGAAGAAACATATGTGGGTAGAAATAGGTATATAAACGCAAAATGATAGATTCTAAAGACTTTTCTTTGCCTGCTACACACACACAAGTTGAAAATGGAAATGAATTCGACGATATGTTGAAATGATTTGATTTAAAATAAGTTTACTAACACGTGTTTCGGCCTGGATTTTTTTCATGTACACATGTATTCTATTTATAATTATTTTAAATATAATTAGATATTTATTTTATTAATTAATTATTACTATATCTTATATTTAAAATAATACATAGAATACATGTCTACGTGAACAAACTCCTGGCCGAAACATCTGTTAGTAAACTCATTAAATCAATTTTATCCATTCAAAATTTTCTTTCCTTTATTTATCATTTCAATATATATATATATATTATAATATATAATATATATATATATACACGAGAGAGAGAGAGAGAGAGAGAGTCGATTCTCATACAAGAAGTGAAAAAAAAGAATACGATAATGAATAAAATTCGTCCTTTTTCAATTATCTTTTTAATGTGTTATGTCTGTGACAATAATTGTGATTTTGCAAATTTAAACGTTTAAATCTATCAGTGAGTGTGTGTATCATATGAGTTGGGAAACATTTCTAGTTAATCAATATTATTTGACAACAATAAAAAAAAAATCACCCAACAAATTTTCCAATTGTCACCAAGGATTCATAGCAACCCCATAATGCAAATTATTGAAGGCGCCTTCATGTAACATTCTTCGGTGTATATTTCGTCCCCATACCCCAAAAACATCAACCATATATCCCGAAGGGACTGTAATGTTTTGCCAACTGCTTACAAAGAATTTCCATTATGGTAGGATATTTGAATAGCAAGTAGCGATGGGCGTTGTCAATCACAACCAACCACAGAAAATGATTATATAGACAGATTTTGGGTTTGAAAAACACAGAAAGCCAAGAGAAAACAAAAGCGTTTACAAAAAAAATAAATGAATTAAAAAAGCGGCCAAAATATTTGTGACAGAAATATCAATACATAGCGGACAAGGAATATATACAAGTCAAATATCAATTCAACATCTTATGAGACATCAAACATTATAAAGTTGATGAAAATATTTCTGTTCTCACAAAGCATTGTCTTTTCATCTAGCCCAAAATTTTCATTACATGAAAAACAGCCATTCCGTTTTATTTTTACCTGATCTCTATATCCGACAATTTTCGTAACTGATGAAAAATCGGTCGATTTTTGACCCTGGCTAGAGATTGATTGCTAATTTTAGCCACACTGATGAGACGGGATCCATCAAGACACGGTATCTGTGCATGACTAAAATATATGCTCCCAAACTTGGTAGACCTCTTTAAAAGGAATTTAGCTGATGGTCACCGCACACGCTTAAAGAATAGCGAGTCTCTCCTATTAAACGGATATGGTTTCTCTGGTGACCTTGACATATATAGCAATGTATGTATTTATCATTTAAAATTCCACTTCGTGTTTATAGGTGCTGATGACTGAGTAGTCTAGTGATAGATGAAAAATCGTTCGGGTTTCGGCCCCGGCTGGAGGAGTCGAGATAGTATTGTTCACCCAGAGATGAAGGGGGGTTAGTCAGATTCATACATTTCTCAAGGCTATTAGCGCAATGTGAATTGTAAATTGACTCGACCAGTATTTGAACTCGTCTCTATGACGATAACCATTACGTCGAGCGCCCCCATTTTAATATGTCAAAAAGCTGAATATTTGGAAAATTGATTTTTTACGAATCATTGCACCGAGATACATAAGAGTATCACAGACAAATTCAAAAACAATTAGTAACTGTCAGTTCCTCGATTATGCACTTTGTATTATTTGAATTATTAAGACTATTGTCACCATCTTTATTGTTATATACACAAGGTTTCGGCCGATGTGCCGTCTGGCCTTCTTCAGGTATTTCTTGTCAAACTTGGGATCCTTCTTGTTTAACTCGTAAACCTTATAATTGAGAGTCTTGTAGAAATCGTGAACCTTCACGGATCTTCGAACCGAACCCTTTATTCAATCCACGGGATTAAACAGCTATCAAGGCGCAACAGATATAAAGGTTAATTTAATACAGTTCTAAGTGACAATAATCTCTATGTTGTATGTTCAATCCTGGTCAAGGGTGATAACAGAATACTTAACACTTGTAACCAACCATGGTTAACGGAATGAGAACAGTCCACCCACCCACCCTTGTTGAATAAAGGGTTTGGTTCGATTAACCGGATAGGTTCCTGAGTTTGACAAACAAGAAAGCTTCCGAGTTCGACAAGAAACACCTGAAGAAGCCCGAGAGCATATCGACCGAAACTTTGTGTATATAACAATAAAGATGAAGGCAATAGTCCGAATAATCCAAATTATCAAGTCTCCTTTCAAAAGTTCAGAGAAATAGCAAGTGCAATTTGTCTATGCTATTCTAACGATATTGAGCACTCTTTCTTCATAAACATACCGATAGGTAAAAAATCTGATCTATTGGGTTTCAATCTTTCCTACCATTTTCTATTCTGTCAAACTCTTCACATGTTTTATTATTTATTATAAATGTATTTTGGCATCATTTTGTCTTTTAAACATATTTCGTTAAATTGTACTGACGATTCTTGTCGGACGAGTTTTTGTTCGATCCTTTCTAATTTTCTGACCATCCTTTTAATGTCAGGGTGGAACTGGTATAGCAATCCACCAAAGGATCATTACGAGCGCTTTCGGTATGTCCATCTGCCATCTTCAGGTATGAAACTGATGGGATGTTTCAGATGTCTCGTTTTTTTAAAACAACGAGCAGTAACATGGGAATTGGTAATTTTATTATCTATTATTTTATCTTTGTTATTATCAATATTACAAGCTACAAACGTGTCCTATATACGTTCAGTTATGAACACCGAACTGTGGTTTTGGTCTGTTTACCTCAGTCAGTAGAGCATCCCTCAGGAATTGTAAGGTTCCTGGTTCGATACCGGTCACGGCCAACTCGGCGCATAAGTAGCACATATTACGTAATCTGATCTGTGAGGTGAAGTGTGGAGCCACTCCACCAACTGGGCTTACTGTTTATCATTATCTTTTAGACAAGCTTGTGAACATTACCCCTTCTACATCACCCTGTCGGCTGGGGCGTTAGAATACATGGACTGCAATTCTGCAGAAAAGTAAGACTCACCCAATGGGGCCATCTGTTGGCCATAGTCGGGGACCCGTGATGCTTGAGGACGGAATCCTAGTAAATGAGCAGTCCATGACATGCAACACTTCATTAGGCCATTACTAAGGCGAGACGGGCGGTCAGAGAGGCCCCCTTCGATCAATCGGCTAGTCACGTGAAGCTCTCATATCATATGGGTGCTAGAAGGCGGTGGCGAAGAGTCTTCATGCCCTCGGAATGACGCTAAACTATCTGATGGGGAGGTTCCAGTACTAGAGGTTTGAGAAATGTGGAGTACCCCTTCATCACCATTGCTCCCTGGTACACTCTGCCCCAGAGTGGTTGTACTTGTTAGGGTCCCATCTATGGGTTAAATAGAAACATGTGTTAATGAACAAATTGAGTATCATTAAGAATGAATTCATTTTAAAACTTTATTGGCATTAAAGGACCCACTGAGGTGGATATGCCGTAAAACAAAAATCATTCTACGAATGAAAGTACAATACCATTATTTCTTAAGCATGTTTTTCAACTGACCAGGAAATATATCCAAATATTGGTTGCTGGCAAGGATATTTTCAATTTTACATACTTTATATGATTAAACAAAAAATAAAGATTCGCTTTGTTAAATCAAGAGGTACAAAGTAAATGTTGGTTGGTTGTTTTATTTTACGACATATCAACTCTCTTCGGTTCATTCAATGTCGAATCAAGTCCTTGTGATATTCGGTTTCTAATCCTACTTGCTGTTGCTTAAATAAACACCCATCTAAATATTGAACAGGCTTAACCATGCTTAACTTCGGTGACACAAAGTAAATGCTTTGTAATTGCAAATCGATCTCCTCGTTAAGTATTGAATAGTTTGGACATTTTTAAAAGATAATATGAGACACTTTATAAATAGTCACTGATAATTTGTTGGTAATAGAAATATGTCTTTTAGTTATTTATAATAATTAGACACGAAGGTTTTTCAACTCGATAAAAATGTGACTTTTCTTGTAGATTAATTAAAAGTCTTCTAGATAATTTTTTGGTTTTCCTATTGAATTAATAATTGTTTCATTGATATTTCCTTTCATATTCTCATTTTCATCCTGTTTCATTCTCATTCTTACTTTCCTGTTTCATTCTCATTCTTACTTTCCTGTTTCATTCTCATTCTTACTTTCCTGTTTCATTCTCATTCTTACTTTCCTGTTTCATTCTCATTTCCTGTTTTATTCTTATTTTCATTCTTATTTTCCTTTTTTATTTTTATAATTTCCTTTTTATTCATTGTTTTCTTCGCTTTCTTTGCTTCTTATTTTTATTTTTAGTTTTCTTTATTTTGTTATTGAGATTATAATTATTTCATAGATATTTAGTATATATCTTGAAAATTGACACTTCAATAAATTTCTACTTATAATTACAGAAGTTGACATTTATTTGTGATGATGAAGTATCATTTGAGTTCATGAAAAGTTTTCACACCCGTGAGGCTAGGTGACAGCAGGACTTCACATGCTCGAAAAGCAAAATCAAGTAGATAGCAAGTTCTTTTTTTTTTCGTAATTAAAATAAGGACTGGTTTTCTTGCAACGATTCTTCTTTCATCATCTATATATCAATACTTGTGTTCCTTTAAAGAACGTCCGCGAAGAGAAAGAACATATTACACAGAAACAATATGAAAAGAAGTAGGGTAAAGATAGAGGTAGGGGATAAGCACGGGGAAGCGATAATGCTAATCTCAATTGAACATCATGAAAAGGAAAGAAAGAAAGAAATGAGAGCTGAATCAAGATTACACTTTTTACATATTGAACTATTTTGCAATTGGTCTTACGTAAACATCAAATGATGTAATTATATTATTATACTATGGTATATCCACAGATCCTGTTTGGGGCATATCAGTCTTCATGGGTTATTTACTTCCAAGGTCATCCTTGGAAAAGTACTGTACTATTTAACTTATAACAGGGAAGATGAGCAGGTTCATACATTTTTAAGAGTAATAGTTCGAAAGTGAAAGTAGTAGCTCGACTAGTGATCGGACTCGCGTACTTCGATGTTGATGTTCAGCGTATTAGCCATTACAACACTGGGTCGCCTCCCGGAATAGAACATTTTCGAGACCCCTCATATGCACAGACACATACAGGCCTTTTACCAAATGGTTGAAAGTTTTTTTTTTTCTTAAGCGTTGAAACTGAATAAATCAAATACAAGATTGAAAATGTTGAAAAGGTTTATTACTTTCTATATATGAATAATAGAGTCAACGCGCAATTGTCCAACAGGATGACTACCTACTCGACTATGAATAACCTCACGTTTTCGTATATGGATTCCGTTGGATGAGTCCAACTATCTTCTAGAGTAAACATCTTTTTTACAACAAAAAGGGTTATTCCTTGATGAATTCATCAAAGTAAAAATTAAACTCAGCACAATGTAAAGTGTGACAAATAAGACGGGCTATACAACTGCATTTATCAGGACTCACAGAAGAAGAAAAACTACACAAAGTTATAATCTACCTGGTACGTTTGACTTTAGTCTCGACTGAGATGAGAAGCGATCTTACAAAATATATTACTAAAAGAATGACTCTCAGGGCTTTGAAAATAGTATAGGCGAGAAACTATCAGTTACCAAATACGACTGACGTCATGCCTTCGCTAACCTAGCATAGATATACATATCTATCAATGATGTTGAGCATTCTTTACTTATAAATATAGCATATATATATATATATATATATATATATATATATATATATATGCTATCTCACCCACTTGACTTCTTCCCATAATCCACCCCTCTCCCATCCACTTTCTCTCCTATAAGACACTTGTATGATGCTTTAATGATCAAATAAACGACTGATGAAGCTGAGCTTAATGCTTAGTGAAATATATCTCCTACTACACTTGTCTGAGTTTTGTTCCTTTGTTCCACATATCTTCACTACATTGTCGGATTTACTTTAATCCCCCTCCTCATTATATATATATATATATATATATATATATATATAAAATCTGCCTTATGCCAAACATAGCTTGGAACACCTTCCTCCCTTCACCTCGTTCTCGTCATGTCACTGTCTTTTTAATATATATATATAATAATATATATATATATATATATATATATATATAAACACATATACATATTAGTGTTTGCATATTTCTTGGCAATGTGTCTAGACTTATTCTTAGGTATGTCTGATTTTTTTTGCGACTGTTTGTAAGACTCTTAAGTGAAACATTCGTCTTTTCCTTTATGTTTTTGTACTTCTGAGAGGGAAGGATTATTTCGACAGTCAACTAAAAATCTGGTAGTCATTATATCTGAAGGTGTATGACGCATCAATCATACACGCCGCACCATTCTCATGTTACTCAAAGATAACGTCAAGCCGTTAACAGTAATTGTTTTGTGCTGAAGCGATTGACTTGGGTCAAGAGAATTTCATTTTGTCGTTAGTAGGGTTTTAAATTTTTTTTTTTTAAGAATATATCTTCTTCACTCTGACAGAATGGTAACTGGCAGTTAATTTTATTTTTAAATATGTCGTTTGAATTGCTTGGCTGGTTGGTTGTTTTATTTTACGGCATATCAACCCATTTTGGTCATTCAATGCCGAATCGAAACATTGCTTAACTGGTCACCCAACTCTTTAATCCAGTAGAACTATATATTAATACGCTAGTTCCTAATTCTCCCATCCGTTATTATTCTGAACCATCCCAGGTTAAAAATAATACCGCCCAAATCATCCAATATGAATACAAATATGAATACAAATTATCTGGTATCGCTTAAGCGCAGATTTCTTATATGTTTTTTTCACCCAATTTAAAAAATGAAACATTCCAAATGGAATTACGTCGCTTAAATGCCCAATGCAAAATTAAAGCTAATGAAAAAAAGGTTACATAGTTGTTTTCTTTGTAATACTGAAATTGTAAATTATGGAAGATATCTTAGTAATTTTTATCTCACGTCGTCCAGGTCTCCTTCCCTAATTAACGCTATGCTTTAGCGAGCCAGCGTCAGTGTTATTGATCTCCAATATCACGGTGTTATTCTCTAACGTAGTAAAATCAATCCTATGAATGTTTTTATACAGACACCAATTAAAATATAATTAAAACAAGTATAATTATAGTTTCTGTTGAATTTTGTTAGTCTTTATAATGTAATATATTTCATTATATTAAAATTTAAATACTTACGCCCGGAGGGTGTATATTCTTGCAAGTATATGTATTATTTTAAGTAATAAAAAATGGTTCAACCGACAAGACATTAGGTGAGGAAATGTTGCAAATCTAAACAATGTCTTATTATAGTGGAGATTATGTGTTTGTAACTGGAACTGCGTCACAATCAACGTCACAATGTTCTTAATCATTTAGCTTATATTCTTAATGGTTATTAAATAATCATTCTTTGATATTAATTAGCATCTTATTTATTGATTATGTCTATTAGCGTCTAGCTGAGATAGATTTGCCTTAAAATATCCCATATTATTGATGTGCTTAAAATCCGGCAATGTGTGTTTTATATCATTAATGAATTAATCTTTACATTGTATATGGTGTGAATAAATTTCATACCAGTATATATATATATATATATATATATATATATATATATATATATATATATATATATGTGTGTGTGTGTGTGTGTGTGTGTGTGTGTGTGTGTGTGTGTGTGTGTGTTTGTGTATTGTATTTTGGCAACTAGTTATTCTTTAGGCATGTGCTATTGAACAACACGGAGTACTCTTTCTCCATTTTTGGATTTGTATTTTTTCTAGTAGTCTGGCGATCTTTGTGCTTGGATCCAATTGGTATATGATATTTCCCATACTGTTATCCCGAGCGCTTTCGACTGTTTCGCCAAAATAGATCGCCAGACGACTGGAAAAAAATCCAAATCCCAAAAATGAAGAAAGAGTACTCTGTTGTTCAATAGCACATGCCTAAAATGTGTGTGTGCGTGTGCACGTATGTGTGTGTGTGTGCGTGTGCGTGTATATGTCGCGTGTGTATGTGCGCGTGTGTATGTGCGCGTGTGTGTGCGCGTGTATGTGCGTGTGTATGTATGTGTGTGTGTATGTGTATGTGTATGTGTGCGTGTGTATGCGTGCGATCGCACACCTGAGTATGTATTTGTGTGAACGAGTGTGTGTGTGAGAGTGTAAACCTTTTAATCCATAGGTTGACATGATTCGTAAAATGGGGGACTGTCCAAATGAATATAGGTATGTCCTAAAAATGTGATCAATATTGTTTGCTTTGTACCGGCATAATCAGTATCGAAATTAATACCAATTCTACTGTGAAAACATTTACTTTCATAATAAACTCTGATTAGGTGTGCGTATCGTATCATTTTTGTTATTTCCTTTCCTTTAACATATTTTACATTCTATATAGAAAATGGTGTTAAAATAACAAAGGACGGAGAATATTACACTATACAAAACATACAATAGTTAATTGGATCATCGTTTTTAATTTCACATAAAATTCTAAGACAGAATATGAATAATCACTATATGCAACG
Organism: Doryteuthis pealeii; assembly: GCA_023376005.1. Lineage (NCBI taxonomy): Eukaryota > Metazoa > Mollusca > Cephalopoda > Myopsida > Loliginidae > Doryteuthis > Doryteuthis pealeii. The sequence continues at coordinate 49,535,276 of CM042141.1, read as the reverse complement.
ATATACAAAAGGAAAATGTATCATTATTGCGCAAATATCTATCTATACATATATAAAGAGCAGTTGGTGTGTATTTATGTATGTCCGGAGGGAAAAACTACCAAAATAAATTACTTAACCCTCACTTTGTAAACAAAGTTAGAGGACTCTAGTGAATTCATTTCCGCTTAGAAATGTATCAATTAAATATTCTTCTAAATTTGACAGCCGCTAATGGCCGTATGGGTAAGAGACTTGGCAGACGAAAATTCATTCAGGTCTCAATCCCGGTTATAGGTAGCTGTTAAAGTGTAGCCACACTGATGAGAGGTGAAACCTTGAAACACGTGTCTGTGGATAACATATATATATATATATATATATATATCCGCTAAAACCAGATGTGTGTGTGTGTGTGTATGTATGTATGTATGTATGTGTGTATATGTATGTATGTGTATGTATGTATGTATGCGTGTGTGTGTGTGTGTATGTATGTATGGGTTACGGTACCGTGGACATGGAGTGAACAGCGATGTGTTTTACTGACAGTTTCTCGCCTATACGATTTTTCAAATCAAGTTAGTATAGGAAATCACATACGTTAGAAACCGAAGGCAAACAAGCGGCATTTCCACGCTAACCTAACTTATATAGATGCTCTATCCATGATATAGCACACTTTCTCTCTCTCATGTATATATATATATATATATATATATACACACACTAGGGTCTTCCAAAAGTGACGTCAAATGCGTATTTTACAAAATAAATCTACCCCTCCCCCCGATTAAAAAAATGCATTATAAAATTCATTCCTTGATAAATCAACACTGACAATTTTATCAAAATCGGATAATTTCTTAATTTTTGATTAATTTTTAGCTAGCTTACTTTTTCTTTTTAAAATGAAAATGCATCAACATTTTGGTAAATCCTAATATATACACATATGGAATTTGCTCAGTATTATATACTAAAACCCAGGACGAAAAATAGGGAAAAATGTTCGGAATGCTTTTTGCTATGAAACCTTCAATACAAGATATTTCTCAGAAAAATTAATAAAAACACATTTAACAAGAAATAGGAAAGATTTATGCCCTTTTTGCTATTTAAATATGGTGATTGTATTTCATTTTATATTTATATTTTTAAGTGTTGGTTTGAAGTACAATCCTATTCGAGTTACTAAAAGAATTAATGCTGGACAGCGAGGGATTGTCTCCCCGTATCGCTTCCACTAGACCAGGGAGATTGTTTTTTGCTGAAGTGGAGCGCCATACTTACCGACATCTACCCACTTTACCGCACAGCTCAGATTATGCAATCTGTGTTACACGTGCGCTGAGCTGGCGGAGACCAGTATTGTACCGGGAACCTTGCGATACCAAGGTTGATGCTCAACCGACAATTATTTTGGACACTACGCCATCGTCCTTAGTGGACTGAAAGGATCCAATAATAAATAAAAATAACTCACAATCTGACTCTTGTGCTGTACTCAGTGGGGTAGGTTGATTTTTGACTTTTTTTTTTAAATTTCAAATTCTCTCAAACAACAAAAGTTGTATATTGGCATAATAAATTCTGATACCAAAAACCAGATCTCTTATTCGCACCAATGTTTGAGAAAATGGCATCAAAAATTGCCAATTGAAATGCACCAAAAATCCTTATTTTCGTAACATTTGGCACAAAAATTGGTTAGAAAATTTAGCAATTTCAATATTTAAAACCGAAAATATTGTCATTTTAAACAAAACGAACAACATTACAACTAGAATTCAAATTGAAAATATCCTCCATCCTCCTCATCCCATAATTCACTGCTTTAATTGGGTGACCACTGAAGCAACAGCAGGTATTGTAAACTACCAAAGTCCGTTGTTTATCAAAAAGGATACAATGATGATTGCGATGCTATCTTTACTCTACAAACTAGCCGGATAAAATACAACGTCTTTACTGTACAATATACCCGGACAGAACAATAAAGTTATTATAAAACTTCTATTCTGTACATATGGAAAATATTTGAGGTGGTTCATCAAACAGGGACGACGTTGGCTGGAGTGGCAGAGTCCAGTATGAAATACCGAAGGCGAGATCTGCGCCTGACGGGAATTTTATACCTTTCTACCGGAATGTGCGCAGGTCTGCCTTTATTATAAATAGACTTCAAATGACAGAGGGAGGACACATTTTTTACCTGACCAGTTTTCATGATCACTTGAGACTGATATGCAGAAAGAAACTGTTACCCTTGAAATGATAGTTAATTGACCCTTGATTGTACCAGACGGTCGCGAAACAGGCTTTGTTTCGCAAGAGCTGGATAATTAACCACGGACTAATGATTTTTCGGCATACATTTATGGAGTGAAAAATCTTTAGAGTTTAACTTTCTTCACATTAAAGTTTGCTAATTCTTCAAAATTCATTAAAGACTGTTGATAATTATTCCTGTGATCTTTAAATAATTAACACATTTGGCAATAAAGATGTTTCAGAGAATTTAAGTATTTTAATTACATCTGATTTGCAATAATAATTATATATCAGATGATTATATTTATTTTGTGTGTGTGGAGGGGTCTGTCTCCTTCGTATACAATTACAAAAGTATTCTACCTCATAAAAAATCATTCTGTGACATGTTGTCAAATAGGATAGATAATTAATTTTAAAAATTAAGTCCCATGTTCTGATAAATACACGAAAGTTTTTTCACACTTGATGAGTTTCTTACGTATTTCCCTTCAGCTATTAAACCAAAGTGTAAAAAAAAAGAAAATGAATATCATGATTTTTAGAATTAATCTACTTGTATGATTAAAATCGTAGAAATGAAAAAAAGGTGTGTGGTCTACTGGGTAGAGTAGTAGGAAATCGACTTCTTGACCCGAAGTAAAATCCTGGACGAACTTGTTTACATTTTACATAGTACTAATACCGTTGGGGAAAGATATGCATCCACTCCTCTCCCTCCAGCTAAATAGTTGAGCAGACTAGGCTCATTACCCTTGGCTAGGTAGCCTATCTAGAAGGAAAACTGAATTCAAACATAGCAAACTTAAGAAATCGACCTTGTGTCACATCCTGCTTTTGAAGAGGGGGTGGTAAATATATATGTATAAATGAAACAAAGGTTGTTTTTTTTTCTTCATTTAACTTTTTTGGTTACTGCATTGCGTATATATATTTACCAACCCCTCCGCACAAGCTGGATACGACACAAGGTCAATTTCTTAAGCGGAGTTCAACAGGTTTGAATTTAGTTTTCCTTCTCCTAGACTGGTTACCTAGCCATGGTTAAAGAACCCAGTCTGCCCTGCTATTTACCCATAGCTGGAGGGAGAGTAGGATTCATACCTTTCCCAAGGGTATTAGCGCTAAGTGAAATGCAATTATCACGTCCAGGATTTGAACTCGGGGCGACGAGTCCATTTCGCATGACTTTAACCATTACACCACGTGCATTGCGTATATGAATTTAACCACTAGGTTCCTAGTTCGATACCGGCCCTCGCCAACTCAGCGTATGAGTAGCACAGGGATCTGTGCGGTAAAGTAAGAAGCTGATGGTAGGTGTGGCGCCCCACCTCAGACGCTAAAATAATCTCCTTGGTCTAGCGCTAGTTAAAAGGGGATAGACTCCCCCACTGTATGGCCCATACCGACATTAGGCCGCCCCGACGGCCTTACCTTATATGTATGTAAAGTATAAAACACAAAATCATGGGTATATATCAGTGTGTATCGGTACAGAAAGAAACACGCGTATCACCTACAGAAAGGTATGTAGCTTTATACCTTAATAAGCACTTCACTCTCGTAAGTAAGTAAAATCGTCGGGGCGGCCTAAAGTCGGTATCCGCCAGTCAGCGAGGGAATCTATCTCCTTTTCAATAGCGCTAGACCAAGGAGATTGTTTTAGCATCTGAGGTGGAGCGCCATATCTATCATCAGCTCCTTACTTTACCGCACAGATCCCTGTGCTACTCATACGCTGAGTTGGTGAGGACCGGTATCGAACTAGGAACCTTGTGGTTTCTGGCCGAACGCTCTACCGACTGAGCTAACCCGGCCCCTAACCTGCATCAAAGTCGAACACCAAGCGTTTTATTTTTGTCAGCAAAGCAGATGGAGATAGAGAAAATACTGTGTACGTCAATAGGGAAAAGGCAAAGTAAACAGAAAGAAAGGTAGAAAGACGAAAGTTGGCCAATCACAAACAGACAGAAATTGCCATTTATGTTGTACATCTTTTTATATTCACCTAATAATTATCTAAGTTACATTTTGACCAACTGTCTTTCTTTCGTTTTTAGTCGTTTGTAAGAAAAATTTCTATTTTTCCAGCTATATATTAATACTCGTGTTCCTAAATTGTACGACCGTTACCATCTTGCAACACCCTCTGTTTAATAAACGTAACGCAAAAATGTAAATCCTGATTATCTGGTGTTTATCCACAGTATTCTTATTTCTCATGAGTGTCATTAACTCAGCTAAATGGGCCATTCCATTGTATTATGAAGAAAAAAAAGAAAAAGGACATGCTACACAGAAAAATTATAAAGAAGGGGTTGGGTGGAGAAGGGGTTGCGCATATGGAAGCGATAACGCTTTTCAGTTTCAATCGAACATAATGAAAAGAGGAAAAGGAAAGGAAGAAAAATGAATAATGCACAGTTGAACCCAGATTATTCTTTTCACAGAGAAAACTTTAATAATAGCTCTTAAGTAAACAGTAAACATTTCAATAATTAAACTATCATACTGTGGTATATCCACAGGTTGTTTTACTATTTATATTATTATTCAATTATATTAATAAAAAAGATCCCTTCCTTTTCTTAGTCTTAATTCATGTTTTGTCAAACCTTATTTTATTTTTTTTACTTTTTAGTTTATCCTAAAAAGATTTCTGGTAAATGTCCCAGAAGTTTTGGTTTTGTTTGACATATTTTCGTCTAATTTCTCAGTATTGTGACTCAATCCGAAATTTTCGTACTGAAAAAAAAATTAAAAAATATGAATAAAAAAAAAATTTAAAAAAGAAAAAAATTAAAGAAAAAAAAGAAAAAAGATGTTAAGGGCAAATAGACGACTGGTCAAGTCCCGTCATGGTATATCTAAACACATAAGTTTTATCAACTGAGGGGGGGGGGGAGTGTTACATGTTGAAACACTTAGCAGTAGAGCGTTAAATCCTCAAACCTTAACCCCGGTTTTCATCTCAACGACTACGTTAGAAAAAAAGGGGGCCAATGAAAATCTAAGAATTCTGTTTTTGAGTCAGAATTCATTCAGTAGCATATGTAAAGATTGTCCCCTACAAATGACACAAAACCAAGTTGTTTTCCTCTTTTATTTGGTAGATTCAAGCTTATATAAAAATCAAAACTTAATACTAACCATGAAAAGAATTATATGTATTTACCAACCCCTCCACATGAGCAGGATGTGACACAAGGTCAATTTCTTAAGCGGAGTTCAACAGGTTTGAATTCAGAGTTTTCCTTCTAGACCGGTTGCCTAACCAAGGTTAAAGAGCCCAGTCTGCCCTACTATTTATCCACAGCTGGAGGGAGAGTAGGGTTAATACCTTTCCTAAGGGTATTAGCGCAAAGTGAAATGCAATTACCACATCCAGGATTTGAACTCGGGGTGACGAGTCCATTTCCCATGACTTTAACCATTGCACTACGCGCTTCCATGAAAAGAATTATAGAATAATCAAAACTTAAATTATCGGCAAATATACTACGCATGTATATCACACAAAACTTCGTGTAGTGTATCATAGACACTAATGCAATTATTAGTTGAACCTGTGGATATACTACAGTAACATTTAATTATTAAAACCTTAGATATATTTACTTAAGAGCTATTGCAATTCGTTCAATATGTAAAAAGTATAATAATCATGTTTTAACTTACTCTTTTCTTTCCTGTTTTACACGTTTTCATTATGTTCGATTGAAACAGATTAGCGTGTATCGCTTTTACGCGCTCACACCTTTTATCTTTCGCTTAATTTTTTTTTTCATTTTTTCGTGCAGCATTTCCTTTTTCTTCCCTTTCTTTAAAATATAAACGGAGTGGTCCATTATCTAATGAAGATGACCTTCATGAGAAACATAAACAACACCAGATAATCAGGATTTACATTTTTGCAGTTCATATTGGACGTTGTCATTTCTAAGCAGAGGATGTTGCAAGATTTCCGATGTACAATTAAGGAACACTAGTATTAATATATTGATCAGCAAATCTTAAATTCTCAACGAAAATGTTTATTTCATAGCAAATAAACCAATCATATATACCACATAAAACCTCATGAAATCACAAAAACGTTTATTGTTTATTGTCAATGATGGTTATATCATTTTAAACTTTGAATATTTATCTATTTTTCTACATAATCGCCATTTTGGGTGATGCATTTTGGAGGTGCTGTGGAGAATTTTGTATACCCATGTTATACTAGCTCATTGCCAAATCATTGAGGAAGTATTTGAACCTTGTTTTCATTGCAAACTTCTTACACCACTTGTGGGCGTTTTTGACATCCATGCACAACTCACCATTTGAAATGTATATACTTAAATGCTATTGCAAATAAAAAAAATGTTAAATCTTGATTTCTCTCTTTTTTACGCAATACGCAATTATAAACAACCTTAATCCCCAAACCCCTATACCGTAACCCAATTCGCAAAAAGGTTCATTCATACACTTTAGTTAAACTGTCATGGATCACCACCAAATAAGTTTCCATTTTAATTTTGAGGACGATTTGCAAGTATAACCGAAATGAGTTTGTTTATTTGACGGCATATCAACCACAAGGGGTCATGTAATGCCAGCAATATTTTGAACGATTCGTAGCGATAGTTTGGAACTCAATTTTATTTTGTAACCAAATTTTCTATTTAACCCATAGGTGGGACCCTAACAGGTACTACCACTCCGGGTCAGAGTGTACCTGGGAGAAATGTTGATTAAGGAGTGCTCCACATTCACCAGACCTTCAGGACTGAAACCTCATCATCAGATAGAACTTAACTTAATACCCTGGACATGAAAACCCTCAGCCACTGCTTTCTAGCACCCTCGTGATAAAAAGGGTTGGGACTTGCCATAAGGGCAATAGGGTTGGGACAATCATATAAGTGCTACGGCTTGACATCTGTAGAAAAGAACAACACATACAAAGTGATAAGGGTTTGTTTTTAGTCGATTGGTTGGTTGATTGGCTGGTTGGTTGGTTTTGTGGAATGGCAACTCATGTTCGATTATTTAATGGTGAATTAAGAAATTTTCTGCACGCAGAAAATTACTTCGGCATTAAAGGTTTTTATGGTTTCTAGTAACAGAGATTCGGCTTGTGCAGGTGTATTTTGGGCCTAGAAAAGGCAGCACGAAACATCGGCCTATACGTAAACATTGATAAAACTGAGTTCATATCTTTTAAAAACAAAAGAAATATCTCAACTCTTGAAGGCAAACTCCTAAACTCGGTAGGACAATTTAAGTACCCAGGTAGTAATCTCTCCGAACAAATTAACATTATCACTTCTGCACTCTTCTCTCTCTGTATCTACCCACCATTATTCTTTTCTGATGTGTAGCATGTCCTTTGTTCCCCCTTTTTTCTTTATAATAAAAACGGGATGGCAAATTATTTTGCTGAGGTGACAATACTTATCCCCCTACCCAAATCCTCAACTACAAAGCTTCTGAGGATCAGGTGTATGTGTGCTGAAGTATGATACACACAGGTAGGTAGGTAGGTAGTTACTAGCATATTAATATATAGATTTTTTTTAAATTATCACCCTTAGTCTATAGATCTGCCATTTAAGTGTTTATTAGACGACACATATAATCAGAGTGCCAAATGAAAAATCCAGGAAGTCAGATTTTTTTTTTAATTTTGTTTATACCTAATTATTCCAGCATTTAAATTATGCAATGGAAACTCTGGACCGCTAAACGAGCTGAATGAATACATAAATAAAAAAAAATTATGATTGTCCCAATGTGATAGGTTTTACGGCAATGTCAACTCATTAGGTTATTTTATGTCTAAAAACGGTTCTGTTTTATACATTTTTATTGGGTATTCCATTTTTCTTTCAAAATTTTAAGTACATGTTTTTATAATTCCTTTTCATCTATTCAACCCATAGATGGCACCATAATTCTCCGTTCGTGTGGAGGGGTTGGTAAATATATATATATTTATATTTAGTGAGTATTTTAGAAGTATTTGATTAAAAAATGGTTTTGTTTGAGTTAGAAATATTTTCCCCAGAATAGCTATATGATAATTAACTAGACATTTGAAATGGAATCTCTAGTTTTATTTGTTTTATATTTCAGATTAAAACATTTGAAATGATCTTTCAACTAACATCATATGATTAGATTCATCCAGAAATTGTTTAGAGTTTCATTTTACATTCATTTAATTTTCTTTTGTAAAATGTTTTGTCTTATTATTGAATGAATCTTGGGAAATAGAACTCCGGTAGAGAGTGGACCTGGGAGTTTTGAAATGAGAAGGCAGTCCACTCTCCCCAGAATTCCAGACCTTCTAGCACATATGACGAAGAGTTGAGTATTTCAGGAGTGTTGCTTTTCTCATATTTATTCGACGGTTAATTAAAAATTAAAGAATTTTCCAGTTAGATTTAAAATCTAATATCTTATAGGTGTTTGTCAGCTCTACGTGTATCGTTCCCAGCTAGTAATAAATTTTTTTTAAGTTCGGATTTCATGCTTTACATATGTGATCAGAATATAATTTCACCAATGAGCAATTATTTCCAAGTTGTTAACTTTCTTTATAATTACTAGTAAAACAAAACCACCCTTCGGGCAGTGTAAAAATAAACTTTTGAAAAATATAGCCTGAGGGGAGTGGTAGTTAAAATTCAATGTTAGAGGGGTAGTATCCAAGTAAAATTAATAAATCAACTTGGAATAAAATTAAATACATGCAAAAATCACCAATTAAATTATTTTCATGGGAATCATTTTTGTAAAGTTTCCCGATAAATAGTTGGGAATTAATTTTTTCCACACGAAGGACCTCCCTGGGACAATGAATGTCAGAGAAGGTTGGTAAGAGATCGTTATGAGTATCCGTACTAATTTATGATGAATAAATTATTACTTTTATTTTCTAGTAGAAAAGCAAATCAATAGCCGAGATAGATAATATCAATACACCTGAAACTTTAAGCTAAAAGAAAAATTTGACAGATTATTTTTAGAAGGTCGAATTTGGGACAATGATTGACTATTTTGTAAAATATATACAAAAATGTAGAGAGAGGAGGAGGACTGGTCATTTCTACCCTAAATTTTAACAACTATTCCATTCGTAGTCCAATTCATACAATAATTTTCCATTCACCATGAAATCAATTCTCACTACAAACACCAAAACTTATGAGTCTTTCTATGACAAACCTACAACTAATGCCGTATTTATATAGTCCTGAAGGAGGGGGGGTGATATATATATATATATATATATATATATATATATATTATATATATAATATATATATAATTAAAATGAAAAACCCTAGTGAAAACAATGTGAGAGAAAAAAGAAAATATGATAAAAATTAGATGATTATTAGTATACCCTCTCACTTAGCAATATGACATCAAATATGACTTGTTGCGTCATTGAGAAGCAAGTTTAATATGAAGTAATCCTAAACTAAGGGATGTGGTCAATGTGACATTTATTACCTATTCAACAATCTCAAACGAGAGAAGTGTTAAGAATAAATATAAAAACACCAATAAGACGCTCTTCGAGTTTTTCCCTCCGCCCGAATATTGCAGGTAAGTCAGTATTTTCAAAACGTTTTTCCTAACATAAAATCTACGATCATGAAATATTTTCATATTACGCAATCAGTAGAATAAATGCAGGGTCATATTTAAACGTACAGATGATTTAGATTGTGGAAATCGCTTACACGGAATAAAATAATGTTAAAAAGGCAAAAACATCAGAAATTATTTTCATCGGAATCATATTTTTGTAAGGTTTTCGATAAAAATTTGGGAATGAATTTTGAAGTCAAAATTTTTAAAATGTGTTTTTCTTTTATTCTTTGTTCATAATCCCGTCTACTATAGTGTTCGTGGTGGTCTTTCAATTCATATTGAAAGTCTACCTTCCTTCCTCACAGTAGTTCTTCCTCTGAATTGTTATTGTTACCATGAACAGCACATAGGATCTTGTTAGTTTCTTTCCCGTTATTGTCAAATAATATATTGAGTACTGACCTCCTTTCTTACCAGACCGGCGGTTCTCTTTTTCTCTGTTCAGAATAGCGAAAATAAGCGCCCTGTGGGAATATATCCTTCACAGACCCTTGACAGGAATCGAGATCGTGAAACTGCAGTATTCCGCTAAAAACTGTCACGAACCAACCCTACTAGCTTTCTTGCTGGAGCATCTCTCCTCTTACATCGAGCCAATACATTCTCGACACTACTTATACATCTAATGGGTCCGGATATAAGAAATTGGTGGCGAGCGTTGGTCTTTCAACTAATATTCAAGGTCCACCTACATCCACCTCACAGCCGTTCCTTCCGAGTTCTTATTGAACCACACATAGGGTCTTAGTTTCTTGCGCGTTATTATGGAATCGTATATTGGTCGGCGAACCGACCGCCCCAACCCGCTTTGTTACTAGATCGATTAATCTACCTTCATGTATTTCTCTCCTTGGAATACCGGCAAATAAGAGTCCTGTGCGAATCTAGCTTTAACAGACCCTTGACAGGAGTCAAGGGCGGGAAACTCTGCAGTATTTCGCGAAACATTGCTGCAGAAAGACCCGACTAACTTTCTTGGCTTGGAATCTCATCCACTCTTGAGTAGAGCTGAGTTCTCGTCAGTTTCAAGCAAAAATAAGAGAAAACTTAATGATTTTTTTTCTCAAATTTAATCGAATAATTAAAAATAATCCATCAAAGGAATTACCAACTTCCACGTTCATACAACCATTTTCTTATGTAGATCTGGATTTCTATTGGTAATTGTATGCCTAGAGGTTGGCGACAATCACGTTTATTATACTTTCATATTTAACGTTAAACTGCATCTAATGGTGAAATTAGTTTTGAAACTCAGAGGAATATGATATACCCCTTCGTCACCAGTATTTCCAGTTTCATTTTGACCCAGTGTTTTACCGTTAGATTAAATAGAATCGTTTTAAAAATTGAGTGTAAAAAGAAAATAAATACCTATCAAAAAGAATCTATTAAAACCTCCTCTGCCTAAAAAACAAGGATTCACATGTCGCAAAATCAACCAAACATTTATATTTACATTGTGTATTCTTTTCTTAAGAGTTTTTTTTTCTTTTATACACGATAATATCGAATACGAATATGTTTAAGTAGATTTATTTGACCTAGAGATGGGACCATAATTACTTCCACTACGGGTCAGATTAGACCTGGGATTGATGGCATCGAAGGGACACTCCACAAATCAACAAAAATGGATCGTAACAAATGCAGTTTTTTTTGCCATATCCAGGACTACCTTTTTGGGTGTGGGTGGGGGATAGTCCTCTACAGGAGATATTGTCAGGGTACTCTAAGTCTATTTGACAAGGCTAATGGATTTTTATCTAATGTAATGAATATTATATAAGTATTCGATATCTTCAGTAATATGACTCATTTAATTAAAATAAAGCGTCAAATCATAAAGGTAAACTATATTTAATCTTATTTGCAATGACTGAATTGCTTTGATTTATTTAGTATTTGGTTAAATTGCCAACCTATTACATGAGAATTATTTCTCACCTCCCCCTTTATATGTCATTAGTAGTGAGGGTAGTGATGGTATAGCTTTTCCCTTTCCTTACTTGTATGTAACACACCTGTCAACAGGATTTGACCCAGGGCTTTTTGGTACTGCATTTTCTAAAAGACGAGACGTTTTGGTTTGACAACATTCAACTCGGTAAGACAGTCTACGAAACCCAGAGAGTGAGTGGATCACGCGATACCAGTTGTTAGCGGCAAAGCCCACTAAATTTCGCAACTACTCTTTTCTACCTACGGGTGGTACAACCCACTGTACTCGCTACTGGTCAAATCCCGCCTGCGTTGAAACAGCATTAACTTTTCTCCGACAATTAGGATATGTAATCTAATAAAGTTTAATTATATGGTGAAACAAAATCAATGTTCTTTTAGTCAATTGATTTTTGTAGAAACATTCCCTTATCTGTTTTCTTTATGTATAATTAGATGTATTCTGAAAGTATGTGACAAACCGGGGAGAGAATCGTTGCATAGAAGTGGTTTAATATCAAATTACATGTTATCTCTCAACATATAGGTATTCATTTATCTGAGACGCTGAATAATATACTAGCTTCATATACTTCGGATTAATGATTAGGAAGCTCCATTGACTTACGATGCTTGAAGTGTAACCTTTATAAACCGAAGGAATAAGGCTTAATTATTCTTAATATTTTTGTAAAAATTCCGTTATTTTGTCTTTTGGAGAAAAGCAACCACCAAATGAATCAAATCGTCCATTTTCCCATATTACATAATTTGAACAATGAAATTAAATATTGATAATTTTTACAAAAAACATTAATAGTCAATCCATCAGATCATTGTTGGCATTGAGGTCAGGTTTTGTAGCATTAATGTTGGTTGTTATAGTAATGTGTGGAGAATAATAAATAGGGCTGAGACTATTCTATTAGTGACCACCTGAACTGATCCAAATTTTTCAATTTAAAAAAAAATAAAAATACCATATTTTCTTCTTGTTTTTTAAGAAACAGGTACCTGGAAAAAATAAAACTTAGAAACAAACTTCAACCGACAAAACGATACAAAAAAAAAAAAAAAAACAACCAAGGGAATCAATAATGTAAAACAATCGGAGAATAAAAATCACAAAACAAAAAAACAATAGTCATTAATGCAGAAAGGGATTGTTAATAGAAAATGAAGAGGTGAAAAAATTAGAAAATATTTGTTTTTTAAGTAAGGATTTGTGGATTGCTAGGATAGGAGCACGGGATATGTAATCACTAAACCTGCAAATTTAGCTATTTGCAGCTTGTCAAAGCATCAAATCAACAGGCATCAATAAAACAACTTTAAGCTAAGAAGAAAAAATTCGACTTACCTTATTTGTTGAAGATTATCTAATTTGAGACTAAGCTTTGTTGCGATCTTGAGAGGTAAACCTCGTAGAATTTGTAATTGTGAGAAGAAAAAAAGAATATCCTTTCGCTGCCGAGCAGCCCTTATCAATTCAAATACTCTACCAAAAAAGGCGCAAACTAGCAGGTTATGTGACATTTATTACCTATTCAACCAATCAAACGAGAGATAAAGGTTAATAGCAACAACAACAACAATAAATATAAAAACACCTTTAAGGCATTCGAGTTTTTTTTTCTTTCTTCTTTTTCTCCCCCCGAAGATTGCAGGCAAGAAAGTATTTTCAGATCATTTTTGCTAACAGTCTTTAGAAGAGTTAAATATTTTGTCAATTGTAAATTTATTATGTTAAAAAAAATCATATATTATACATTACTGTTTCCCTTGAATATCTATTATGTTTTTATTATTTTTTTGTTTTTCTCTTAGTTATATTTTTCCAGGTACCTGTGTCTTAAAAAAACAATCATTGTTTTAAATTTGATATTCATCTGTGAAAAACAATATGGCCTTTGGAGAGAATTTTATGCGAACGCAAATTTAAACGATTTGTTCAAACTTTATTTTATTTGAGGAGAGGGGACAGATTCTTCAACCTACCAGTTTATGAATATCAGTAACGATCATGTCTCTTAACCTACTTTAAGCCGATCACAATATCTCTCCCAGCAATGCGATACCACACCCACACAAAGTACAAATATTGATGATTAGTTCATTATAATAAAGGCGTGAGATTACGCTAATGAATGGACTTTATCTCAATAGAATGTTTTCTGAGGTAAATAATAAACTTTAACATATTCCATCATACCGGTAAAATGTCAAGAAAATTTGGTTCAGTCTAGGGGGAAATTTCGTAGGAAAAGAGTTGAAACCTTTATGCAATGTACCTAGTTATTGCAAATTACATGTGCTTTTTAGTTCGCAAAGATTAATTATAATTAACCTTTGCGAATGTTTCAAATACCACATTTTGGAATCTCCTGGCCTGTCAATTGAAAACAATCAAGGCCGGTCTTTAGCTTATCAAGAAATTTCTTGGAAATGCATAAGCAATGAATTACACTTAAATTGAATAGTCATAAAATGCTTTATTGCAACATGAGCATCAAGTTTCATCTTCTGCATAGCCATCTTGCTAACATGAAAAACAGTGTGGTCAGCTATGAGCAAGATGAATGATTCCACAGATTTGAAATTCACGGAGGAATGGTATTAAAGTATATATGATGACAGACTATGGAGCATAAAGGGGTATTTTCCACATATTGAACACTCTAGAAAAAAAAACTGTAAATTCTTACCTTAACTACTTGCATACATTTTGACTTACAGTAACAATATCATTTGTATAAACATTAGTCAAACAATTTTTGTATCATTTTCCATTGTAAATTTTTAAAACATTCAATAAAATAAGCTTAAATTTGTCACATGAAGTATTTTAATGTTTTTGAAACCAAGCAAGGCTATCCTGTTACTTAAAAAGTTGATGTAATAGAGAAAAAAATGGGACATTTTTGGATTCAGAGTCCAAAAGTTTGTCAAAACAAGTGTCAGATCTAGCGCAACAAAATGAGTGATTCCCAGTGTAATGTTTACTTATTTCCCATTATATATATATATATATATATATATATATATATATATATATATATATATATATAAACCTTACATAAAATTATTTTTACGGAATTTGAGTAAAATCGAGGGTATCCCGTGGCTCAAAGTTGACATGATATAGAAAAACAAGGGTCATTTTTGGATTCAGGGATTTTAAAAAATAGTTAAAAACAAGTGTCAGATCCAACTCGACAAAAATTGTGTTCCCCCGGTGAAATATTAACTTGATGTTTTTCTAATTAGAATGTATACCACACAGACTATCATTTACTTTAAAAAGACTAATTTATTTGGCATTAAACGTATAAATAGACCTGAAAATATGAATTTGAAAAAGTTTCTTAAACCGTTTAAACCTTTTCAGTTGCTTCTAATCTCGAGCGAAGTATTAGGTTTATTAAGTGGTGTGGGGGTATCAATGCCCCGCAACCGCCGAGGAAAGTAGGTTTATTGACCAAACCCAACCATGGAAAACTTGCAACAAACCTTGTTGCGACTTTGAATGAAGGTAATATAGAAATTGACTCCTCAGTTCTTGCAGTGTTAGTCAAAAAGTAAATAAAGTAATACCTTCCGCTGCCGCCCAACTAGATCTTCTACGAATACACGGGAACTAGAAGACAAGGTATTTATGAACCAATCAAAGAGTTAACGTCAACAAGTATAAATCACTACTCAATCATTATTCCTGCTTTCCCTCCGAAGATCGCGGGTGAATTGAAGTATTTGATATGTTCCGACAAATCAAAAGTTATGTTTAACACTATATATTTATGGTCGGTTTAGCTTAATCAATCGAGCACCAGGATTGGAATCGCAACGTTCCTGGTTCGATACAGGTCCCTTACAACTCAACGCAAGGGGAGCACAGATTGAGTGACGGTATGTGTGGCGCTCCAAATAAGCAAGAAAATAATCCCTAGTCTAGCGCTTGCAATAAGGGGATAGATTTCCTCACTCTTAAGCAGATACTGACACTAGGCCGCTCCGACAACTTTACTTATTGATGTACGATCTTTATGGAAAAAAAAACAAAACTTTTATTCTCGAAAAACTAGATATGTTGCCTAGAGCCATGCTTATCACGCATATTCATGATAATCAATGAATATAGACAAAATGGGGGTGGGTGGGGGAGAATGTTGATGTAACTGTAATAACTGAAGCCAAACAGCTGGGAGCTGCTATCTTTTCAAAGCGACAGACATTTTTTTTAAAAGCAAAACCGTCTTGTTTCAATAGAAGCCATTTTTGAATTTGATAAAAAGAAAATATTTTTAAAGGAAAACTTCTCGCTGTCATCAAAATTGAATAGCGACAAAACTCCAGCAAAAGATTTTTAAAAAAACGAGAACATGTTGATTGCTTAAAACTTGTCAAATCTGACAGCGCAAACAACTTTCAGCTTCGACTTTTGCAATTATAGTGGGCAGGGATCCTCGTGTCTTTAGTGGCTAGCTATCGTGACTGCGACATCGGAGTAAAAGAGTTCGAACTCCAGTCATGCTATCGCGTTCATTTTCGGAATAATAAAGAAAAGGCTGTCGGCGAAGTCGCCTTTTGTCAGTATCAGTCGAACAGTATCCGCTTGTCACTTGCTCTAGACCAGGGAGATTGTTTTGTTTTTTCGGAGCTGGAGCGCCACAACTACCGTCAGTTTCCCACTTTACAGCACAGATCAGATTACCCTATCTGTACTATTCATGCACGGAATTGGTGGAGACCGGTATCGAACCAGGAATTAAGCCGGTCCCTTTCATAACCTAAAGTATGAAAACTCCACATTACCTTCAAATATGAGTTATATACTACTACTGTCGGGAAAATATGAGGTGCTTATCCCGATGCAGCGGGGAGGGGCCAGTAACGAGCTTTAGTGGGGTAGCCACCAGACCAGGTAAATAAAGTGGTTGCGAAATTTAGTGTGCTTTGCAGCTAACCACTTCAAAAACGCGACCCACTGTTACTCGTACTGGGTCAATTAGTTGAGGGGAAAGAAGTAATGTGGAATCGCACGTATAACCAACTCACTTTCAGCTTGTTATGTTATGTTCACCCGCCTCGCAGCCGGACTTTTTAGGCCTTGGTATAAACCACAACGAAGGGGTGTCAGCTTCAAGATAGGGAAATTGGACAACCCAGTCGACCACTTCACCAACTCGCTACCAGGTTATAGAAAGAGGAGGGGGGAGAAAAATAATTCTCACACTACTACTTCTACAAGGATAGTGTTGACATTAAATAACACACGAAGGTTGATATGCCATTAAACAAAGAACCAAACCATCTGCAATTATAGAATAAAAATAAAAACATATTTTCATCTTTAATGGTCGTATGTTAGTGTCCTGGTCATAATATCTAGCGATGATTTAAAGATGTAGTTTAAGGCCTTTTCTAATAGCATTATTGCTGTGTATACTAATGTGGCGAAAGATAACACGCACGTGGTAGCTCAAAGCTAGCACAAATGTCTGGCTTGCAGAATGAAATTTGTTTTTTGGGGGGTGGGGGGCGATTAGAAAGATTGAACTCGCATCCCCCTGATCGTGAGTCGTGGTTTGACGTTGGACTACCTCATTGGCGCGCATGTGAATTGCCACTGTCCAAACCGATGGATTTTCTATTCCTTTATTATAACTAATTTAAATGCAACTAGTATTTCTTCTTGGATGGCTGAATTTAAATCCCCGCTAACACCTGTACTCCCGCCTATAAAACATTATCAAAATTATAAGCATAATATATATAAATATTTCTAGCTTCTATTAATGAATGGTTACTCTTTTCTTGCTTACCTTATAATTTTGACAAGTTTAAGCAATGTTCTGGTTTTTGAAAAAAAATTTGTATTGGGGCGGGGGTCAAGGTAGTTAAGAGCCAATTAAAAACTATTTTTAATTTTTAGTTATTTTTATTTGTCTGTTGATGACAAGAAATGAACTCAACTTTTATGAATCTAATGAAAAGAAATTCTCTTGTTTTAGCAGCTTGTGGAGAAACAACTCAAAATTAAATAATCTTAGTTTCCTAGTTAATGAAAAGAAAAAAGACAATATTAGATAGAGATTTTGTGTTAATTCTACAGTCTAAGGTTTTACATGTGAACAAGAATTCCAAGTTATTAAATTTTCTAAAACAGTCTAGATCAAAGCGCGCTGACACACACACACACACACACACACACACACACACACACACACACTATATATATATATATATATATATATATATATATATAATGTGCGCGTGTGTGTGTACATTTCTAAATAAGGCGATTTCTTTTTAAGATGTGTTTTTTCCAAATTGTTTCCTTAATGTAAATTCTGTATTGTTTAGAACTGGTTTATGTCAAAATTTATGTTAATCTCACAACAATATTTGTTTTGAAGCTATACAAAATGTCAAATCAAATAGTGATCCAGCCTAGCAGGGGTATGTCATCAAAGTTTTGATGACTGAGAATTGCAAACAATGTGAAATTTACACCTGAATATGCGATGTCTTGTTCGAAAGATGTTTAAGACGGAACTAAATATAAGTTTGAGACCCAAATCTTGAGTGGAACATATAGTTGATGGAGTGGAAACAAACTGACTCTCCCGTAAAAAAAAGTCCCGGGCGCACATGTTAATAAATATTGTTATTTTTTTTCTCCGTTAAACATTGTTTACAGGAATTTGTTACAATTTTCCAATCATTCTGCTAAACGTATTGTAATATAAACAAAATAAACATTTTATGAATAAGTTTTGAATCATTCTAATTAATAACATAACATAATAATAATAATAATAAATGATCACATTTATTTATATTACATCCAACACGAAATATTATATATCACCATGGCCACCAAACACAAATACGCTCTTTCATACACACATACACATGTGCAATCCCGCACTAGGATACAATCTTAACGTCACAGCCAACACGCATTTTCATGGACACGTGCATGACAACATACGCACACGTACAAACAAAAACGCATTCACGTAAACATGCAACACGAAAATACAGTTATATTTTTTAAAAATACCATCATTTTCAAAAAGAATTAATTTAAAAAGAAATGCCATAACTAGACTACTTCAGTTCCAGTGATCTTTTGAAAAAGATTTTATCTCGAAAATTCCAGAATAAAATACAGGTTAACACACAACACCATTGTTACCGTATTATTATTTTTTCTTTACACCTGTATTGTGATAGCCTTCTAAATCAACCTCCTAACCAATATATACACAATGCTTCAAGCAAATTATAAAACTCTTGTAATTTTCTTTGTTTTTTTATTATCAAAACCCATCTATCTTAGTTTCAATACAAAGGTAACAACTACAGATATTAAAAATTACAGCTTTCTCTACATATGATGGCTTTGGTCTTCATAAATGAAGATTTGTGAGGTCATTCTTTGATTTGTTTAGACCTACTAGAACCAGATGAAGATTATCTGAGATAGACAGGACCTGCTAAAGTGGTTACAAAGAAAGGACTGAGAAGTTGTTGACAGCTTATTAGCGATCTTAAAACAATTTTGTAATGAAAGCAATACAACTAGTTATTGTTAATCTCATGTTTAATTCATGTCCCGCCAGAATAAGGATCAATATATCAAACTATTTATCCCAATGGGAAACTCTCAATATCTCTCATGGTAATTTGACTACAAAGGCAGAGTAGTTCCGAGTTCTTGCTTCCTTCTCCAAACTTAAGAGTTCAGTATGCTCTATAATTTATCCTATACCTGGCGTAAGAAAGAGACCGACCCATGTTTTCCCCAAGGGCATTAGTGCAAGTTAAATACAATCAGGCTCAGCTTGAATTCAAACCCGGTTCGCTGGTTCCATTTTCCGCTATGTTAACTTTACCTCCAGCTGTACTTAATATCTTATTATAATCGAGATTTGGTGTATGTATGTAATCGAAACTACGTCACTGTCTATATCAAAATACACTCAGGAATTGCGTTTTTCAATGAGTATTTAAGAGTCAACATCATTAATAAATAGTATAATTCTTACTTTTTAACGATGTCTCTTTGACAATGAGTTAAGTTTGCCTCAAACCTGCCCATGCTATTAGTACGTTTAAAATCCTACAATGTGTATCAAGAAATAAAGGTTTACATAATTGATGGTGAGGTTACCTTTCATACAGGTTTTTAACATCTGTATTAGATGATTGAAATAGCATTTTACTTTTAATTTATATCAGTTTTGTTTTGTTTTTATAAATCAATTAAATAAATTATTCAATTTAATGCTTACTTTAATGGATATAAAATTTATTAGATCTATAAGAAATGAATTAAGAGTGTAACAACATATATATATTCATTAATTTATTGTACAAACATTTTTACACAAACTAGCAAATAACGCCATCTGGGCGGTGTAAAAATTAATTTTTGAAAGATTGCCTGAGTTAAAATTTCCATATAAGAGGGTTTGTATTATCAGTATAATCATCAAATTTCTTTAAGGAGTAAAAACAAAATGAAACCATTTGAAATGGAAACTTACTTCTGTCCCCCTAAAATCAAAATGTTGCATGCATCTATTGATTATTAATTAAATAATATTTCATCAATGACAGTATTGTGATGTAAGCAGTGACATAGTTTTAGTTACAGACAAATAAATGATTACTTGGTGTTATTGATCTAAGATTATTGCTCTATTCTCTAACGTATTACAATCAATACCTTAAATGATTTTATATAGAAACCAATTAAAATATGATTAAAATATCTATTCTTTATATATTCTGATAATCTTTAATTTCGTTAGTTTTTCTAATATATTTCATAACATTAAAACTTAAATACTCACGCCCAGAGGGTGCATATTCCCGCTAGCTCTATAAATATACATCTGCAATGATGTTATAGATAAGTCAAATATACATGTACGTAAGAAGAAAGTGTTACTATTGAATAGTACGACTTGTGACATTCTAGCTGCCCTGAAAGTTTTGGGTCAGCGCTGAGGCGCCACCTGGTGTCAACATCTGAAATAACAGTGGCCATCTTGAAATCAGGACTCGTAACTACATAAAGATAAAGCTAATTGCTAAAATACGGACTTACAAATTCTCTATTACTTCTAATGTGTTTATCGTATAAACAATGATAGTATATTATTTCTGCTATTAAAAATGACAGGCATTGACAATTAAGCAATTTGGCAAATCCCTCAAGTTAAACATTAGAATATGATTTTTAAAACATGCTAAAAGAGCAGTAAACAATATTTTATATACTAGCAAGACCTGTGGATATGCCACAGTATGGTAATTTAATTATTACGTTTGATAGGTTTACTTAAGAGCTATTGCCAAATAGTTCAATATGTAAAAGATAAAATAATATTTATTTTATTCTATCACCTTTTTTTCTTCCCTCTTCATTATGCTCGAATGCAACAGATAAGCGTTATCGCTTCCGCCAACTCCCGCACCTCTCTTTCCTATACTATTTCTTTCTATGTCCTTTTGATTCTCTTTTGTCTTTATAATAAAAACAGAATGGTCCATTATTTAGCTGAGGTGACGGCACTCATAAGAAATTAGAATTCGGCTGAAAAGCAACATCAGATAATCAGGATTTACAGTTTCGCATTTCATCTTGGACTAGTTGGACGGTCTCATTTTTAACCAGAGGTTGTTGCGAGATAATAATGGTCGGAAGATTAAAGAACAGTATTGATATATAGATTTCTGCTATTAAATATTGAAGGCATTGGCAATTAAGCTTTTTGGCAAATGATCACTGAAGAGGTTAATTTAAAATATAAAACTTAAAAGAATAAGATTAATAATATAGAGATTTCTGCTATTAAATATAAAGACGTTGAGTTAAGATAGTTCTAAGGTCTAGGCTGCAAGTTCAACCTTGGTGAAGGGTGACAGTAAAATAGAATATCAATTAGCACAGCTTAACACCTGTACCTTAGCTATGGTTAGCGGAATGAGAACAGGATAACCCCGTGGATTGAATAAAGGGTTAGATTCAATGTTCCGTGATGGCTCCCGATTACGACAAGAAGTTTCCCGAATTCGAGAAGGTTCCCGAGTCCGACAAGAAATACCTGAAGAATGCCGAAGGGCTCATCGGCCTAAACGATGTACAGATAACAATAAAGATAAGGACAATAGCCCGAATAATCCAAATACTAATTATCAAGTCTTATCTAAAAAAATTCTGAGAAATAATAAAATATAAAACTTTTAAAACTTTCACAAGGGAGTAATAAACAATACTTTATATATAGAAATGATTATCGTAAAAGATTGAGACTGACAAGAGCCTACAAAAATCATAAATTTCTTGTAGGTTAAACTAGCATTTAACATTCATTAATCAAAGAAGACTTTAAGATGTTAGGTTCCATATGTTCGGTATTAGATATAGGGAAAGAAACGTAAAGAGTGGCCAATTGTTGGTATCAACCATACAGTGATGGAGTCTATCCACTTTTAACTAGCGTGAGACTTGTGAAATAATTTGAGAGCATTTTGTTTTGACTTCTACCGTGTATGGCTTTCTTCAGTCATGTTGGTTCATATGATTTTTTTACTGAAGAGAAGTAAGAGAAAAATATTTTTCAAAAGATGAGTTCTTTTAAATTATATATATATATATATATATATATTATATATATATATATATATATATATATATATAAAGTTAAGGTAGTGTGGACATGAAGTTAACGTCGCCTGGGTTTTGACAGTTTCTTCCTTATGCGATCGCAAATCCATTTATCTGTCATTAATCCGGTACCGTGACTACATGTCCACGTTACCTTAACTCAGATATAATTACTCTGTCCATGATATTGAGCACCACTTACTTAAAGATATAGCACTCATATTATGTAGATGATATTAGTACATATACAAATGTTTGTGTATATATATATATATAATATATATATATATATATATATATATATATATATATATATACTAGCAAATATATGCTCCCTCCGGGTGCAAGTATTTAGGTTTTAATATAATAAAATATCATATTAAATTAGAAAGACTAATGAAACTGAATAAGAATGCAGATAAAAATATTTGGAACAGAGGGGGTATGATTGAAAAATAGAACAACTTTGAAACTAACTCTTCCATCATTTTCCGTTACTCCCGTCTTTCATTGGTAAATTTTCCTAATTTAACTATTTAGTTAAAATAGGAAGTAAAGATTAATATTACAGTTATTTCTTCTTGTTCGGGGATTTCTTTTAAGATTTATCCCCGAGATTTTTTCTCATATTCAATAAGATAAAACCAAACAATTAGAAATGAATAATACTAAGCACATATTTATTAAAATCAAATTTTTAAGATCAATATGCAAATTAGCCTTCCCATTCACACTGTAAACCACTATTTTGTTGTATATATAAATACAATTGCATGTTATTAGTATGAAGATAAGGTTAACAGTATTAATAATATAAAACAATTTTATTAATAACTGAGGTTTAGATAAAAATAAATTCATGGAGAATGTGATGTAAATAACAAAGGGAATTGTGAGTTGTATAGTAATATAGTTTCGGTTACAGATAGAAAAACACACAATCTCCATTATAATAAGAAGATATATATATACACACACACACAAGTTTTGTTGAACTGTACAGACAATTCTTGTCGGACAAGTTATTGGTGGATCCTTTCTAATTTTAGGACCATCTTTTTGGTGTCGGGGTGTAACTGGTCTAACAGTCCACCAAAGGTTTCAAAACGAGCGCTTTCGGCAATACAGTTTGCCAACATGAGGTAGGAAACGATGGTATGGTCTCGTTCTCGTTTTTAACGAGAACGAGTAGTAGCAAGGAGTTAGAAGTGGGAGGTAAATGCAATTGGTAGTGGGAGGTTGTAGGAATGGTAGTGGTTCGAGCGAGCGATGCAGTAGTGATTCTTTTTGTGGGAGGGGGCACAAGTTGTGCGAGGGGGAGGGGTATAGTGGAAGGAGGATAGGCGGGAAATTATAAGCATTTGAGAACATGTTGACTTATTTCAAAATTTATTTTGTTTAAGGTAGTTTTTTTTTGTTTGATATATAAAACTTCGATTATTTGAAGGTTTTGTTTATTTTCTTTATGTAGTGCGCGTGTATTTTCGGTTAGAATATATATATATATATATATATATATATATATATATATATATATATATATATATCGTCGGAGTGGCCTAAAGTCGGTATCAGCCAGAGAGCGAGAATGTCTCTTTTCACTAGCGCTAGGCCAAACAGATTGTTTTGGTGTCTAATACCTACCATCAGCTCCTCACTTTGCCATACAGATCCTTGTGCTACTCATACGCTGAATTGGCAAGGGCCGATATCGAACCGGGAACCCTGCGGTTCCTAGTCTGACGCTAGAGAGGGGAGATAGATTTGTTATGTTGACTGAATGCTCAGCTTAAAAAACAAGTAATGCCAACCTATAATAGAGCTATATAATAAGATAGTGATTTCCTTGTCAAGCTGACTAGTTTGACGTTTACGTGTTGTAAGATGATACAATAACATATCATAATGTTTACAAGCCGGACACTTGACCTCGATTTGTATCACACGTAAAGTTTTCGTTGTCTTTAAGAAAGATAAATGATTTGGGGGTCCGGAAAAGTGTCACTTTCGAACAGTGGCACGTTGTTTGCAAAGATTTAGTTACTTCCACTATGTAAACAATACTGTCCATCAATAGACCTCAAACAGTGAATCGAGTACTCTGAGGGGTACACAATCTAAATTAAGATTAATTTAGACTAACAGGACCTACGGATATACCACACTATGATAATTTAATTAATTATTACAACGTTTGATATGTTTACTTATGGAAGTATTTTGCAATAGCTCTTATGTAAAAAAGTATAATAGTCTTTAACTTTCTCTCTTTTTTTTTCTGTGCTTTTATTACGTTTGATTGAAACAAATTAGCGTTATCGTTCCCGTGTTCTAACTCCCCCTCTCTATCTTTCCGTACACTTTCTTTCGTTATTTCTTATATCATTTGTAGCGCGTCGTTTTTCTTTCTATTTAATAAAATGGAATTGTACATTATTTAGCTGAGGTTACTAATTCGATGGATATGCAATATCAGATAATTAGGATTTACATTTTTATATTTCATCTTGGACTATTTGAACGGTCTCATTTTTAACAAGCGGATTTTTGCTAGACAATTGACGTACAATTAAGAAACATATCAAACGTTGTAATAATTAAATTATCATACTATTATATATCTACATGTCCTGCTATTTTTCCATAATTTAGTAGTCTAAATTTAGTTCTACGTACTATAAACCGGTTTCGGGTCATTTAATGATGAATAAAGTGATTTTGATAAACAAAGGATTGTGGTTAATTACAGTATCTGCTGTTGCTTAAGTTGTCACGCAATTATGTATTAAACATACTCAGCGTTCAAATTTAGAGATGCGAGTTATACATTGATTTGTGATATACATAAATAATTTCGGCAAATTCGATGTTAAAATTTGTAAACATATAATTTCTGACATATACATATATACGTATTTGTTCAACATCCTTCCTATTAATTTACTATTGTAGGCGTCAGTTGATATGGCTGAGATATTGCCAAAGTAGTCGAAACATCCGTGTTTTACAAAACAAATCCCCCTCCGATTGAAAAAAAAAAAATTACCAAAAATTAGGGAATTATTCGATTTTAATGAAATTTTCAGTGTTGATTTATCAATAAATTATTTTTATAATGACTTAGTTATTTTATTTCAAAACTTTCTATTTTTTTTTCAGATCCTTAACTTTGCCCCCCCCCCTCTTATTTTTTGGGGGGGCGCAAAATATTGGTGGGGGTATATAAATTCTAAACTAATAACTATAAATAAAAACATGACCGAAGATGTGAATAGAAAAAAGAATTAAGGGTGGGATACTGGTAGAAAATAAGTTGCGAAAATTGGAAAATAAATTTAAAATAAAAACTAA
Organism: Doryteuthis pealeii; assembly: GCA_023376005.1. Lineage (NCBI taxonomy): Eukaryota > Metazoa > Mollusca > Cephalopoda > Myopsida > Loliginidae > Doryteuthis > Doryteuthis pealeii. Next base: position 49,509,385 of record CM042141.1, on the reverse strand, counting down.
AAAACATTTTTGAGATCATTTTTTACTCTTTTCGATAATTACTTAATTGGCAATTATCTTATAAAACAAAAATATATACATCGATATGTGTTCGGTTTAAAAGGGGGGTGCTATTTTTTCAATATAATTTTCGACAAAAATTTAGAAAATGATAAAGTAGTTATGTTTTTAGAATATAAAAATGACATTTTGAAATTAGCCTCATGTGATTCATATTTTAAAATAATTTTATATATTAATTTACCATAGCAGAAATACCTAATTAAATCAGAAAGTTTTGAAATAAAATAACGGATGCATTATGAAATCCATTTATTGATCAATCAACACTGAAAAATTTAAAATAGGATAATTACTATCCTACGCATTTTCATACATTTGTGTACTATTGAAATTAAACAAATTTAAATTCACTTAATATAATTTACGTACTATTTAAAATTTAAAAAAAATAACATCTGACACAACATATGCAGTTGAATTACTTAATATTTGTTTAAAATTATATTTTTTCTCATTTAATAATTTCAAATTAAATTTATCTTAAAGTTATCTTATTTTTTCAAAGATTTATGAAATTCCCCGTTTCAAACAAAAATCTTTTCAAATTTTTGAAACAAACTGTTAAAGATATTTCCATATTTTTTTCAAACCAGGAAACGCTCAATCTTATTTCGAATATTTCTCATGTGATACTGGTTTTTCAAGATCAAAATGGCCTTCTGTTTGCATGCTTAATTTTGTGCTTTGTATTTCATTTTATTTTTATATTTAGAATAATTTAAATGAAATACTGTGTAAGCAAATTTTGGTCGAAAAACTTCTGGACAAATAACAATAAATTTAATCCATACCAAAGTATATTTTTCTTCCAATATATATATATATATATATATATATATATATATATATATATATATATATATATATATATATATATATATATATATATATATATATATTGTTGAAAAATGGAAGTGTATCCGACAATGTTTAAAGAATAAATAAAGGAAAGAAAATCTTGAATGGATCAAAATTGTTTATTGGAGTGCCGATCCACGTTTTGACCGAGAGGAAGTCTTTGAACACAATGCATCCTATTTATTATTTTAGATACAGAATAAAATGAAATATAAAAAATATCAAGTTTTTTTTAATATACAGAAGAACGGCTGTCGTCAGGGCAAGATATATATATATATTTGTCTGTGTAAATAAATAGGAGCCGTTTGAAATTAAACTTCGAATTTTGAGAGCTTCCTTGGTTACTTATCAGTAATACCTTTTTGAAAGGTTTGAATCCATTTCGCACTGCAATATTCCCTCTTACGATGTAGAATGAAAAACCGACTCGTCATTGACATATCCAAATGATTAACGGAGAAAGAAAGAGTTGACGGAGGAGAATTTAAAACTAAAATGATTTATCCATCAGTTATCTTATGTCATATTTCTACCAAAACGCTACCACACCCATTGTTGACGTTGACGGAAAATAAATATTTGTATATAGATATAGGTAAGAGGAAAGGGACGAATCATAAAAGAAGAAAGCTGAAACATGATATGAGAATAAAATAAGGAAACATTTTGGAAAAAGTTTTTGATAGATAATACGCTGGATCAGCAGTTAAGTAAATTATAAAACTTTAATTTATAGTTTAAATTAGATCTAAAGAAAAAATAATTTACCATTATATCAAATGGAAATAGATAAGGATAATACAACTAAAACACTGTCAAATAACTAAAGAAAAATCGTTGTTTGTCTTATATATATATATATATATATATAATATATATATATATATATATATATATATAATATATATAAATTGTAGGCCCTCGCCATTTCAAACACATTGTTTGATTACTTCATACTGTCGTGCCATAAGTCACCCAAAAAGTGCGATATACATATTAGTTTAAAATAAACGAGAAATTCTGGTGAAGCCAGCTAGGGTAGTGGTTAGAATGTCCGCCTGTTAGATCCGAATCACGCACAAAGCACTGCCCTGTCTATAGCTCTGCTGATGAAGCCAAATAGGCTGAAATGTACATACAGAGATCGACTTTTTCTCGATTTGTTTACGCTTTACATTTAAACCAACATGCACGCCTAATTCATTTAATTATAATTAATTAACAAATTAGGTATGACTTTAAGCACATAATCTCTCTCTCACACACACATATATATGTATATATATATATAACTTTTTATAATGTACATAACTGCTGATCCAGCGTATTATATATATATATATATATATATATATATATATATATATATATATATATAGTTTTAAAAACTTAATAATTCACGTTGTACAAATGATAGCATCATATAGTAACACTATAAGAAAGTTCAACTCGTATAGTTCTATTTCATCTTACATTTTAAATACACCGCTGGAATTTGAGCCTGTATATCTCTGTATATATATATACATATATGTATTTAGTATCAGAGTAAATAATGTGCTCGTTTACAAATGTAAGAGTTGTATTTGTTCATGAAATACAATAAAAAAGCGTTTATTACCATTGGTTTCAAAGAAGCATATTAGCCCCTTATCGTTACGAAAAATCGCTTTGAAGCGAATCTTTAGACAATTTTTCAGTCAGTTATATATAGAAGTAAATTGTTCTCTTCATAATCATCCACACCTTTCTCCCCCTCTTGTATTCATCTCTGACGCAATAGGGATATGCAAATGAATGACGAGAACACTTGGTCTGAAGATCGAATAGGTAAGAAACTGTCAGTAACCAGGGCCGTTGTCTCTATACCCACGCTACGCAGTCTACAATTTAATTGATGTAATTATCATTAAATCTAAAAACCTATTTCAGCATGGCTGTTCATTTCCCTTTATGGCATTTATGTTCACTTGAGATTTGAAAAGTGTCCATTTGAAAATGTTTAACATGCAAAGTCAAACTCCGCATGACTATCCTTAATTTGTAACTTCCTTTCTGAAAACAACGTGACACCCGTCACACGAAAGAGTTTGAGGCAGACACGCAATTCGCGCCATGTAAACAGACTTTCTTTCACGGACAGGTCAATAGTGGTGCTTTATAATCAGGGGAATTTTGCTGAATAATTTCTAAAAATGTTTTCTTAAACGAGCGGAGAAAGAGTACGTTAAATATTATCTAGTTCACACAATTTATATTAGACATATGTATCACACACACACACACACACACACACACACACACACACACAACACATATATATATATATATATATATATATATATATATATAGTTTTAATTATTTCGCGTGTGTTTCTAGATTAGTTGGCCAAGAAGTAATAAGAAAACAATTTTACTGGTGTCGGGGAGGTAAAATAATTAAAAAAGTATTAAAAATTCAAAATTTTTCATTTTTAATCTTTAATGCTTCGAAAAAGTGTTTTTTAGAATTTTTAACCAAACTATATATATATATATATATATATATATATATATATATATATATATATATATAATGAGAGTTTTGTGTGCATTAAGTACACCAAAGACTCGCTCAAGAATTGGCTCGCAGTCACTTGCGCAGATGCAGATAAAATGTGTATTTTAATTTTATTTTTGTACACTACGCCATCGTCCTTAGTGGACGGAAAGGATCCAAATATATATATATATATATATATATATATATATATATATATATATATATATATATATATATGTATATATATATATATATGTATATATATATATATATATGTATATATATATATATATATATATATATATATATATATATGTATATATATATATATATATATATATAATGCGTGTGTAGTTATTCATATAGTCCTATTTTTCCATTCCACGGCTAATCAGTGTGGCTAGACAAAGCAGCCTGCTTCAACTCGGAATCAAAACCCTACCATTTTGTCAGGTCATCCCTCGGCACCATCTACACAACCCACTATTTCAAAAAGGGAATTTACAGATACAAACATAAGGCCACTAGGAGCGTTATGTTTATTTTTTGCGTAATTAGCGGCCACCAGAAAATTCCATGGAAAATTAAAAAAACTCCCACATGGATATGAATCCTCTGTTTCCCCGAAAATAAGACAGGGTTTATACTAATTCTCACTCCGAAATTTAACACTGGGGCTTTATCTGAATGGCGTCTTATTCTTTATATATTGAAGAATGGCATTAAGAAGTCCAAAATAACGAAATCTCTAAAAACAGAAATTACGAAAAACGATCTTCATTTATTTACAATTAACATGTTCTTTTATTCAAAAACTCATTAACGGCAATTCATCAAAAGATAATCATATCATCCTCTGGAATGTTGTATGCTCTCAGCACGGGATTATTTTAAAATCATCCTGAAAAATCTCGCTAGGTCTTATTTTGCAGGTAGGTCATTTTTTCGCGGAATCACGGTACACATGACCCCGCAAGCACACACACACACAATAACATGCTCAGAATATAGAGAAATTACAGGTACACAATTATAAATACATGCGTTAACACAGTATATGACGTGTAGGCACACAGTACAATGCACATCAATATTCGCACAAATACCCAGATAAACAATAAATACGCACATGTAGATGCATAAATCCACACGCTTAGCGTATCAATCATCGAATCGGTGAGCGGACTTCAAATACGGCCCTGTCGGCTGGGGCTTTAGAATACATCGAGTGCTCTATGCAGAGAGGTAGGACCCCAAATCGGGTCACCTGTTAGTCGTGAGCGGCGACACGTAATGCTTAATGATGGAACTGTGATGGCCGAGCAGTTCATAGCTTGTAATACCCTACATTGGTTCTTACTTAGGCTAGACGCGCGGTCAAGTTCTAGCACCTATATGATTTTCCCAACCTTATTGCCGTTATATTAAAACCCAACCTTTTTTATCATATGTGCTAAGAGGTGGTGACTGAGGGTCTTAGTGTCCTGGTTATGACCTTAAACTCTATCTGATGGTGAAGTTCCAATTCTGTAACTCTAGGAATGTGGATTACCCGTTCATTACCCCTCATTCGTAATACACTCTGACTCGGAGTGATAGTACCTGTTAGGGTCTCATCTATAAGTTAAATAAAAAAATTGATAAAAGCAATTGGTAATTTGTTTAAAGTATTGTTAAGTATGTTATAATATATTAATATTTTGAAGGCCAATACAATGCGTATGAAAAATAAAAACAAAAAGATGTTATTTTTGTCTTATCGATTTCGAAGCATGAACTTCGATGATGAAGTTCATGCTTCGAAATCGATAAGACAAAAATAACATCTTTTTGTTTTTATTTTTCATACGCATTGTTTTGGCCTTCAAAATATTAATATATTATTAAAAAAATTGAGTTTGAAAATAATGTTGAATACCCATCAAGAATGAATAAAGCAAAATGACTTCGGAATAAAATAACGCAACAAGGTTTGACATGCCGTAAAATCAACTAACTTCAAATATTAGATCAAAATGATAGCATTTAACTTTGCGTTAATGTCCTTAAAAAATGGACAAATTCATATGCTTCCCAGAGAATCGATGAATAGTAGGTTAGACTGGGTTACTTCGCTTTTGTGAGGCAACTAGTCTAGGCAAAAAAGAATCTGGATTTAGACCAGCTTTACTCTGCTTAAAGAGAAACTTTATATCCCATCATGCCCCTGGCGGAGGGGTTGGGAAAATATATACGCAGTGGGATTCTTTAAATAAAAAAAATAAACATAATGAAAATGCACACACACATATTGGCGCACCTCAACAAGAGTGTAGTTATTTGGTCGCTGGAAAAAAATTCAGCAACATATTTTTGCCTAATATAACGGTAATTTTAGAAGCGACTCCTCCCTTCTTGTATGATTACCAGGTAACAACTTCCTTATCCTAAAATGTTCCATAATTCGACTGTAAAGGGGAATTAATCCTTAGATAGAAAGGACAAGGAGAGATAGAAGGGACAGATAGATAAAAGAAAGAGGGAGATGGAGATTGTTAGATAGAAGGGACTGGCATAGATAGAGAGATAGATAGAAGGGACTGGCTGAGATTGATAGATAGACAGAAGGGACTGGCTGAGATAGATAGATAGATAGATAGATAGATAGATAGATAGAAAGGACTGGCTAGATAGATAGAGATAGATAGATAGATAGAAGGACTGGCTGAGATAGATAGATAGAGATAGATAGAAGGGACCGGCTGAGATAGATAGGTAGATAGATAGAAGGGACCGGCTGAGATAGATAGATAGATAGATAGATAGAAGGGACTGGCTTGAGATAGATAGATAGATAGATAGATAGATAGGGACCGGCTGAGATTAGATAGATAGATAGATAGAATAGAAGGGAGACTGAGATAGATAGATAGATAGATAGAAGGGACCGGCTGAGATAGATAGATAGATAGATAGATAGATAGAGAAGGGACCGGCTGAGATAGATAGATAGATAGATAGATAGAAGGGACCGGCTGAGATAGATAGATAGATAGATAGATAGAAGGGACTGGCTGATATAGATAGATTGATAGATAGAAGGGACTTGGCATGATAAATAGATAGAAGGAACTGTGCGAGATATAGATGTATTGGAAGTGATTCCTCCCTTCTTCCCTGATTACCAGAAAACAAACTTTCTTATCCTAAAATGTTCCACAATTCGCAGTAAAAGTAAATAAATCCTTACATAGAAGGAACAGGATGAGATAGATAGGAATAAAGAAACGGGTTGATATAGATATAGATAGATTATAAACCGGTGTATATATATATATATAAGAAAGGAAAGGGTAAGATAGATTAGAAGTGACTCCCCGCTACTTGCTGATACCATGAAACAACTTTCTTATCCTAAAATTTTTTCCCACAATTTGGCCTTGTGCCAAACAAAGGTCGGTTTTGTAAATATATCTCCACAAATCCCAGCATGTGTCTTTGCATCGCTGAGGCGGAGTTCAGTTGTACGTACATTATACGGGTTCCCCATTTTTTTTCTTTTCGCATCCCCTTCACATCACACAAGGTTTTGGGTGATGGAGTTTCCATTAAACCCTCACTACCCAACGCTTCACTGAGTCCTCAAATCGGCATGAAATTGTAGCAACCAACGGACGGGTGGGTGGGTCTTGGTGGTGGATGTGATAGAAACTTATACTGTACGCATGGACCGATGTTGAAAACACATTTTCTGCAGGTTACTCGGCGTTAAATACTAAGAGATCTTTAGAAAAAGAAAGAAGAAAAAAATTGCAGGTGTGTGGTGCAAAGGGGTTAGAAAAGACTTGGATTACGTCAGTTTTACTTACATTTAGAAGAGTCACTTACAACTGAGCAATGATTAGCCTACCAGTCCTCGAGAAATATTCGGTGCTAGAGTGAGTTCGATAGTCACTGGGTCACCAGTATTATCCTCAACTCAAAACACATACATATTCTGGTGTATTAAAATTATTTTTTATGAACGAAGAATCTATGGGAAATATCTGGAGGATTCTTGCAGGTTTCATGAATGTATATAAAACTCTGCATTTTGTACATTTCAACGATCCTGCATTTTGTACATTTCAACGATTTAATTTTTTTTCGAAATCCGATGGTCAGGTTCTCGTCTATTAGGCATTTTAAAGTACCATTAGGAGGACCTGTGGATACCCCACAGTATGATAATTTAATCATTACATGGTTTGATATATTTACTTAAGAGCAATTACTAATAGTTCAAAATGTAAAAAGTATAATCTTGATTTACATTTTTTCTTTTCCCCCTTTTCATCATGTTCAATTGAGACAGATTAGTTATCGCTTCCGCGTGCTCACCCCTTTTATCTGTTTCCCCTACTCACATTTTTATATCTTTCTTCCTTCCTTTCTTATATTTTTCTGTGTAGCATTTCCTTTTTCTTCCCTTCATTTCTTTATAATAAAACGAAATGGTTCATTATTTAGCTGAGGTAACAACACTCATTAGAAATAAGATTTCGACGGATAAGCGACACCAGATAAAGAGTTTACATTTTTGCATTTCATCTTAGAAGACAAAACCGTCCAAGGTCATCGTTAAATCTTGCAACACCCTCTGGTTAAAAATGAGACCGTCCAAATCTTTAATTGTACATTAAAGAACACTAATATTAATACATAGATATGTTTAATAATATAGTTACAGTGTTAATTTTATTACTGATTTAGAGTATTTAGATCTGTATATGAAGTAAGTTTTAGATTAGAGATCTGTACAAAAAAATTGTATAAATGGAAGTACTGGAATTCTTGCAAACGTAAGTCTAATCAAAATATTTCGAGAAATTAAGTAAAAATTTAGTAGGATAAATTGATTCAATTATTTTTTAATAATTAATCCAATATTAAAGTTATTTTCCGAGATTCAACGTTCATTTTATATTGCTAAGATTCTGTAATTTAAGAAAATATAATCTTAGTGTATACAAACTATAAACGTGTACTACTACTACTACTACTACTACTAACTACTACTACAACAATAATAATAATAATAATAATAACGATAGACTATACAAACAGGACTGTTAAGATCAGCAAGAATACTCAGAAGAGTCCTGGAGACTTGCTGTCACTCAGCGCCCAGTGGACCATCAGCTTAGATGTGTGTGAAATACCAAATGATAATGACAATCGCGCTAACAGCACGGATTCCGATGACTATTTCTTGCCAACTGCCCCTATTGATCATAGTTTTGACAGGTCCTCGGTACGACATCCAGTATCAACACCGAGTTTATCAATGTACATTTTTACTGGTTGGTCAGTGCTGGTGTGTTCATGTGTAGTTCCCTCAGGAGTACATCACATTTGAATTCATATTTACTTCACCAAGTGTCCAACATGAGTTGTTTATCTTATTTGGATTGTTTTGTCATAGACAAATACTCATAATATATATAAACCTTTGCACATATTTAAAATATTGTCAATGAATTTGCTTAAAACCAGAGTTCGTTTGTGATATTCAAGCAGTCATTCCCATGGCGAAATGAAAGGCGTCTCTGATATCAAAGCAACATTTTCTTAAAGGAGGAACACACAAAATAACGTCAGTGAACAGCATTTAAAAATTACTTTCAAAGCAAAATAGAAATTTAAGAAAAGCGAACCAGTTTTTGTAAAGAAAGATGTTGTTCGACAACAATCTGAATGTATACTATTGCATTACATTTAAATGATTGTCAAAATGCACCATACATCACTTTATAATTTAGGCGGTTGAATATTAGTAACATTGTATGTTTAAATAGATTCATTCAAATTCTATTATACAATATTTCAGATAGGAGGCGTTTGTTGAGTAATGGTTATCGTTGTGCAAAATGGATACAGTGAACTTTTAATTCTTGCATTGACTGCTTGCATTTCACATAGGGCTAATGCCCTTGGGAAAGGTGTATATATATATATATATATATATATATATTATATATATATATATATATATATATTTAATTAATTTGCAGAGTTTTCACAGATCAGTGTTCATTATAAACAGCTACCCAGGTTTCATGCCAAGGGGCAATCATCAGGCCGTTGAGTAAGATCCCATGGTGTTTGTTGAAGATCTTTACTCAGTGTCACATTCTGGACCACAAATAACGTCGGTTACTTCTGCGGACGCTATTGTAGTTCGGATTTACTAAAAATAAATTTTTCCAAAATTTGCATTTTTTTGTAATAATGCCAACGAAGTTACCTCCCTTTATTCGTTAAAAATAGAAATTTTTTTATTTTGAAAAATTTTTTTATTATTTTTAAATTAATTCCGTTTGATAAAGGATGTATATGTTTTCAAAAAAACATTTTTATATATATGGTAGAGTCTTTTAAATTTTTTCCAACATAATGCAAAGGTGGATGGTGTTGTTCCTTTGTCGAAAATCCATTTTTTTATTGTTGAAATATCAGATTGGGATCTTACTCAACAACCTGATGATTGCCCCTTGGCATGAAACCTGGGTAGCTGTTTATAATGAACATTGATCTGTGAAAACTCTGCAAATTAAATAAATATTAGCTCTCACAATTTGTGATTGAGCACTGTATTTTCTTTGTTTCATCACAAAAAAAAATTGTTTATAATATATATATATATATATATATATATATATATATATATATATATATATATACTATTCCCTTTATCGCTATAGGTAATTAGGAAGACTTAGCTCTTTAACCTTATGGCAACTTGTCTAGAAGGAAAATTCTGAATCCAAACCTGTTAAATTCCGCTTAAAATGTTACCTTGTTAATCAATCTGATCGAGCGGAGGGGTTGGGTAATTGTATACAATATTTCAGTTAACACCTGAGAACAAATAATAAAACAAAAGGTTTATACAGTTGTATATGTAGTTGTTAAAATTAGAAGAGAAAATATAGGCAAAATTAACTAAATATTAACGGTTCATATTGCTGCAGATCATTGGACAAATTTGGAACATGAAATAAGATTGTATTTTTCATTAATATGCACAATAAAAATGACTTGAATAACTTTGATATTTCGAACTGTTGTCTCAGTCTTTATTGTGTATAAACACAACATTCATGCCACAGTAACTCCGGCTCTGTTCATGTTTTATTTTTAATTACCTTAAAGTCATCTTCAAACAATTACCCCGTTGGAATTAATGGGTAATCGCCTGAAGATGACCTGATTTAAAGTAGTTGAAAAGTACACCTGAACAGAGCTCGAGGTTACTGTAATCTGAATGTTTATATACAATAAAGATAAGGACAACAGTCCGAAATATCAAAATAATTCATATCATACCTCATCTCATAAATACATGCAAGTATAAGTCTAAAATGATTTGGTTTGAAATCTTTTCATGAGAATTTAATCAGATGTTGTTTGAAGAACTAGCTAATATATTTTTCGATGGTCGATTTAAAATCAATCATGAAGATTATTTCATAGTTCATTTGTATTGTATTAGTGAATCTAGGAAAAAAGACTGATATGCATTGAAGAGCAAATTATAGTTGGTTTGTCTCATATGCCGTAACATAAAAAGATTAAGCCCACCTTTGTCATCGATGACTACTCACTGGACCTTTAACAATACGCAGTATAGGACTTATTCCCTTACCAAAGGATTCCATAACTCAGGACTTAATTACTCTAAGCCCTTTTCAACTGGCCAGGGATGGCATTTAAAAACTTAACAGTCAGAGAGGTCCCCAACCGATCAATTTGCTAGTCACATAAATGTGTGTTCTGATCCTATAGTACACCCCAACCCTTTTTATAATTTATGTGCTTGAAGGCGGTGGTTGAGGGTCTTAATGTTCTGGGTATGTGGTTAAACTGTATCTAGTGGTGAGTTTTGTTGAAGTGAATTAGTGTGTTGTTGGGTTGAACAACAGCGACTAGCTAAGCACACTGAACCAGTGCAAGACGATAAGTGAAGGGGTTTTAGTATAGTATATTGGCGTTTCGCCCCCAGGCGACAGGGGGAGGTAATTCAACTATAATTTTTCCAGACATTTCCTCCGAGTCTAGCCATTAAACAATGCGCCTCCATAAATCTCATCGGTATATTTTTGTTGAATTGAGATTGAGACCAGTATGGCATTGCTTTGACCATGGTGATGTAGAACTAAAATACCATGAATCTGGAAATGGCTGGACGTTTGTGTCAGCATCTGCATGGAAAAACTCCGTCAATGCAACTATAGGAGGTGTAGGAATGCTTCTCAGCCCTCGAGCGCTAAAATCACTTAACAGCATAGAAAAAATCCAACCTAGAATCATGAGTGCCACGTTTAATGGCAATCCCTGCATGACTATAGTCTCATGTTACAGCCCAACAAACGTCAGCGACGAAACGGACATTGAAACATTTTACAATGGGCTATCCTCCCTATGCATACACACCCCCAAACATAACGTACTGATAATTGGGGGAGACATGAATGCACAGATAGGAAGAAACAAAAACAATAGATTCGGCCTACACAACACCCCAAACAGGAACGGTGATCTCCTAGCCGAGTTTTCCCTTGAGAACAGGCTTGTCTGCCTGAACACTAAATTCCAAAAACGGAAGGGCAAACTATGGACATACACGTACCCAAATAGCACAAAAGCGCAACTAGACTACATCCTAATAAACAAAAAATGGATAAATAGTGCAATGAACTGTGAAGCGTATTCTTCCTTTGAAGGAGTATCCTCCGATCACAGAATAGTCACAGCAAAATTACGACTTAGCCTACGTAGAAACAAAAAACAAACCAGCAAATCTGAACGATACGACTGGTCGACACTTACCAACAGCGATATTTGCAATCGCTACGCTGTTACAGTAAGAAATAAATTCGATATCCTCCAGGAGACATCCGAAAGCTCCACACCAAACGAGGAATACGAAAACTTTGTTAGTGCTCACTTAGAAGCGGCAGCCGAGTGCATACCAACCAAATTAAAAGCCGAACACTCTGTTCCCTGGGAGACAGAAGCAGTTAGAGAAAAAAGAAACGATATAAAAAAGCAGCCCAACTCAATAAAACAAACCCAACTAACACCAATTTACACAACCTTAGGAAAGCCCAAATAGAACTAACCAAAACATACAAAAAGAACAAACAGAATATATACAAGCACAAATAAATAATATTAGATCATCGGTAGAAGACAGACAGTCGCGATTAGCATGGCAAACAGTAAATGAAATTAGTGGTAGGAAAAGTACCTCTAGATCAAAACTAAAGGCAAACAGCCAAAAAGAAAGACTCCAAAAATGGAAAGACCACTTCCAGAAACTTCTGGGGAACACACCTAAAATCATGGTAAATAACACTCAAAAGATCATAGATAGACAACTAGACATAAAACTGGGGGATTTTACAACAGAAGAACTCCACGTAGTCTTAAATAAACTAAAAGGTAGACGGGCGGCGGGTCTTGACGAAATACACCCGGAGGTATGGAAAATGGGCAAGTTCAGCGACATACTGCTTAGGCTATGCAATGCAGTATATAGACAAAATAGAATAGAAAAATGGACAAAAGGATGCATCCTCCCGTTCCCCAAAAAGGGAGACATAGGAATAGCTAAAAACTACATAGGCATAACTCTTACGGCTATCGCAGCCAAGATCTATAATGCCCTTCTTCTTAATCGCATCCGACCCGAAATAGAGAAAATTCTTAGGAAAAACCAAAAACGGATTCCGTAGAAACCGTTCCACAACCTCTCAGATCCTGACTATACGACGAATCATAGAAGGGATTCGAGCAAAGAATCTAGAGGCAACGCTACTATTCGTAGATTTTTCCAAGGCATTTGATTCCATACACAGAGGAAAAATGGAACAAATACTACTAGCATACGGGCTACCAGAAGAAACTGTTGCTGCTATAATGATGCTCTACAAAGATACACAAGCAATGGTACGCTCACCCGATGGCGACACAGATTTCTTCGACATCGGAACTGGAGTCCTACAAGGAGATACACTAGCACCATATATATTTTATATGCTTAGACTATGTACTCCGAACATCATTAGATACCATAAAAGAAGAAGGCTTCACACTAAAAAAGGCAAGAAGCAGGCGATATCCCGCACAGAAAATCACAGATGCGGACTACGCTGATGACCTTGCACTTCTTGCAGATACACCACCACAGGCCGAGTCACTACTGCATAGCCTAGAGAAGGCAGCAAATAATATTGGCCTTCATGTAAACTCCGATAAAACAGAGTACATATGTTTCAAAAGAAAAGGAGACATAACCACACTCAACGGTAAGCCCCTTAAACCAGTAGAACAATTCACATACCTAGGTGGTAATATCCTGTCCACAGAAAGCGATGTAAATACACGAATAGGAAAAGCGTGGTCGGCCACAAACAAATTATCAGTAATATGGAAATCTGATCTCACTGACAAGCTAAAGCGACAATTCTTCCAGGCGGTGGTTGTATCAATGTTGCTGTACGGATGCACCACATGGACCCTAACGAGGCGCCTTGAGAATAAGCTGGATGGGAGCTGCACAAGAATGCTGCGTGCAGTCCTGAATAAATCGTGGAAGCAGCACCCCACGACGAAACAGCTATATGGCCACCTGCACCCCCCCATCTCACAAACCATTCGAGTGAGACGGACAAGACATGCCGGGCACTGCTGGAGAAGCAAGGATGAGCTCATAAGTGACGTTCTCCTGTGGAAGCCAACACACGGACATGCTAGTGTGGGCCGCCCAGCAAGGACCTACATTGACCAACTAAGCAAAGATGCAGGTTGCTGCGCAGAGGACCTCCCTGGGAAAATGAATTTATAGGAAAGGTTGGCGAGAGATTGTCATGGATATCCGTGCTAATAGCGCGACATGATGATGATGATGATGGCATTGCTTAGGGTAAATTTTATTTAAAAATTAACATGGTTCGTTGAATCTGTTTTGAGTGAATGCGAAACACTCCAGTTTGCTTTAAGGAATAAATATGTATTTTATAAACAGTGGCTATTATTAAAAAAATGAAAAGAAAAAAATCGATTGATTTGAATTTCCGTAATTTTGTTCACGTTTCAGCTAGGAACGTCTAACAATGGCATATATAAAATGTTAACGCCATTTTAATTTTTAAATACATTCGATGATGTAAATCAAATCTTCATTTTTGCACAAAATTATGCTTTGGTGATAGTATATATATATATATATATATATATATATATATATATATATATATATAATATATAATATATTGCTCTAAGTGTTTTATTTTCGTAGTTTCCTCCGGACATACACACCTACACACACATGGTGAATATTAAAATAAAACCTATGAGCTAAACTTCATTACTCATGTTTAATATATTATATATTTAAAACTTTTAATGCAAGTGGTATTACATGCGCACTGCTAGGGAACCATGTGTAAATTTGCAGTTTTAGTTTTGAATTACCGAAACTGGAGGCATGCTGAGTAACTGACAATTCTCACAATTTCGACCCCACCAAAGTGTTGTAAAATCTCACGGTTAAAACATCAATTTTTGATATAACACTTTGTTTTTATGGTGTTTTTAGTATTAAGTAGTAACAGTATGCGACCTCTGCATAAGTATTTTAAGTTTTAATGTAATATCAAATGATATAGACTAACTAAATTAAATATTATTGGCATTTCAATTTCGGAAGACTATAATATAGTTTTTGTACCCCTGAAATTACAGCGCCTCCTGTGACTGAAGTCCAATGTTTGAAAAACATTCTCGATCGCAGATGTTGCATGTGAAGGCTGTCCCTGAAGATGTTGATGTCCCGGTGCTTTGTTGCCGCTGCTTTCTTCTGGACCACTTAGCTACATGTTGCGTCAGGGTGACTTCAGACATGAACAGTCCTCTACGGAGAGCCTGACGCCACCGAGGGCTGTCTTGAGCCAAATCTTCCCAGCTGGAAGGGACAATGCCAAAGCATCTGAGATTCTTGCAGAATCTCACAATTTCAACCCCTCCAAAGTGCTGTAAAATCTCTGTTAAAACATCAAATTTTGATATAACACTTTGTTTTTATGGTGTTTTTAGTATTAAGTAGTAACAGTATGCAACCTCCGCATAAGTATTTTAAGTTTTAATGTAATATCAAATGATATAGACTAACTAAATTAAATAACAACGCATATAAAACATTACACTTATTCTAATTGGTTTCTATATAAAAACATTCGTATGATTGACCTGAATACGTTGATGAATAAAACACTAATATTAGAGATCAATAACGCCAAATAATTATTTAGTAAGCCCTGTTTTGTTAAAATGAGTATGGAAATCAACTACACCATATATTATGTAAACCTTTATTTCGTAGTGATATATAATATACATTGCAGGATTTTAAAAGCATTAATAACATGGTTTGTTTTTAGGCAAATCTCACCCAGATTTTCATAGACATCATTATTAAATAAGATTTATTCTGTATTAATTATTGACTTTAAATTAAATACTCATTGATAAACTTACTTGATTTCTATGGTATTGTGACGTAATCAGTGATGTAATTTCGGTTTCAGACACTCTGAATCTCCATTATTATGACTAGCAACAGAAAACACCCTCCGGGTGTCGTAAAATTAATTTTTGAAAGACATTGCCTGAGAGGGTGGGAGTAAAAAATTCAATGTCAGAGGGTCTGTATCATAAGCAAAATCCTCATATTTATTAAAGGTGTAAAAAAAAAATGAAATGAAAACTGAGCCCGATCCCTCTCAAATAAAATGTTGCGTGTGATAATCAATTATTTTGAATATTTTCCACATCAATTTTATACAGAATTGTAGGTATTTATTTATTTGTAATCTTTTTAGTTAACTTCTTGTTACTGGAAAAAAAAACAGGATGAGAGTAAAAAAACAATTTTTTAAATTGCTTACTCAAATTTTGGGTGTATATAGCATAAGAATATTGTGACGTAATCTGTGACGTTGAGCTATGACGTAGATTTTGTTACAGACAGAATAAAATCTCCATTATTAATAGAAATGTATTGCAGCTCATTGTTTTCTTATTTTTGTGTGTGCAATTTTTATGATTTTAATTTTAAGCATCAACGAAATACACGTTGTTTCATTTACATGGGAAGAATTGTTCAAATTGTAAATCCCCTAGATTGTCTGAAAAAACAAAGGTACTTTTGTGCATATCGAATATATTTGAACTTATATAAGAAATTCCCTAAATTAAAGACATTAATCCGTCTGTTCTCCTTTAGCCCAATCGTAAATACAACAGGCTGTATTCTTTATATATGGTTAGAAAAGCAGTAAGGTAGAAGTAAAATTAAATTCAAGTTAAACTTACACAGCTTAAAATTGACCTTGTGTCAGTTCTTGTTCGTGGCAAGAGGTTAGGTAAATGCAAAAGAGACGAATTTGTAATATTAACAGAACTAGAAGCGGCTATCCAGCAACGACTTGGCAGAGGAGGGGGCAAACACTGGTATATTGATTACTTTTGAGATTTACAAATGCGGTCATTTTTATGTACAATTTCAATTTCAATATATATATATATATATATATATATATATATATATATATATATATATATATATATATCTTAGTCAGTAGAGTAACCGTCAGGGAATCAACAGTTTCGGGTTCAATACCACCCCCCGCCGACTCAGCGTATGAGTAGCGCAGTTTGTTCTGTGCGGTAAAATAAGAGGCTGACGGTAGGTGTGGCGAGCGCCTCAGCAAGTATCTCCGTGGACTATCGCCTAAACCGACAATAGGTTACTCCGTATTTTAAGGGCCGGGTTAGCTCAGTCGGTAGAGCGTTCAGCTAGAAACCACAAGGTTCCTAGTTCGATATCGACCCTCGCCAACTCAGCTTATGGGTAGCACGCGGTAAAGTAAGGAGATGATGGTAGGTGTTGCGCTCCACCTCAAATGCAAAAAAAAACTCCTTGGTCTAGTGCTAGTGAAAAGGAGATAGACTCCTTCGCTGATTGGCTGATACCGACTTTAGGCCACCCCGACTTATATATATATATATATATATAATAATATATATATATATATATATATATATATATTAAAAATTCCTAAATATTTTCAAAAATAAATCAAATCTTCATAATCTTTGCTCAAGAAGCAAGAACTGGTGATATTTAATGTTTATATATTAATTATTGTCGTTAATTGTTTTATTTTCAAAGTTTCATCCGGACATACATAATCACTAACTGCCCTTTATATATGTATAGATAATCGTCGATCCTAATAGATAAGTCTATCACTAATTTACCTACAAATGTTCACTGGACAAATTGATTTTTATAGAAAAAGATAGCTTGACTTAAATAGGTATATCAAGATTAGAGTATCTAAATTCTCCAAGGAAATATTTTCTAAGGTATTTTTTCTCCAAGGAAATATTTTCTAAGGTATTTTTTTTTTTACGGCAGTCGATTTGCAATTCCAATGGTAGCACTCGAGATTATATGGTAAATTACAAAGGCCAAATTAAATCGTCCGAAAATAGAATGTACCGATAAGTAATTCTTCTTAGAATGATTTAATACTCTGGAAAAGCACCGGTTCCCGTTAGATCAGCGAAGTTAAGCATGGATGAACCGGTTAATTACTTAGATGGGTGACCATTCATGCAACATCGGATATCAAAAGCGGATATCAAAATGACTTGATTTGGCATTAAATAACCCGAAATTTTTTGATATGCCGTAAAACAACCAAACAAAACCATACGCTGGAAATGTCCATAAAAGAGGTTTTTGTATTTAGTCAGAATTAAGAGTTACAAATATCTTAACGATTCATTGATTGATAGATTTTAACGGCAGGTGAACCCGCCTAGAGATATTTTATACAGTTTAGGTAATTGTATATTTATATCAACTTTATTTCGTGTTTCTTAAAAGATTTTTTGCGTATTATATTATTAAAAAAAAGTATTTATTCTCATCTAATACACGTAATTCGGAAATAGATGTATTTGACCAATAGGCAGTGTCATAATATAGACTACCATTTCAGGTCAGAGTGGACCTAGAAGTAATGGCAATATACTTTATACTCTCTGAGCATCAGAACTGAAGCATCACAACCAGATATTACTGTGCCATAGCCAGGACACATTATTTTTCGGGGTGAGGGGTACCACTCTACAGAGGAATAAAGTCAACGTATTTTAAGTCATTCTGACAGGGTAAAATTGTTCAAAGAATATCAGCAACTTTTTATTTTTATCAAAGGTTTTATTTAAAATATCGAATGCGATTTCATACATAATTAAGTATACGCACGAAAAAAAAAGTTTGATTTTTGTGTTTTTGTTGTAAATTTGCCATAAAATTCTTTCGAAACATTTTACTAATTATGTGGCCTGCCTCTGTAAAGGGGTAAGACTCCCCCAAATGGGGCCACCTGTTGGCCCTGTGTGGTGACCCGTGATGCTTAAGGATAAAACCCAGGTGATTGAGCAGTCCCTGACTTGCAATACTTCACTTTGACCCTTTCTTAGGCTAGACAGGCAATCGGAGAGGGCCCACTTCGATCAATCGGCTGGTCACGTCAAGCCCTAGCACATATGATTTTCCCAACCCTATTGCCCTTATGGCAAGCCCCAGCCCTTTTTTCATATGGGTGCTAGAAGGCGGAGGCTACATGTCATGGGAATGACGTTAAACTCTGTCCGATTGCTCCATGGTCCACTTTGACCCGAAATGGTAGTATCTGTTAGGGTCCCATATAGGAGTTAAATAGAAAAACATGAGTTTATAAACAAAATTTGATTACCCATTAAGAATGAATTTATTTCAAAACTTTGTCGAGATTAAATGACCCACTGGGGTTGATATGCCGTAAAACAAACCAAACCAAACTAATTACGTGGAGTCATTTTTAAAGCCTTATATAGACTAGTACAATATATTTTATTCGATTTTGTTTTTATCTAAATGTATATTTAATTTAGTTTCTAATTGAAATATACCAAATTATTTACTTTATCTCTCATAATTAGTATAGATTATTATAGTTTAATTAGTTCATCAATCGTTTATACGAACCGAAATAAATGTTAAAATCAAAGGGAGAAAATTTCTAAGATGCTTGGTTATTTTGGTTATTAACGTCTACTCAAAAATATAAATATATTTAGAAAAAATAAAATCGAAAATGGTAAAGTATTAATAACAATAATTCTTAATAGCAAATACATATTTATTTTATCATGACTATGAATTTGGTACAATTTTTATTACATAGCAAACCATATCAATATAAGTTATTTATCGCAATACAAATACAATGACAATTTATATTAGATTATATATATATATATATATATATATATATATATATATATATATATATATAAACAAAATTTGGGTTATTTCCTAGTTGAGTAACATATTACAGGGTGACCCAGAAAAAAAAAAACAGTACCCACACATTTTGTAATAAATCTTAATTTTGATTTTTTTAAATTTTAAGTCCAAGGTTTAGTTTAATGGGAAAATAAATAATTTGGCTTCTGTTTTTCTGGGTCACTCTGTAATATCATGGTTCTCAACAAGGAAATAACCCAAAATTTGTTGTGAAAAACTGCTGAATTTGGAAATGTCCTAAAATCTATTACGCTTTTTAGTAAATCTTACGAGAATTTATGCAAACCACAAGGTTTCTAGTTCGATACCGGTCCCCGCCAACTCAGCGTATGAGTAGCACAGGGATCTGTGCGGTAAAGTAAGGAGCTGATGGTAGGTGTGGCGCTCCACCTCAGATGCTAAAAACAATCTCCTTGGTCTAGCGCTATTGAAAGGGGGATAGACTCTCTCGCTGACTGGCTGATACCGACTTTAGGCCGCCCCGACGACTTTTTTAGCAATAGTCTTAAAAGATGTGTGTTGAGTGATGTAGAAATTAGCAAGTTCAAACAAATCGTGGTGTCTGCTCATCAAGTAAGACTTCTGTTTCAATTTCGCCAAAAATATATACACAAAAATGTTCTATTTATAGTATTTCAATATAAGTTAAGATAACCTTTTTATATTTATAAATCAGTAGATGGGTTACAAGTAAGTTCATATTAGGATGATTCTAAGTTGAACCTTTTCTTCCAGGAGCGGAATGATAGTTGTTCAGGTTCAGTTGAGAGCTCGATATTCAATATTATTGAACAGCGCAATATAACTGGTAAAGATAAATACTTAAAATCGGTCATTTTGCAGCTATAGATCTATTTCTACCCGCATGTCTGTGTATACATACTATCATCAGACCACTATTGAAAAATAAAATCAGCAGTCTAATAAGTATACACAGATATCTGTGGGTAGAAATAGATCTATAACTGCAAAATGACCGATTTTAAGTCTTTATCTTTACCAGTTATATTGCGCTGTTCAATAATATTGAATATTGAGCTCTCAACTGGATCTGAACAACTCTAACATTCCGCTACTGGAAGCAACACAAAATTTTGGTTCAAAAAATTGCCCTGCGTCTTATACATCGTAAGTGAAGTTTGAGACCTTCCGTAGGCCTAGGCTAATATTCTCTATGATACTCACTAACCCAGCTTACACTCAGTACTTTTACCTACCCTAAACTGCCAAATTGCTTTTATACATCTATGTTTCTGCTTGTGTAATGCACAGCTAGACTGTTTTCAACAATATATGCTTAAATACACTAAAAACTTTTTTCCTGAACCTGACCTGCTGAAATAGGGGGGGGGGGCGTCTTTATATGTCGTCAAATACCGTGTATATATAATATATATATATTATATATATATATATATATATATATATACACACACACTGAATTCAAACATGTAAAGTTACGCTTAAGACATTTGCCTTGTGCCATATCCTGCTCATGCGGAAGGATTAGTCAAAATGTAAGTCTTTTATATTATTGTTACAATTTTGTTCTATTCAAAACTGGACCGCTTTCCAACTCCCCTCTACCCACTGACTCCCCAAAGAATTTATCTTTTAAAAGTGACACATATAAGTATTAGAGATAACTGTATGACTTTATTTCTATAATAGTTTACATTAAGTCAAAAGAAAAAGAAAAGAAAAAACCCAAAACAAACATTTACTATCCTCGTTAACGCCTGTCTCTACAGGATGTAAGAGCCGGACTTTAACGATACATACCTCATATATCCCGCCTCCCTTCTTGAAGATAAGAAACACTGTTTTTTCAGGTGTGCTTTAGTTTCCTCTTGAGAATACAATCAAGGTACATGTTTTTGCATTTGCACAGGTGTGAAACTCACCTGAAGGTTTACTGGTAAAAAGATATGTATGTATCAACAATAGGATTTTAGCAGATTTTATTTTGAAAACTTCGCTTATCTCATCGTGTTTATAATATTGAAATTAATGGGGCGCTCAGTATTGTCAGCTTCAATGAAATGAATACTAAGTCTAATGTAATTCTATTTAAAGTTCATTTTGAAGATGATACCTTAAACAAAAACATTGAAAAATGAGTTTGGGTAAAACTGTCTTTTAATGATTTAACTCTTTCACTTTTTTCTATTAGCTCTCTCCCTCTCTCCTTATATATATATATGTGTGTGTGTGTGTATATATATGCGCCAGTCAGTATTTATGTTCCGATAAAGTAAATATGTATACACATTAAATATCCCCAGTTCTTGCTTTTTGTGCAAGAATTATGAAAATATTATTTATATTCAAAGATGATTAAAAACAAAATCTACAAAGAAATAACATTGAAATTCTACTTAAAAGGTTCCAAGGTGTGTAAATTTCAATAGCAAACAAATCAGTACACCAGGGTTTTTATTTTATCCCTCTTACACCTATGCGACGCTGAAAAGCAATTTCTGGGATATATATATATATATAGTAGTCGTCGGGGCGGCCTTAAGTCGGTATCAGCCAATCAGCGAGGGAGTCTATCCCCTTTTCACTTGCGCTAGACCAAAGAGAATATTTTAGCGTCTGAGGTGGAGCGCCACACCTACCGTCAGCTCCTTACTTTACCGCACAGATCCTTGTGCTACTCATACGCTGAGTTGGCGAGGACCGTTATCGAACTAGGAACCTTGTTGTTTCTAGCCGAACACTCTTCCGACTGAGCTAAGTGTAGATAACATTCCTGTTAGATTTGAAAACAGTGTCCAATATCATTGATAGAGCGTTTATTTGTATTAAGGTAGCAAAGAACATGGAGTCAACACCTGGTTACTGGTTCTCGCCCCTGTGATTTTTAGACCAAAACTGGTTTGAAGATCGCATACGTGAAAAACTGTCAGTAACCAGTTGTTGACTCCATGTCACCACTACCTTATCTTATATATATATACGTCATCTCTTGCAATAGAGTAATTAAACCTGAGAGTTTTCTTAGTTTATGTTACTTCTTATTTGAATTTATATTTTATCCAGATATTTTAAAGAATAATATCGGCTGCCTTCACATGTATGCCTCCTGCATAAAAGTAACAAGAAAACTTCCGAACTCGAGTCCTAAAATTCAATTTTTAAGAGTCTATTTCCTTCCTCCCTTCAAACTCCTTGAAACTCTTCAGGGCAATATATTTAGTCCCGTTCATTTCCCATTCATCAAAGTTAAATCACTCGGGCAACCACTTGGACACTTTTCTGCTAAAATGAAAAAGACTTGAGGTTTTCGCGTTTTGTAAGTACTTTTCGCCGGTCTTTGAAATACCAATATTATATTTACCTCCCAACAGGGCCAAGGCACTTGACGTGTTGGCATTTTGTACTCGTCTATGGGGACATTACACGGCTCATCCCATCCAAGAAGCGTAAGGTCTGTCCCTAAACTTCAAGTGGATTTCCACACTCAAATACCTTCAATCGATTACATAGAGACACGTGCAGCAGATAAGAAATGGATCGCCCCCAACCCATATGAAGCGTCACTATGACTTTTTGATAATGGAGTTAGTTGATCTTCTACAAATTTTCTCGTTATTTTAACGAACCTTACTAAATATTTTTAAAAATCGGCTAAAGAGCAATTGTTAATAATAGTCCATGGTCGTTTGTTAACATTTGAGTTAAAATACCTTTGTTTTTTTTTCTTAAATCCAGATTGAATTTCGGATACCATAGCTCAGGAAAAAACTTTAGTAAAGACCTAATGCGCCAATTGATGGATTAAAACGGCTTCGTTACAAACTGTCTTTATACAAACTGGGTATTCACGAATGATTCTAAATTAATTTAATTAATGGATGAAGCAATTTCATGATTAACTTTCTCGACTTTTTAAATTTTATTTTATTTCATTTTTTACATTATCACAAGTAATAAATCCTATTAATTTCAGTTCGTTAAATTATTTTGCTCGAAAAATAAATTAAATAGTTTCCCTGGAGACGCATGCTTGCATTTTATATCTTGAGAACTCTTCGATATATATTGTATCTTGAGAACATATCAATTCAGTCATAGATAATTTTTTTAAAAATATAATATAAAAAGTTACACACACACACACACACACACACACACACACACACACACACACACACACATATATATATATATATATATATATATATATATATATATATATATATATATATATATATACTGTAGTGTGGGATGGTCACTATTTCAGCTTTTGCTGGAATGGTGTACCAAAGGCAGTATTAATTGGTAGAGTGCTCAATATAAAATAGAGCTGTTATATAATATAATAAGATAAATATATAGGTTTTACATATCTATTTATTGGGTGACAAAGGAACTTTTCACAACCATATTGGTTTCATGCGATGCATTCATCAGGTGAAGATGTTTCAAATTCATTTGAAACATCTTCACCTGATGAATGCATCGCATGAAACCAATATGGTTGTGAAAAGTTCCTTTGTCACCCAATAAATAGATATGTAAAACCTATATATTTTATCTTATTATATTATATATATATATATATATATATATACATATATATATATATATATATATATATATTATATATATATATATATATTTCAGCCTGTACATAAACAGAATATAGTCAGTTGAGATATGAGGAGATAGGCAAATTATAATGAAAGAGCATTGGGCGTGCATTTGTATATTTGACTTATTAAAAAATTTCCCCCAAATGTTTCGAACTTATTAACTGTCAGATATGATGCAACACTATGGAAACTTGCTAGAAACAATGATTGGAACTTTAGTTTATTAGTTTTATGAGTTTCTTTGCAATTTTTTTTCTTTGCTTTTTTTTTTTAAACAGGGACTGAAACAATTCAAACAAGCCGATTTTGACATGTTTTTACAAAATGTTCTCATCCAGGATTTTTTCTTTAAACCAACATTTTCAATGTAGAGGCTTGTTGAAAATAACAAATTTAATATTATTTTACTAATTTTAAATGTTTCTATACAATTTTTTGTTTTATTAGTGCAAATACATAGAAATAAAGTCGTTCTCCAAGGTGTCGAACTTGGCCCCTAGCAGACGAAGTTTAAGGAACACCGAACCTCACTTGAGTGATCCTTCAATACAGGGAACTTCAAATGATTCGTGGCTCTGTGTCATACTAAGCTATACTTTAAAAGAAAAGGTCATGTTCCAAAAAACAAAGCAGGTATTTCATTTGATTAAAGAAACGAAATTACTTTTGATTCCCATTAATCAATCAAGTGAATGGATCTAAAAATGGCTTCCTGTGCGATTTTTTGTATTTAAACAGGGCAGTTTATTAACAGAGGGAACTCTTAAAATTAATAATTGGCCTATTTGAAAAGCATCGTATACGAGAATATAACCATTGAGAAAAAACACCTTTGACCCTTCACGTGTGTCTACGACCGAAAAGGTGAAGAACATCTGTTAGCATATGTTCGGAAGACTAATTTCTATGCAACACCGCTCCCCATCATATATATATATATACCAACCCCTCTGCACGAGTAGTATGTAACACACTGTCAATTTCTTAAGTGGGGTTTAACTGGTTCGAATTCAGTTTTCTTTCTCCTTCGTTATATATTACTCACAGAGAGTGCATATTTTATATATATATATATATATATATATATATATATATATATATATATATATATAAAATTTCCGGCGTGCCTTTACGAGCGTGTGATCTCGAAATTGCACACAGAAAAAATGACTTGGCATTGTTGCATAAATAACTACACAAGATAATTTTAAAATTCAACAACTCAGTCACCCTCGGCTTTTAGTGGAACTCTTTAGACTGGGGGTAACAGTGGGGCTTCCTGAGTCAAACGGTGTGAAATAACACTCAGAAAATGACATTTCTCTCCAGGGATACACCTCTATTTACCGGTGCGTTAAGCCGTTAAATATTACCAGTCGGGTATAACTGCTTCTGTGTAGTTTTCTGGTCAGAGGGTAGTTGAGGACGTGATTGGATACCATATCAAATCTCAGTGGGTGACAGTCTATGTTGATTTTATATTAGTTTTCTTTTGCTTGCTCTGGTGTCGCTCGTATGTACTTGTACAAAATATAAGTTTTTGTCGGTTGTTGATGTTTGGATGTACAAGGGTAAGACTTAAAGAAAGATTTGCATGAGAAATTAGAAATCTGTTTTGATTGGCTGGTTGGTTTCTTGGATTTTACAGCATGTCAACCCTTGTTGGGTTATTTTTTGCCGAAGACATTGGATTCATTCTTCATGGGTACTAAATTTTCCACACTTTTAAAAAAATACCCTCTAAATGTCTGTTCAATACTTAATTGTGTGACTACTTAAGCATCAGTAGCAACTGTAAGCAACCCGAATCCTTTTGTTTATCAAAATGTCTTCAATTTAGAGATTTTCCTTCTAAATAGATTGTCTTATCGATGCTAAACAACCCAGTCTCTCCTAATTAGCCATAGCTAGGTGAGGGGAAACCGGCCGATTTTTCCCAGATATATTGTCGCAAAGTTCTAACTAAGCTCGTCGTCCATTTCTTACGATGATTCTCAATGCGCCTACGTATTGTATCTACTTAGTAATAAAATTTATCTGTATTGACTGAGAAAAACAAAATAGCCTCGTCAGCTGTGGATTTAGAATTGACCGACTCCTGATGAGTAAGACCCCAACACTGAGACCACCTGTTGATTGTGGGTCATGACCAGTAATGCTTAAGGAGGGGACATTTTTAAACACATATTTCTATTTAGTCATACCTAGTAGGTACTACCCATTCGGGTCAGAGTGGACCTGGTAGTAGTGGTGAAGTTGTACTTCACATTCAATTGAGCTTCAGAATTGAAACTTCACCATCAGATAGTTTAATGCCGGTGGCTGAACGTCTTAAAGTCCTGGTACTTTTAGACCATCATTCACCACCTTCTAGCACGTATGATAGATGGGGCTTTCCATAAGGGCAAAAGGGTTGGGGCATTTTTTATGTACTAGGGCTTGACGTGACCAGCTGATTGATCAGTGCAGAGCGTCTACAACTGCCCGTCTAGACCAAATAAGGGACAAAGTTGAGTGTTCAATATCATGGACTGCCCAGCCACCGGGATTCCGTTCTTAAGCCTCACATCTACCCAGGTCCAACAGGTGGCCCGACTGATAGGATTTTATCGCTCTGTAGATGCACAGTCGGTATATTCTATAGCCCCAGCTGACATGGCAGCCTGTTTCGTGTTTGTAGATTCTTCTGTGATGTGTTAGTCTCACAGACAAGAATAAATAACCTGTCCTATATAATGCAGATTACATCTTTGATGACAAACAATAACCTCCACTTTAAATAAGGCTACTAGATTTATCGTTTCATAGCCGCAGTCAATTGACTTTCGATTAATAAATCTCTGAATAATTGAATTGCAAAATCTATAGATTTTTTTTTTAAAGTTGATAGGAACAACCAACATAAGAGAACAAAACATTAAAATGGATAATATCGATTCAATTTTTAAAATTTTTAAATTAAAAAAAATATCTTTAAGTCTATAATGAAGATTTTAACACACACACACATATATATATATAATTATATATATATATATATATATATATATATATTATATATATATATATATATATATATGAAAATAAAATTGGAACTTAATCCGACAGTGTAAATATGATATATTGAAAAAACAAAGGATGTTTACTAATCCATGGGCTCATCAGGAGAGAATGTGCAAACCGTTTCGGGGCCTTTCTCTCTACGGTTTTATATCATCAGTGAGAAGGGCCGGTGTTGCTATATAAAACCGTAGAGAGAAAGGCCCCGAAACGGTTTGCACATTCTCTCCTGATGAGCCCATGGATTAGTAAACATCCTTTGTTTTTTCAATATATATATATATATATATATATATATATATATATAATATATATATATATAACATTTTTCCTGTTATTTTAAATCAAAAGTTTAAAAAATCATTACAAAATTACCGATGTTTCGTCCGGCCTTTTTTAGGTATTTCGTATCCAACACGGTAACGTTCTCGAACTAAGCAAACTTCTCGTCGAACTCGGAAGCCTCTATGGAACTTGGGACCGAAACTTTTATTCAATCCCCGGGTGTAGACTTTTTTTTATTTCGTTAACCATAACCGGATATAAATGTTAAGCATTCTATTATTATCGCACTTGGCCAGAATTGAACCTGCAACGTACAGATGATTGTCACTTCGAACTGTTTTTGTGTTGCCCTCATTTTAGGAATAAGGAAAGCCTAGAAACTTAGCTGTCTAGATTTTGGCAATTCACATAGACTTGAACTGCAAACAATGGCTATATAAAAAAAAATATATAAAAATACACCAGCTCTTAGGTTGTCCTATGTTATTTTTGTAACAAGTGGTAAGTCTAACTATAATTACCAGAACGCTATCAGTATGCAACAGAAAGTAATTTGAATAGAAAAATAAATGCAACAAAAAAATAAAAATGGAAGTGTGGCCTCGCAAAAAAATTGTTTAGTGAAGTATATGATAAGTCATTTAACACAAACAAGACGGTATCATTACAGGACAAAAAAACAGAAAAGTAAAGACAGTGGATTTTTCTCTTTTTTTACTTTTTTTTTTTCTTACTAAGAACTTTGGGTAGTTTTCTCACTAAGCTCTTTGCTCGGAGAAAAAAAAACAGAACCGCAACTTTTGGGAATTAGATTTTCTTAAGAATTTAGTAGAATAGGTAACAAAATCGCTCGAGTAATTTAAGTGTTTTCAGCATAAAAAAGAAGTAACCAGTCTGCTTCGGTGGCTAGTTGATGTTAATTTTAAAAGTACCTGCAAAGTTGAATAGTGGAGATATTTAATAGGTTTAGTGTAGTGTGGCAAATGTAAATAAATAGTTATCTTATTATAATGGAGATTCGGTGTCTGTAACCAAACTTACGTCACTGATTACGTCACAATAGCCTTTTGCGTAAATTTATAAATGAGTATTTAATTCATACTCTAAAACATTAATACATAGAATAAATATTATTCCTTAATGACGTTACTATGACAATCTGAATTAAATTCGCCTAATATATGGTGTGGTTAATTTGCATACTGCTTTTAATAAAACCGTTTTTATTAAATAAATATTTAGTGTTATTGATCTCTGATATTTTTTTATTCTCCAACGTAGGATAATAAATCATATGAATGTTTTTATTTTTCTAGAAATCAATTGAAATACATAAAAAATAAGTGTATTTTTTCATATGCGTTATTTGATTTTGTTAGTCTATTCTAATATATTTCCTTATATCAAAAGTTAAAAACGTACTCCCGAAGGGCGCATATTCTGACTAGTCATAAGAATTAAATTTAGAATGGCTATTGTCGGTATCAGATGAACAACGATGGAGTCTTTTCCACTAATGCTAGACCAGGGAGATTGTCTTTGCATCTGAGGGGGAGCGCCAAATCTATCATCAGCTCATCACTTTACCACACAGATTGAATATGGGCTACTCATGTGCCTAGAGAAGACTACTATCGTACCTGATACCTTGTGATATACAAACTGAGCTAAACCAGCCTATTATTATCGACAAGCAATTTCCAGTCACATCACATCTTCCATTTATCAGAGGGATTATCAGGCCTCAAAAGTCACCTAAAACTCCGAATTGAGCACTTTTTTCACCACCAGTAAATTAAATGCATTAGAATCCATGAGAAAAAACAATAAAATCGATAACATACATTTTCATCAAAATACGTAGACTTATAATGGATGAAAAATGGCATATTGGGGGCACCTTTTAAGCCCGATATCTCCCCCAATTCTCAAGTGAACTCAACCATCTTTTACTATGTGATACTCCTCATCGAACTCAGAAAATCATATTCGTTTGGCACTTTATTTGTGCACGAAATTGGCCATTTTTGCCCACTCTCAGGGGGATTATCAAGCCTTACAAGTGAACTAAAACTCCGAATTGAGCACTTTTTTCACCATCGGTAAATTCAAGGCATTAGAATCCATGAGAAAAAACAACAAAATCGATAACGTACATTTTCATCAAAATACCTAGACTTATAATGGCTGAAAAATGGCATTTTATTTATCAATGTTAACAAAAACGCGATGGAACATAGAAAATATTGTAATATTGCAATCAAGCATTTAGGTTAGTTGGTTGTTAAATGGTAAATTGGATAAATTTTACAGCACGTCAAATCTTTTAGGGTAATTTTATGCCGACGACGTTTTGTTTTATTCATTCTTGTTGTGTATTCAACTTCTTTAACTCAATTTCTCAACACATTTTCAAACATGTTTCATCTATTTAACGCATAGATGGGACCCTAACAGGTACTATCACAATAGGTCTGGGTGAACCTGTGAGTAATGGTGATGAAGAGGAACTCCTCACTCTCCAAATCTCTATAAATGGAACTTCATTATTAAATTATATACCCAAAATACTAAGACCACAAGACACTGCCTTCTAGCACATATATCGGTTGGGTGTTTGCAATAAGGGCAATGGGAGCGATTCTACCTCTATGCAGAGGTGCAATCTATATATTTTCTGTCCCAGCCAACAGCGCTTAGAAATTAATCTAATTTCTGAATTCAATAACTCAGTTGGTATGCCATTAAACAAATCAATAAAACAAACAGAACTCATAGGAGGATTTCACGGAGGGAAATACTACTATATAATGTACATGTTTACTTAGCATTTAGCACGAGTAGGATGAGACACAAGGTCAGTTTTACAAGCGGACTTAAATGTTTATATTCAATTTTCCTTCTCCTAGACCGGTCTCATACAAAGGGTAAAGAGTCCAGTCTGCCTTACTATTTACCCAGGGCTGGAGGGAGAATATTTGGATGCATACATTTCCCAGGGTTATCAACGATTGTCTCGGATTTTACCATTTTTATTTTCGATCATCATTACACGACCTGCCTCTTGATATATTATGTATTTCTCTCTCTCTCTCTCTCCCTCACTCCCTCCCTCCTCCCTCTCTCCCTCCTCCCTCTCTCTCTTTCTTCTTCTCTCTCTCTTTCTTTCTTTCTCTCTCTTTTCTTTCTTTCTCTCTTTCTCTTGTCTCTTTCTCTGTCTCTTTCTCTGTCTTTCTCTCTGTCTGTTTCTCTGTGTCTATCTCTTTCTCTGTCTCTCTCTCTTCTCTCTCTCTCTCTCTCTCTCCTCTCTCTCTTCTCTCTCTCTCTCTCTTTCTCTCTCCCTCTCCCCCTCTGTCTCCCTCCTCTCTCTCCCTCCCCCTCTCTCTCTCTGATGTACCAATGTTTATATATTGGCGTCATATACTCATATTTCCTCATACCTAAAATATTGGCTTGTTTCCATTTTCCGTACTAGAGCTCACAACAAAGATATGCATTGTTTAACCACTTGAAAGCCTAGAGTACAGAACTCTGGCTTCTTGAGATTTCGCCTTGTGATGAAATGTGTAAATAAAAAAGGTCAACATTTGGAATGCAGATCTTCAAGGCAGATACAAGCTTACTTCTCTGGTGAGTGGTGTATTACACACTCACTTTTTTCCACCATGTCTACATTGTTTTCTACCAATCTTTCCAGATATGGTATGCTACGACATTAGACCCATAAAAGAAAAAGCCAAATACTTAAAAAAATAAATTAAAAAAAACACAAAAAAAAAAAAGACAATATCCTGCTAAGTCTATTACTGACGAGAACGATTCAGATGATCTATCACTTGTTGTAAATACGCCTGCACATGCCGACTTCCTGCTACATAGCCTGTGTTACATAATTATTAGATACCTAATATTTATGTGCAATAGTGTAGAAATCAAAATGGCTGTTATAAGTTGCAGCCCACGCCCTTGAAGGTTGAATGACAAGGCTTGACCTCAGTCCTAACTTCCGGTAGATACCGTGAGAATCGGTGGAGAAGACCCTCTTCTGGTTTAGATTAGAAATAGATTTTAGTTAGTTGGCCAAACCCCACGACGGTAGTAAGTCGTGTTATACACGCTCCGACTCAATCTGCGCAGGTAGTTTAGTGGGGGATTTCGAGAATAAAATGTGATCTAAGTAAATCGAAGTGTTGTGTTATTATCTAAAAACTACCAATGACACAGGGCTTCTGATAAAGAGAAATCCCTAATGGAAGACCAGAGATGAAGTCCCCAAGAGAAGTCCAGACGCTAGAAGAGATGTTAGAAGAGACCTAGAAGAACAGAAGAAGAATAATAGAAGTAAAGAAGTAACGGGGGTATACAACACCTGGAAAAGGCAACAGGGAACATCGGCCTCTGTGAACTCCGATAATACCGAGTTCATGTGCTTTAAAATGTAAGGAGGTATCTCTATACTCGACGGTAAGCCTCTAAAGACTGTAAAACAATTCTCGTACCGAGGTAGTAATATCACATCCTCAGAAAGCCATGTTAATGCACGTATAGGGACGACCTGATCAGGTATAAACAGATTATCATTGATATGGAAATCCGATCTCACTGACAAGTTAAAGCGAAAATTCTTCCAGTTGTTCCAGTAGTTGTGTCAGTGCTACTGTATGGCTGCACCACCTAGACCCTAATGAAACTAGTTGATAATAAGCTAAATGGGAACTGCAAATTACGGGATTTTTTTTTTAAGTAAAAAACCCATGAATTCTGCTAAAAAATATCAATATTATGACTAACTTTACTTACTTTAGTATGGGGATGTAAAAATTAAGAAAGCTGTTTAAAGGTTAGGCTTCCACCCTTTTAAACAAACACATATCGATGTATAATTTTGTCACTGATAATCTAAAAGTATATCTTTCATAAACGTTGAAAAAAAATCTCATTTTTTCTTTTTTGCTACGTAATTTTTAGATTTTAGGTACTTATTTTCTACCAATAAGTAGCTCCTTTAATTTTTTTTCTATTCTCACCTTCGGTCTTTTGACTTTATCTATACTGTAATTAGTTTCAATTGTATATAATCCTACAAATATTTGCGCCTCTCAAAATAGAGGTGGGAGGCAATTTAAGTGACATGAAAAAAAATCAGAAAGTCTTTAAATAAAATAACTGATGCGTAATAAAATTCATTCATTGATAAATCAACGCAGAAAATTTTATTAAAATCGGATGATTCCTGCGAGTGATCTAAAACAAATCGTAGAAACCACACGCCACAAGGAAGTAGATGTACGGGCACTTTCCCCATATCACAGAAACCATCCGAGTGAGGCAACAAGACATGCAGGACACTGCTGGAGAAGCAAGACGAATTCATTAGCGACTTTCGTCTGTGGAAGCCAGCACATGGGAACGCAAGTCTGGGCCGTCCCACAAAGACTTACATTAAGCAGCTCTTACGGATACTGGATGCAGTTTAGAGGATTTGCCAGGGGAAATGAATGATAGGGACGTTTGGCGAGAGAAAACAAGAGTGTTAAAAAGATGGTTGACATCAACACGCTGAAACTTTGTTTTCTATTCATATTTTATTTCATCTAATTTTTATGTTAAAACTAATTTTAAATAGAATAATGTTATTGAAAATAACATTTAATTATCCATATTAATGTAGTATATATTTCTTTTCAATTATCTTTTGAACATATCAGTTGGATTCATTTAAATTTTTACACAGACACACACACACACACACACACACAACACATATATATATATATACTCCGGTAGTATGCACAGAATAAGAATAAAGGAAAGAGAACGGAGAGTTGAAGATAGATGACATAATTACTTTTACCCGAATAAAGGAGACATGTAAGTTCATATGAATACAAAGATGTAGATACTAAAATTCATACAAACCAGTTAAAAACAGAAAGAGCAATAAGAATAATTCTAAACCAGACAAGTATATATAAAATATAGCTACCTATAATTTTAGTTTTCTTGTGTGTACCTTGAACATCAAAACCGTGGTAGAGAAAAACTTTTTCTAAAATCACACACACACACACACACATATATATATATATATATATATATATATATATATATATATATATATATATATATATATAAAGATCCAATGCTGATGTGAAACACTTAGCCTCTTGGCAAAAAATGTTTCTCCTCTTAACTTATATAAAGATAGAAATAACAAAATATACGAAGATCCTTTGGGGCTCATAGTCCAGAAAAACCTGTCAATCAAATGAACTCTCTCGGCACGGACTCTTAAGTTGCCTCCCCCATAAGGGTTTTAGTTACAAACACTTCATGGGGAAATCAGTTCATTCTCAGATGTAACTGTGGGAGAGAAGTAAGAATCTTCAGATCCAAAGTTCTCCCCAGTTTTTGTTTGGTGAGAACTTTTTTTTTATTTTATCCTTCTATCATTTTGCTTCACATCTTCCTTTGCCATGAATCTATGAATACGAAATTCTTATCTTTCTTTTCTCTTATATTCACAAACAAGATAAAGATAACCGCCTATAAGATTGGAAAAACATTAAAAGGTTCGGATTTCGGATGCTGATTTTTAAGGTATCACTTATCAAGTGAATAACCTCGGTTCAACAAAATCTTGCTTGCTCGATTTTTTTTCACTCTGGATTCATGTATAACTGGAACAATCCAATGTATTTTTTTTTACATTGCCCATGATGATGGCCCGTAAAGGAGCAAAAGTACATAGAAACAAATAAGTCATAACAAATTCATCAGCTAATTCCAGCCTGATATATCTATTCGCCAACTAGAAAGGATTATGAAAATGTGTCCCCACAAAAGGTCTGCTCAGGCGCAATTTTAGTATGCGATCTACGTATGAATAAATTGATGTGGTCTACTGTCTACCGAACCCTAATACTCGATTTTAATTTCTTTTAATAATAAATGATCATTTTTGTTGAATTTAGAAAGTTGGTGCACTCTTGAATGAGCAACATCAAAGTATCAGTCTTTGTATATAAAGCAATACTATTTAGTGTATCTATTTAAAGTTGGCTTGCTTCATTTTCTGCCTACTCGACGGTAGTTGGAATCCACTGCGGCGATGAGTATTGCTTCTACAATATCACGATCTTCTACAATCTTATTGCCTATTTTTTGGTTGATGTAACGTTAATTTGCCTACAAATTTCATAAATTATTTTCAGATTTGTATAATTTTTTTAGACAAATGTATGAAAATGTTTCATTCAAGTAATGGTAAACAAATACATTTAGATGATATAGTAAATAATACAGGACTTTTGTAGATCCCGTTCGTCCATAGATATCACACCAGAGTAGCTCCCCATTTTAATAGGATGGATCTTCATTTTTTGAAAGACAACGTTTAAAATCTAGTGATCTATCAAAGCACAAACATTGAGACATGAATTTCCCTCTCTAGGCCACACAATAAAGTTGGATGTTATTTAAAAAGGATCTAAGATAGGTCAATAAGTTAGATATTTGTTTTGATTATTGATCACAAAAAAAGGTTAGCAAAAAATATATATGTAATCGAAGCGGCTACCCAGCATCGCCTAGTAGAGGAGAGGGCAAAAATCCATTATTACTGAATCGCACGTCAGGTCATCACAGGATGTTTTATTAAAATCCTACATTAAAAAATTGCGTTGATCCGGCCTGTTGGGGCATCAGATAAACAAAATGCACAGACATTCTGAAAAAAAAATGTATCCTATTTAGATCATCAAATGCCAAAAAAATCGATATTGTTGCTATCTAAATTGTTTTTAATTAACTTCAGAAATATAAATCTCACATGCGTGGTTGAGTGATTTGAATGTAAAAATTAAATACAAATGTGAATTTACCAAAGTAATGTCTTGAGTAGAAGGAAATTACACGGATGTCTCTGACAGATTTTGAATAGGAAAAAAAACAGCTAGAGACTTAAGATAGACCAGAAGTTAGAGCTACTTTGATCTATACCCACACCCAGCAAGTAAGAAGAAATATAATACAAGACAAGATCGATTGTAAGAAAACCAGAACGAGATTAAGGTGAGTATCGGTATACGCTCATTCTCTCTCTCTCTCTCTTTCTCTCTCTCTTTATATATATATATATATATATATATATATATATATATATATATATATATATATATATATATATATATATATATATATAATGACATAGAAATCCTAACTTCAACCACTGCTACTAATAAAACCACATTATTATTATTATTATTATTATTATTAATAATAATAATAATAATAATAATAATAATAATACATTGAAATGTATGAATTGAAATATAACACTAGCATAAGTAGAACACCAATATAAATGGAACAATCCTATGTTGTATTTTTTTACATTTCCCATGATGGCTCGTAAAGGAGCAAAAAGTATTTGGGAACAAATAAGTCATAACAAATACATCAGCTAATTCCAGCCTGATATATCTATTCGCCAACTAGAAAGGATTGTGAAAAAAAAAACTGCCGACATAAAATGTCTGCTCAGTTCAACCAACTATATATATATATATATATATATATATATATATATATATATATATATATATATACAAAGAGACGGTTATGTAAGACATTACGTGAGTCTCAATAACATAAATTGGATTTAAAGCAAATAAAATTCTTGATAGACAGTATTATTTTTGAAAGTTATAATTAAGTTTTAAATATAACTCATCATCTATCATTATGTCATTGTTTTTCAAAGTTGTTTTTTTCTTTTTTGTAAACAAAAAAGAAAGATTGAAAGTCAGAAATGTCTTCGTTTTTATGTATCGATTTAATTCAAGCGGTCAAAACTTAATGTATTCGGCGAAAGTGCCAAGCAAAAAAGGTTTCTTTTAAAAGTGTAAATTACCTCCCCAACGTCTAGCCTCCAGGCTTGGACGAAAACGCACAGAGAGAAGACTATT
Organism: Doryteuthis pealeii; assembly: GCA_023376005.1. Lineage (NCBI taxonomy): Eukaryota > Metazoa > Mollusca > Cephalopoda > Myopsida > Loliginidae > Doryteuthis > Doryteuthis pealeii. The sequence continues at coordinate 49,472,554 of CM042141.1, read as the reverse complement.
TCGAGGTGATGAGATGTAACGTTAAATCTAAAGATATGTCAGAGCCGATGTTATAAACTTCTCAGGCAATTTTAATGGCCGTGAAGAGAAGAAAAATAAATTGAAAGGATAAAAAAAAAGAAAACGTAGAGCAAGAGTTGTGAGTTCTCTTTAATAGCAGACCCCGGATATGAACTTTCTTCGTTCAGGTCAGGGCATCGAAAATGGAAATTAATGGTTGTAGGAGAGGAATACTAAGGTTCAATATAAAAAAATAAAAAATAAAAAAAAAACCGAAATACACTAACCTTGGAATAAGTTCTTATCTAACCGCTGCTTTTATAGTCTTATTTACTGTTTCATTATTATTTTCAACACCTTTTTGTCAATTTAAGAGACCAGCTGCTGATTTTTGTCTGCGGGGCGCTGACCGTGGGACGTTTTTTTATTGTAGTGAGTGGCTCTGTTTTATTGTCTCTTTCACTTAACACAGAAACAGTATTAATGTTATAAAATATATCTTCACTCGGATTATAAGGCAACGCAGTAAATCATTCATTAATTGTAGTGTTATGAAGTGGAAATAATATTGAGAAACAAGAAATAATTCTGTTGAAATCGAAGAAATTAACAAAGACATAAACACTCGGTAGAACAATTCCTCATGCTTAAATAAGTTTTTTTTTAGTTAAAAGATAAAGGATCCAATTGAACGAGACAGTTACTCAGAAAAAATAGTAAAACAACGGGTTTCTGGTGAGAAACGAAACTATGCAATCAAAATGAAATAAATAGTCTATCCTATAGAATAAATGGAAGAAAAATCAGTAATAAAACCACTCAATAAGAGAATAACTGCAGAAGGTCGAATACTCTCTAAAACATCACTTGCTAAATTGAGATCTGATTCTGTACTTCGTTTTGTTGTCTATGAGGAAAGCTAGGCTAAGGTCTGCCACATGCAATATATATATATATATGAAATAGCAAGGCTTTCCTATTAAATGGAATTGAGATCTCTGGGGACCTTGGCATATATACCTGAGTATGTCTCTATCAGTTAAATTCTCATTCATAGGCTAGACGGTCTGTCAAAGAGGCCCTCTCCAATCAATCGGCTGGTCACGTCAAGTCCTAGCACCTATATTATTGCCCCAACCCTATTGTTCTCATAGCAAGCCTCAGCCTTTTTATTATGAGTCTGAGGGTCTTCATGTCCCGGAAATGACGTTAGTCTATCTGATGTTGAGGTTCCAGTTCTGGAGGTTTGGGGAATGTGGGGCACCACTTCATCACCATTGCTGCCAGATCCACTCTGACCCAGTGTGGTAGTACCTGTTAGGGTCCCATCTATGAGTTATATAGTAAAATGTGTTTATAAAAAATTGAGTATCCATGAAGAATAAATGTACTTGAAAACTTTCGGCATTAAATTAAACATCGAAGTTGATATGCCGTAAAATAAAGAAACTCTCAAAATATAAGTTTTTGTTCATACTGTTTAGTAGAATATTCCAGCAAGAAGCACAGATTGCTTAATCGTGGTTAGGGTTAAAGTTTCAAATTCAATCATCCCTTCCTTAATCCGACCCCCCCCCTATATCAAGCGGCAAGAAAGCAAGCACATGCTTCGTTAAACATGCCATGCATTCTTTGTTATTTGCAATTTGGAATTGAGTTGCTTCTTTTCAAAATTCTTCTTAGGAAACGTTTGTTCCCTTCTTTCGTTTCTCTTTTGTTTTTCTATTTGTTTTCCTAACCTTCTCTGATGTCAATGTTTTTCCTTGATAAACAATGATCGCCGCTTCAACAGACAAAAGCGGCTGGGAAAGAATCTTCTATCTTACTATAGCTTATTCTTGGTCTCTTTTTTGTTGTCTCTCTTTCTGTCTTGCTCTCTTTTTTTTGTCTCTCTTTCTGTCTTGCTCTTCTTTTTTTGTCTCTTCTGTCTTGCTCTCTTTTTTTGTCTCTCTTTCTATCTTGCTCTCTTTCTGTCTTGCTCTCTTTTTTTGTTGTCTCTCTTTTTTGTTGTCTCTCTTTCTGTCTTGCTCTCTTTTTGTTGTCTCTCTTTTTTTTGTTGCTCTCTTTCTGTCTTGCTCTCTTTTTTTGTTGTCTCTCTTTTTTGTTGTCTCTCTTTCTGTCTTGCTCTTTTTTGTTGTCTCTCTTTCTGTCTTGTCTCTCTTTTTTTGTTGTGTCTCTTTCTGTCTTGTCTCTCTTTCTGTCTTGCCTCTCTTTTTTTTTTTTGTTGCCTCTCTTTTTTTTTGCCTCTCTCTTTTTTGTTGCCTCTCTTTTTTTTGTCTTTCTGTCTTGCTCTCTCTTTCTGTCTTGCTCTCTCTTTTTCATTTTCTTTTCTTTTTTCTTTTCTATATTTATATCTTCTCCTTGCTCAATTCATTTTCTTTGCTCCTTATTTTTCTTTCTTTCTCTAGGCGATCTCATCTCCAGCCGCTTTTGTCTTTATACTCATTGGCTCCATATACCTAATATATTCACACCAGTGTCATCTTACTCTTGTTCTATGTTACTCTCTTTCTATCTTGTTCTCACTCCATCTATCATTCATTTTCTTTTTTCTTTCTATATTTCTCCTTGATCAATTCGTTTTATTTGCTCTCCTTTCTTTCTTTCTCTAGGCGCTCTCATATCCTGCTGTCTCTCCCCCCCCCATTGGCGCCTTAGTATGCATCTTCATACTAGAGTCATCTGATGGCCATCCCCTCAGATCTACCAAAAACAAACATTCTCTGTTGTCTTACTGATTTTGCTGTGGTTAGCATTATTTGAACTATACATTAAATCTAAAGCTTTTCCAAATTATTTTCAAGGGTTTTTACAACAGTTTTCTATTCACCAGTGATAGGAACTACAGATATTATGTGTTCCAGAGTTTTAGACATTGTTGTCGGATATGTTTACAATTCGCTGTCGTTATTTTTTCTTTTTCAGAAAGACAACATCCACTCTGATTCTTTCTATAACTATATTCGGTATGAGCAAATTTTAGTTTAAAAAATGACTTTTTTAATAAATTTAAATTAATAAAATACTGGAAAGTTTGCATAGAAATATTTACATTTAGGATACATGAGCCGACTTTAATTAAGTATTAGCAGTACCTGTGGATATAAAACGGTATGATTATTCAATTTTTACAACGTTTGATATGTCTACTTAAGGCTATTGCTAAATAGTTCAATATGTAAAAAGTATCATAATCTTGATGTAACTCTCACAGATTTCGCTCGTTTCTTTCGTTCGTTTATGATTGATTGTCATTTCTGTGCGCTCCCCACTATCTTCCCCTACTCTTTCTTCTTCTTCTGACTTTTTTGTGTAGCTGGTTCTTTTTTTTTCATTCTTTATAATAAAACGGAATGGTCCATTATTTAACTGAGTTGACGACACTCATAAGAAATACGAATTCGGCAGAAAAGCGACACCAGGTAATCAGGATTTACATTTTTGCATTTAATTTCGGAAGATTAGAACGGTCTCGTTTTTAACCAGAATAACAGTCGTAAGAAGTAACGGGTGTTAAAATAATAATAATAATAATAATAATAATAATAATAATAATAATAATAATGGCATTTAGTGACATTCTAGATGATTCTAACAGTGCTGTGGACTGGATGGTCTCAATTATTCATCTGGTCTCCATTTCATCCTGTCTCTTTTCCAGGCATTTGGTGATAAGTCCAAGTGTTCCATCTCAAATTGGAATCACCGTTACCTTCATGTTCCATAGGTTCTTCTGCTCTCGGGAATATTTCACTTTCTTTTATTTTTACACTATGGTGAGTTAGTGGCAAATTTAACGATATGGCATGTTTTATTATAATTATCAACATCATCATAGTTATTATTATTATTATTATTATTATTATTATTGCCTGCAGTGAAGATGACGTTTACCGCCAAGATTCCTTTAACATTTTGAACATATGTAGACGGACCCAATGCAGCGCTCGAAAACATTCCTGGCGATCATTTTATGTTTGCAATCGGTCTATGTGCTCGCCTCTTTATTTCCTTTTGCTTGTTGTGATAAGACAGACTGGCGGTCGAATCAACAAGAGACAGACATTCTTACCTCGGGGTTTGTTTAGTGGTTATAAAAGATGACGGATACCACTTTTTATTCGGTTAGATGGGGGACCGTCGATAAATGTTAAACATTTACTTATATATGTGTGTATATATATGTATGTTTATATATATGTACGTTAGGATTGCGTAGACATTGTCAACGGTGGTTGAGTTGGTAATTGTCAATTTCTCGCCAATGTGGTCTTAAGCTCTTGGTCTGAGGATCGCATAGGCGGAAAACTAAGTTACCAAGCACCACTGAATCTATGTATACGCTATACCAACAGATATATATATATATTCTATCACTGATATTGAGAACTTTTTATAATATACCAAATCAATCAATCCACACATACATACACACACACACACACACACACACACACACAACACACACACACACATATATATATATATATATATATATATATATATATATATATATATATATATATATATATATGTATATAAATGTTGTTCCGTTTCCAACGGGAGAAAATTTAATATTTTATAAACAAGGTCCACAAAATGTATTATGTTCTCAGAAAATTTTTTAAATTCTTTTTATCTTACATACGCGACACGTGTTTCTGATCTGTTGTCTTCTTCAGGCATTGAGTTATTAATTTGGCAGAATATGTCCGATATTTGATAGGTTGTGTGTGTTTCTGCAATTTTTCTATTATAATGGCTATTTTAATATATATATTATATATATATATATATATACTATATACTAAAAAACAATCTTCGCTTCCGGTTTTTGTCTGTAACAAAAATTACGTGACTGCTTATGTCACATTACCCAAAAATGTTATAATAGAATAAATACACTCAAAATTTGAAAATGCAACATAAGAGAGTCCTCATTGTTTTGTTTTTTTTAAACAAGTTTTAATAAATACATGACTGGTATTATATATCTATATATAGTTTGTTTTATTTTAATACATATTTAAAGTTTACATTTCAAATTGTTTTATTTTTTAATCCTTTAATGAATTTGATGATTTTACTTACTTAGGGTACAAACTCGCTGACATTGAATTTTTTATTCCAACCCCTCAGGCAATGTTTCAAAAACTATTTTACATCACCCGGAGGGTGTTTTTTATTTTGTACTAGTATATATAATTGTCAAACCGTCTTGGACAATTTTATGCTTAAAAGTTAGGGAATTGCATTCATTGTACATTCATATTTATATTTTTGTGTAGCTGTTTCTTAATAACGTATCCATTTGACCTCTAAATGGGACCCTAATAGATACAACTTCGGGACGGTGGGACTGTGGTAATGTCAATGAAGCGGTCCTCCACTCTCTCCAGATATCCAGAACCGGCGACTCATCCTCAGATGATGTTTAGTGTAATAACCAGAATAACACCAAAGCCTCCCATGTTTGATAATCTTATCTTTTCTAAATAATGTACATTGCTTTATTGATTCTTGATGAGTACTCATTTTTAATCATGTTTCATCTATCTAATACACAGATGGAACCCTAACAGGTACTTCGGGTCAGAGTAGACCTGGGAGTAATGGTTAGGATGGGGTATTCCACATTCTCCCAAACTCCAGAATTGGAACTTCTACATCAGATAGTTTATCGTCGAAGCCATGACATTTAGACCTTCAGCCACCGCCTTAGCACATGTATGATAAAAAGGATTGGGGCTTATGAGAGCAATAGGGTTGGACAATCATATAAGTGCTATGGCTTGACATGTCGTCAATTGATAGGAGAGGGCTGACCACCGCTGGTCTAGCCCAAGTGTTAGTTCAATGTCATGGACTCCCCAGCCACCAGGGTTCAATCCTTAAACATTATAGGTAACCGCATACAGCCAACAGGTAAAATCATTAAGGGGAGTCTTTATCCATCCGCAGACGTACATTCGGCGTATTTTAATGTTCCATCCGACAGGGCTGAGTAAATATTTTAAGAGATTGTTTTATTTTATCATTACTGACAATCTTTAAGTGCTTCTAATGTAAATATAAAGCGTATATATATATATATAATGTTGGGGCGGTCTAATGTCGATATCAGCCAGACAGCGAGGGGGTCTATCCCCTTTTCACTAGCGCTAGACAAGGTGATTATTTTAGCGTATGAGGTGAAGGGCCACACCTACCATCAGCTCTTTACTATACCGTACATATACATGTGCTACTCATACGCTGAGTTGGCGAGGGCCGGTACCAAACCAGGAACCTTGGTATTCCTAGCCGAACGCTCTTCCGACTGAGCAACGTCTATTATAGTTATAAGTAAGATAAGAGGTTTAGGTGACAGGCAAGTCTAATCTCGGTAATTAAGTTTCTAACTTTACAAAATCGAGAGAGGGTAGGGAGGTAGAGAAATAAATTGATAGTTGGGGATGAATACATATCATAAATCTGTGGTCAGACAGAATTCACAAAATTATCCCAGACGATTTTTTTAATATTCCACATCTCTGTACAATATATTATGTAGCGTCAAATTCACTGGAGTCTATCAATGATGAACCAGTTCATTACAGAAATGGGTGACCAATTATTATCAGTAGGCTTATGTACCAAGCTCTGCAGGTTAATGCTATTCAGTAATTTCCAAATGTATTTTCCCAACCACTCTAAGAACAAGCAGAATGGGGTTGATGGTCAATTCACGTTGAAAGCACGAGTATGTAACGTACTGACCCAGTTCTTAGGTTCTTATAAATGTGGGCTCATTCTTTCGTGTGTGAAAATGACTCTTAAATTAAGACCCTGAGTAACCCTGTTTTGGATTTTAAAAACAAACTCGGTCTCAAGACAATTTGTTTCTTTGTCAACAATTTTATTTCGTCGTTCGATCGTCACCTGAACACAGAGCAGACATGTTTATAATACCAAAATTGTCATACTGGAGAGAGCGTAAGCATTACGACGCTCGGCCGGTGAACCAGGTTGTCAAAATCGGAAGAGGAAGAAAGGTCTGTTTATTTTAGGCTAAGCTAAGTGAACGTCGTGTTCCTCATCACATCTCTCTCTCTCTCTCTCTCTCTCTCTCTCTCGCACTCTCTCTCTCTCTCTCTCTCCTCTCTCTCTCTCTCTCTTCTATCTCGCTCTCTCTCTCGCACTCTCTCGCACTCTCTCTCTCTCTCTCTCTCTCTCTCTCTCTCGCATCTCTCTATCTCGCACTTCTCTCTCTCTCTTCTCTCTCTTCTCTCTCTCTCTCTATCTCGCCTCTCCTATCTCTCTATCTCTCTCTATCTCGCACTCTCTCTATCTCTCTATCTCGCACTCTCCTCTCTCTCTCTCTCTCGCTCTCTCGCACTCTCTCTCTCTCTCTCTCGCACTTCGCACTCCACTCTCTCTCTCTCTCTCTCTCTCTCTTCTCTCGCACTCTCGCACTCGCTCTCTGTCTGTCTCCTCTCTCTCCTCTGTCTGTCTCGCTCGCTCTCTCTGTCTGTCTTGCACTCTCTCTCTCCTCGCACTCTCGCACTCTCTCTCTCTCCTCTCTCTCTCTCTCTCTCGCACTTTCGCACTCTCTCTCTCTCCTCTCTCTCTCTCTCTCTCTCTCTCTCTCGCACTCTCGCACTCGCTCTCTGTCTGTCTCGCTCGCTCTCTCTGTCTGTCTCGCTCGCTCTCTCTGTCTGTCTCGCGCTCTGTCTCGCGCTCTCTCGCTCATTTTTCTTTCGCAATTACCATACTTATGTATATTGCTTATCTCCCAACATTTTTCAGTATCAGAATTTTTTCTGGTTGGAATTCAAACAAACAATACTCGAACAATCAAAATGCATTCCAACCAGATTTCTCCTTTCAAAATATTTTTGAGAACCCGAATATCAAAAATGTGGCATTAAATGACTCGAAAAGGGTTGATATGCCAAAAAACAAAACAACGAACAACCAATCATCGAGCAGATTGGGACTCGTGGTCAATTTCTCTGCGAAGTACAGCGGATTTGAATTAATCTTTCATTAAAAACTTTATATAAATTTTGTACCACCAATCATTTCATATATATATATATATATATATATAATATATATATATATATATATATATATATATGTGTGTGTGTGTGTGTGTGTGTGTGTGTGTGTGTGTAGAATATGAAAACAGGTCTTACACTGATGAAAAGGGACTGTCGGTTAAGGCTTAAATTTTTATTTCATAGATGAAAGTAGGAGGCAATCGTTGTGCAATGGTTATCCTCCTAGTGAACCGGATTACAAATCTGTATTCGTTGAAATCATCAGAATCTTTAAAATTATTACCATATTTTCAGATTAATGATTTGTTAATTTTTAATTTGTTTTTCCTCTTTTTTTAAAATCTATATTTTTCTCTTGGACGATTAGAATACTTTTTTCATATTGAACTATTTGCAATACCTCTTAAGTAGACATATCAAACGTTGCAATAACTAATTTATCCTATTGTGGTATATTCACAAGTCTTGCTAGTAGTTTGATGATTTTAATTTCTTGGATAAACCTTTTATTGTTCATGTTCTACTTTTATTTAATTTTCCCAGTTATTTATCTCAATAATTTTGGTTGATAAAACATTTAGTCTCGCCACACATCCTACACTTGCTATTCTGTTTCGTCTTATCTATTTCACTTTGATATATTTTGTTTTTATGACATTGTCTCGTGCGGCAATTATAAGGGATTCAGTTTCTCTCTTGAGGTTTTATTTTTCTTACCAATATCCTGGTCTTCTAGTTGTGCAATCTCTCCAGTTTGTAGCTTGAAGTATCCGTATAGTTATTTTCTTCCCATTTGTTTTCTATTTTTCGTTGTTTTTGTGTCTGTTCATATTCATATATTTTTCAAAAACCAAAATGATGTATAGATACACATGGTGGTTGCTTGTTAAAAATACAAGACACGCTCTATGAATAACACCCCCGCGACCAAATCAGTTTACAGGACAAGCTTAAGAAAATACTTTCATAATTTTTACTTTAAATAAAGTTATTTTCTTTGTTTTTTTTGTTGTTTTTTACTTTTATTCTCCTTTCCCAGTTTATTTATCATCTCAATAATTTGGGTTGATAAACTCTTCGACAACACGAGTACAGAATGCTGTTTTATATGGCACGTGACTAGTGATAAAAAGCAACAGTAAGAAAATGGGATGAACTGGTAATATTGATAATGTATTTGAACAATAAATTGAATAGAGAAAAAGGTGACAAAAGGGGTTAACTAAAGAAAACAACAACAAACACAAAAATGAGAAGAAAAAGAGGAAGAAATAGAAGAAATAATACAAGAAAAATAAAGAAAAAAGGAATAAATTGAAAGAGAATGAAAACAAGAAAAAGTGAAAAAGAGAGGGCGGAATGAAATTAGGAAAATAAAGCAAAAGAAATTCCAAATAGCTGGGAATGGAAATGGAAGGGTTCTGGTGAGGGTGGGCGAGGGGAGCGATGAAATAATGAGTCACTCTTTCACAGCAGCAAGCTAATTCCTCCGTAATGCTACGACGACCACTTTGAAAGATTGCATCCATCAGATTGCAGTGAAATTTGCATACGTCGTTCCACGAAACGACGTCACGGTCATCAGGCGTCTGTCACAGGGGTGATAACAAATACATGGAAAGAAGAAAATAAACTGCGATGCAAGGTTACAAAAAATGGGTGGGGGATATTGGCTACCCAAACACCGCCTTAACCCAATGACCCTAAAAAAAAGTTTTTATCATTTCTTAAAATCTTGTGGAAGTGAGGAAGATGGGAAGTGTCTAGGTTGAAGAGTGTTTAGGAATATGGAAATGAAAAGAAATAAAAAAAATAAGTTTATGAGGCAAAGGGTTAAAGAAAATGAGGGGTGCAAGATTGGTTGAAAGAAAAAAAGTTTGGAATGAAGGAAGAAAGAAAATAAGAAAATAGGAAGACAGACGGAAATAAGCAAGGAAGAATACGTGACAAGTTAGGAAGGAATGAAGATTGAAAGGAAGGATGAACTGAAAGAAGAAAGGAAGGAAGGAATGAAGATTGGAAGGAGGAAGGAATGAAGATTGAAAGAAAGGAATGAAGATTGAAAGGAAGGAATAAGATTGAAAGGAAGGGATGAAGACTGAAAGAAGAAAAGGAAGGAATGGATGAAGATTGGAAGAAGAAAAGGAAGGAAGGGATGAAGATTGAAAGAAGAAGGAAGGAAGGATGAAGATTGGAAGAAGGAAAGAAGGAAGGAATGAAGGAAGAAGGAAGGAGGAAGGGATGAGGATTGGAAGAAGGAAAGAAGGAAGGAATGAAGATTGGAAGAAGGAAAGAAGGAAGAAGAAGATTGGAAGGAAGGAGGAGAAGAAGGAATGAAGATGGAAGAAGGAAAGAAGGAAGGGATGAAGACTGAAAGAAGAAAAGGAAGGAAGGAATGAAGACTGAAAGAAGAAAAGGAAGAAGGAATGAAGATTAGAAGGAAGGAAGGAATGAAGATTGAAGAAAGGAATGAAGATGAAAGGAAGAATGAAGATTGAAAGGAAGGATGAAGACTGAAAGAAGAAAGGAAGGAAGGAAGAAAAGGAAGGAAGGGATGAAGATTGGAAGAAGAAAAGGAAGGAAGGGATGAAGATTGGAAGAAGAAAAAGGAAGGTAGGGATGAGGAGAAGAAGGAAGAAGGAAGGAATGAGATTGGAAGAAGGAAAGAAGGAAGGATGAAGACTGAAAGAAGAAAAGGAAGGAAGGGATGAAGACTGAAAGAAGAAAAGGAAGGAAGAAAAAGCGACAAGTTAGAAAGAAATCAAGAAAGGATGATGAAAAAAAGAGGAATGAAATGAATTAAATTGTGGAGAAAGAATGATTGAAAGAAAAACGCCGAAAAGTTAAGTCGAAAAAAAAACTATGAAAAAATAAAATAAAAAATGCTAGGGGAAAATAAGAGGGGTTGAATGAAAAAAACAGGACCAAAGAAAGAAAAGAGAAGGAAGAAGGGAAGAGTGAAAATGAAAGGAAAAATGGAGAAAGATTGATAAAAAGAAAAATAGGATGAAAGAAGGAAAATAAGGAAGGAAAAATGGAGAAAGATTGATAAAAAGAAAAATAGAATGAAAGAAGGAAAATAAGGAAGGAAAAATGGAAAGATTGATAAAAAGAAAAAATAGGATGAAAGAAGGAATGAAGAAAAAGCGACGAGTTAAGAAGAAATCAAGAAAGGGCGATAAAAAGAAATGTAAGGAATGAAAGGAGTTAAACGTAAACAGAATATAGAAGGAAAAATTAAATTGTAGAGAATGAAAGAAAAAAAGCAGAAATGAAATGTTGAAGCAAAAATAACATGAACATAAAGGGATTCATAATAAAATATTAAATGAGTGGAAGTCCGCATAGCGTAGTTGCTAAATAATGAAGAAAGAAAGAAAGAAAGGGAAGGAAAGAATGAACGAAAATGAAGGAAGGCAGATAAAACAATTGCTTATGAAGGAAGATTGATAAAAAGAAAAAAAATAGGAATGGAGTAAGTTAGAAATCGGGACAAGTTAGGAAGACATTAAAAAAGAAAAATGAATGAAAGCTAAATGTTAACATATTATAAAGAGATGAAAGAAAATTTTAATTGGGGGAAAAAACAATGGAAGAAAGGAGCATAAAATGTTTCCTTCTCCTAGACTGGTTAGCTAATCCTGACTACCCTAATATTTACGCATAGCTTGAGGGAGGATAGTTGGATACATAACGTTTCCAATGGTATGAGCTATATTTGAAATGCTAACAGCTTCCTTCAGGATTTGAACTTGGGTCGAGAAGTCTATTTCCAACGATTAACCATTACATGACGGGCCTCCGCCTTGATTTCATATATGGAAAAAAATTACAAAACTATATATATATATATATATATATATATATATGCCAAACACTCTTTAAAAAGAACTACGCCTAAAATGTAAATATGAATCTACAATGAACACAATTCCCTAACCTTTTGGCATGAAGTAGATCAATACTTGAAAAAAAAAGGCTTATTTTGCCGGTCATCGCTCATATAAGGAAAAGTAAGCCCCGTGGTGTAATGGTTAGTCGTACGAAATGGACTCGTCGACCCGAGTTCAAATCCTGGACGAAGCTGTTTGCAATTCACATAGCACTAATACCATTGAGAATGCTATGCATCCAAGTACTCTTCCTCCAGCTATGTATTAGGACAGACTGGACTCTTTAACCTTGGCTAGGTAACCAGTCTAGGAGGAGGAAAACTCTGAATTCAAACCTGTTTAACTCCGCTTAAGAAATTGATCATCTGTCGCATCATGTCCGAGCTGAGGGCTTGGTAAATATATATAAAGAAAAGTAATAAATATTCAAATAAAGCAATTATTTTATCTTCATAAACATTAATGAAAAACAATATTAAAACAATAATTAAGGTAACTGCATATGTAACATGTATACATATTTAGATTAAGAAATAATGGACAATTCATTATAGATTTTCAGTGTGATAGGAAAGTTTGTCTAAGCAAAATTAACATTTCCACGTCATTACATATTCAAGTCATTTTGGGGAGAATATGTGCTTAATTGAAGTCTTACCGAATTTTGAAAGTTAAGTAATTAATAATTAATTAATTAGGCGGGCATACCTATTTAAATGTAAGGCTAAACAAATCGAAAAAATCAATCTCTGTATGTTTAGCCTTACATTTAAATAAGTATGCCCGCCTAATTAATTAATTATTAATTACTTAACTTTCAAAATTAGGTACGACTTCAATTAAGCACATATCCCAAAAATTGTCGGCTAAAAAAGGCCATATCATAAACACATCGCTAATGTGTATTTACTTCTCATATTCAAATCATATAAACGCATCAACAATTTATTTAAGCTTGAATAAACACCTCTGATAAAATGTCTATTACTACACGTAAAGCGTCATAATGTAAAATAATGAGTTTGAAAGAACAAAAATTATAGAAAAGAGTGGAAAATTACTAAGATTTTGATGATGACGTATGAAAAGCTACCTGTCGATTTATGATTGGTCGATGGATGCCAACAGGCGAAGAGAGGTAGTGAGGGAATAGGTGAGTTGTCGATGGAGACGGATTGAAGTTAGATATTAGGTTGAGTGTTTGAATAGAATAAACCCAAGATGAATACGTGGAATAAATCTGAAAATCTGGGAATTTCTCAAAATATCCCATGTTATTAGAGCGATAAAAATCCCGCAATAAGAAATAAAGGTTTACATAATATATGGTGCGGATAATCTGTAATTTTGTTTCTTTAAACTAGGTTTAATAAATAATTACTTGGTGTTATTGATCGCTAATATTGTTCTATTTTCCAAAGTATTCAAATCAATCCTATGAATTATTTTACATAGAAAACAATTAAAATATGATTAAAAAAATGTAATCTTTTTATATGCGTTCTTATTTAATTTCGTTAGTTTTCCTAATTTAATGCATATCATTACATTAAAACTTGAAATGCATTAAATTAGGAAAACTAACGAAATTAGATAAGAACGCATTTAAAACTTTAGGGGCCGGGTTAGCTCAGTCGGTAGAGCATTTGGCTAGAAACCACGAGGTTCCTAGTGCGATACCGGCTCTCGCCAACTCAGCGTATGAGTAGCACAGGTATCTGTGCGGTAAAGTAAGGAGCTGATGGTAGGTGTGGCGCTCCACCTCAGACGCTAAAAATAATTTGTCTAGCGCTAGGGAAAAGGGGATATACTCCCTTGCTGATTGGCTGGTACCGACTTTAGGCCGCCCCGACGACTTTACTTTTTAGTTTACATTAAAACTTAAATACTTACGCCTAGAAGGCACATTCTTGCTAGTATTAACTAGGGAATAACAAATCAATTAATTTATTTGCATTAGATAAACAAGAGGCTATTTTATATATAAATACAAGGGTTAATTTGACAAAATGTCACAGGAGAAATTTATTTAATCAAATGCATTTCATTAATTTTAGCCTACATGATTAGCTAATTATCAAATGTTCCAATGCGAAACGCCCACAAGAATAACACATGCAGTTGGATGATCAGCTAGAGTACACGTACAAAAAGCAAAGAAAACGAGAAAGATGAAGGAGGTGGAGATCGAAACAAGTGGAGATGATGGAAGTATCCAAAAGGAAAGCGGAAATTTCCAGATGACGTCAAAGAATGGTTCCCGCTGTGACATTGATTTTTCAGAACCAAAGAACAAACCAAAAAGAAAGAAAAAAAAACAAAACGAAAAATAAAAAAAATGAAATAAAGAATAAAACCAAATAAAACTGCTACCCTTTCAGTTGTCCAGGTCAGAGTCAGGGTTGGTATTTGGGTGTTGAATTTAGAAGGTTAGGATCATGGTGTTAATGGCTGAGGTGAGTGGTTGATTTAGTTAAAGAAATGAAGTGAAGATGCTATAAAACAAAATGGATGACCGCATAACATCCAAAATTGGAAGAGAACATTAAAGAGAAAGAGAAAGATTTGCAGATAAGAAACAGAAAATAAAAATGACAAGAGAAAATGGCTTCGATGGAGAGAACAGAAAGAAAAGTCAATTCGAAGGAGTAATGAAAAAAAATACGCCGAAAACAACTAAGTAATAACTAATATTAGCTCAGTATAGAAGTGTTTAAAAAATCATGCTCATTCATTAGACTGCAGAAGTTGTGTGTGTGTGTGTGTGTGTGTGTGTGTATGTATATATATATATATATATATATATATATATATATATATATATATATTATTTGTCGGAGTGGCCTATTGATGGTATCAGCTGAGCTGAACAGCGCGAGATTCTAACCCCTTTAAGCTAGCGCTATACCAGAGATATTAATCTTTTGCTGAGGTGAAGCGCCACACCTACCTTCAGCTTTCCACTTTACCGCATAGATCAGATTACTCGATCTGTGCTACACGTGCACTGAATTTTGGGAACTTATAAACCTAATGTCTTGTTTTGGCTAGAATATCTACCTATTTACTTATGTGTGATTTTTTACCTAGACTCATATTGTGCTTTTTATTTGACACTCAATAGTCCATTTAGACACATGGCCTAGTGGATAAGGTAGTTAGGTTAAGACAGTTCTAAGTGACAATTATCTATGGATTCTGTGTTCAATCCTGAGTAGAGGCAGTAACATAGAAAAATAATTAACACAACTCCTACCCCAACTATGGTTACCGGAATGAGAACAGGATAAATAAATAAAGGGTTAGGTTCAAAGTCCCGTGATGGCTCCCGATTACGACAAGAAAGTTCCAGGGTTCGAAAAGAAGGTTCCCGAGTCCGACAAGAAATACGTGAAAGACGGAGGGCATATCAGCCGAAACGTTGTACAAATAACATAGAAGATGAAAACAATAGCCCGAATAACGCAGATAATACTAATCATCAAGCCTCATTTTTAAAAAGCGTTTGACCAAATTTACGTAACACACCAAGAAAAGACGTAGAAAACGCTAAACGCATTATCCGGCTGTTATTTCCAACAAAATGTCAATGCATATATACATATATAAATTGATATTAATCCTACGGAGGCAGATTGTTGTCCTGATGATCCAGTAAGTGAAACTATTAGTTGGAAGACCTGACTCATTATGATTAATATTACTATTTGCTCTACTTAGGTAACGAGCACTCTTTATATTTTAGCTTTAAACAAACAGCGGTATATATATATATATATATATATATATATATATATATATATATATATATATATACTAGCAAATATATGCACCCTCCGGGTGCAAGTATTTAAGTTTTAATGTAATACAATATTATATTAAATTAGAAAGACTAATGATACTAAATAAGAATGCAGATAAAAAGATTTGAAACAGAGGGGGGTATAATCGAAAAATAGAACAACTGAAATTTACTCTTCCATCACTCTCGTCTTTCATTGTCATTTTTTCTAATTTAAGTATTTAGTTAAAATAGGAAGTAAATAATAAAATGACAGTTATTTTATCTTGTTAATGGATTTCATTTAAGATTCATTGAAGAGATTTTTGCTTATATTCATTAAAATAAAACCAAACAGTTAGAAATCAGTAACACTGAGCACATATTTATTAAATTCGATTTTTTAATATCAATATGCAAATTAGCCTTTCGTTCACACTGTAAACCGCTATTTTGTTGTATATATAAATATAATTGCATATTGTTAGTATGTAGATATGGCTAACAGTATTAATAATGTAGAACAATTTTATTAATAATTGAGATTAAAATAAAAGTAAAATCATTGAGAATGTGATGTCAATAACTAAGGGAATTGTGACTTGAGTAGTAATATAGTTTCGGTTACAAACAGACAAACCCACAATCTCCATTATAATAAGATATATATATATATATTTGTGTGTATGGTTTTTTTTTATTTTGGCTAAGTGATATAGTGTTCCTCGATTATTTACGGTTGGTGCGACTCTCTTGGACTTTTTTGTTTTTATTTTTCCCTGGCAATTTTTCGTAGTATAATTTTACTAACCAATTATTTTCCAGGGTTTCTTTTTACCACAAAGGTTTACTAATAGGATCAGTATAGCACAAACACACACACACGTGTGTGTGGTTGTTTGTATATATAACATGTGCGCGTATATGTTTGTATATACTTTATCTATAAGTGTGTGTGTGTGTATATATATATATATATATTATATATATATATATAATATATATATTGAATGAATTTTCATTTCCATATCCTTTAGAGCAAATGATTACATTTACAACCAGAAGTAAATAACATGAAACATTTTTTATTCAAATATTTTACACAAACAGATTTTCAAATGTTTTTCATTACATAATGTCAAAGGTCCTGTTTTAATAAATACCAGCATGTGGTTTCGGGTTATTTTTTCAAAATTCCCAAAGGCAAGTTTTCTGGAAATAATTAAATTTTACATTTAAGAAAATGTTTACGTAAATATTTGTTGAATTAAAGTGTTATACATTTTTAACCGGAATTCTAGTTAAGTTCAAATCCTGCTGATATTATGAATACGGATGGGTGACCCCGAACATATTTTCACTGATTTTTTGACGTCCCTCGTGTTTTGACTCTTTAACTTTATTCCAAAAATGAAGAAACAGGTTTTCCGTCAGGGTGGGGGGTCCAGGATTAGGTACTAGACATATATGCCGAAAAAAGGGGTCCCCTTAAGGAAACATTGATTTTGTAAAAAGTATCTCGTACCTCTAAGGGGGTGGGGGTCATTCCGGAAATGATGTAACCAAGCCATTATACGGTACTATCAGTATTTTTTTGTAATTTAACGATTATTTTTCTTTTAGACAATTAAAATTAAAATTATTCTAAGTAAGTTTGAAATACGCTAAACTTAGCGCAGGATGGCGTCTTCAGATATGTTATTGGCTGGTTTCATAGGGGGGTTTCGGGTCTTCCAACATAATACCCCCCAGCCACCTCTGATAACTCCATTGCAATATATTAGATTTACATATGCCACAATTGAGCTGTGTATTATTATAAAATTCTGAAATGACTTGATGAGTTAAGTTAAAAGTTAAAGCTAATAAAAAAAAGCACATTTTACATATTGTAAAAAATTGAAATAATTCATTATAAATTATCTTAATTTATTATCTCATATACATACATATATATATATATATATATTATCTCATATACATACATATATATATATATATATATATATATATATATATATATATATATATAGGAAATTATGTGCTTAATTAAAGTCAGCTAGTGTAGTAGTTAGAATGTCCGCCTGACAGGTAGGGTTCGAATCACGCACAAAGCACTGCCCTGTCTATAGCTCTGCTGATGAGACCTAATGGGCTGAAATGTACATACAGAGATGACTTTTTCTCGATTTGTTTACGCTTTACATTGAAACCGATATGCACGCCTAATTCATTTAGTTATAATTAATTAACAAAATTAGGTATGACTTTAATTAACCACATAATCTCCCACAAATTGTCGGGTTCGCCATTTTCAAACACACTGTTTGACTACTTCATATATATATATATATATATATATATATATATATATATATATAATAATTGAGTAATCCACAGACACGTGTTTCGAGGTATCACCTCTCATCAGTGTGGTTATACATTAACAACTACCCCTGGCTGGGTTTGAGACCCGAATGAACTTACGTTCGCCAATCCTCTTACTCGTGCGGCCAGAGGCAGCTATCAAATATGGGAGAATATTTAGTTGCTACATTTCTAAGCGGAAATGAATTAACTAGAGGCCTCAAACATTTGTAAACAAAGCGAGGTTTAGCTACACGCCAAAACGGTGAACTTGCAATTAAATCCCCGTTTAAAGTCCTCGACCAAAGTGGGAGTATATATATAATAAGTAATCCACAGACACATGTTTCGAGGTATTACCTCTCATCAGTGTGGTTTTACATTAACAACTACCCCTGGCCGGGTTTGAGACCCGAATGAACTTACGTTCGCCAATATATATATATATATATATATATATTAGTTTATATTTATTTACACGGGAACAAGTTTGCTACCATTGTTTTTTTGCTGTGTATGCTTAATTTTTTTAATTAACTAAAAAAATATAAGTATACACAGCCAAACTTGTTCCCATGCAACTGAATGTAAACTAAAATATTTATCTATTAACGCACTATCACAGATCTTGAGCACTCTTCTAATTACACTGTACGTTGGATTACTACCGCTTCTTCAAGTATAATAGTGCCAACCAATCAATGATATTTAATATATCTAAAACTAGATAAATGTTATGCTTAAGCAATAGGTACTAGGTATATATTTTATCATATAACAATTTTTCCTTAATTTACCCACCACTTTTAGGCATATATACCCGGTACCTAAACTCCCCCCGTTCCCGGACCTATTCCTCTAAACTGCAGACAGAAGTTGTGATATGTATGTTTGAGATAGATTCCACACTCACATACACTGGCTGTTGTATGTATACATCTACACAAAGAAAAGTTGACGAAGTGCTGTATTATTGATATCAGCCGACAGAGGTGGTATATCCCGTTTTCGGTAGCGCAAGTCCAGGAAGATAGTTTTTGCTGAATTGGAACGCCATTCATACCGTCAGCTACCCAATATACCGTACAGATAAGATCTCTGCTACTCATGCACTGAGTTGGCGGGGACTGGTATCGAACTAGAAACCTTGATTAAATGGTGGTTCCTCTACCGACTGAGCTAAACTGGTCGTTTGTATCTACACAAAGAGCCTCGTTATCAATTCGTATTTCCACCATATCAGCTTGGCAAGCTACGACATTTGTCAGAAAGAATTAAAACATCAGACTGCATTATTGCTTTTTTTAAATTTTTTAAATTTTATTTATTTATTTTTAGTATTTCATTCTTTCATTTGTTTTATTTGTGTCGATTTTTGTTTTTTCTTTTATGTTGCTTTTTACGTCCCAGACTTGAATTGCCGTTTTACGTCAGTTTCTTTACTCATTCGGAAATTGTCTCCCCTGTTTGTTTTTTTTGCTTTTTGTTTTTTTTTAATTTTTTACTTTTGTCGAGGATTGTTTTTTGGCGGACCATTTTGAAAGTTTTATTTATCTTTTTTTTTTTTCTTTTTTGTCAGCTATTTTTTTCTCGCTTGTTTGTTGAAATTAATAGTGTTATTTTATTTACTTTTTCTGGTTTATTTATTTTTCTTTCTTTATTCAACATCAATCTCTTCCAGCATTTTTTTCTACGTTCATTAATTTTTCTTTTTTGTCTGCATAATATTAATGAAATCTAATTTTGGTATATTACAAGACCATAGTGCGGGAAATGAATATTGAAAGAAAATTTATATATATATATATATATATATATATATATATATATATATATATATAATGTGTGTGGTATATGTATATATGAACTCTAGATTCTTTACACACACACACACGTGTATATGTGTAAGTATACAGTATAGGCTCTTGTTGTTATTTCTATTAAACGTAATTGTTTAGCTTTTTACTCAGCTCGTGAGGTAACCATTGCTTTTATTTTTATTTTATCCGCATAATATTCCTAAAAACTAATTTTGGTATATTACAAGACCATAGTGCGCGAAATGAGTGTCGAAAGATTACTTGCCGCCAGTCATTCATATATTCAGAGTCTCTCAGCTTTTAAAACTCTATTCGGATTTTTTTGTTCTTTTTTTTTCTGTGTTGGTTGGATGGGTTTTACGATATGTCAACCAATTGTTTTTTTTTTGTTTTTTTGTTTTTTTTACGTCAAAGACGTTTTTTGTCTCATACGTTCTTGATGGGTACTCAACGTCTTTTTTAAAAAACTCAATTTTTCAACACATTTTATGAACTTAATTTTTTTATTTAAACCGTACATGAGACTCCAAGAGGTACAACCACTCCAGATGACAGTGGACCTGGGAATAAGGGTGGGGTCTTACTCCTCTACAGAGGTGAACACGAGGCATTCTAAAGGCCCAACTAACAGGGCATTATTCTGTGTTATTCTTTTTATCATATTCTATTAATAAAGGAGATTCGCTTCCGGTTTTTGTCTGTAACAAAAATTACGTCACATTACCCAAAATCGTCATAACATAGAATAAATACACTCAAAATTAGAACATGCAACATTAGACAGACCTCATTGTTTTTTCTTTTTTGTTTTTTTTTAACAAGTTTTAATAAATACATGACTGGTATTATATATCTATATATAGTTTGTTTTATTTTAATACATATTTAAAGTTTACATTTCAAATTGTTTTATTTTTTAATCCTTTAATGAATTTGATTTTACTTACTTAGGATACAAACTCGCTGACATTGAATTTTTTACTCCCACCCCTCAGTCAATATGTTTCAAGAATCTATTTTAACATCGCCCGGAGGCTTTTTTTTTTTTTGTACTAGTCAGCATAATATTGATAAAACCTAATCTTAGTATATTTCAAGAGCATAATACGAGAAATGAGGGTTGAAAGACTATTCACTGTCAGTCTTTTACATATTGATGTTATCTCAGCCTTTAGGATAATATTCATCCTTTTGTGTTTTGTCTAATTTTTTTAATTAGATCAAATCGAAAGGTAACAACTGTCAATTTGGAAAATTACACTTCTGAATCTTAAATTAAAGCAGATTAAATATCATTTTGAAAAACAACACAAACCTAAACTGTGCTGTGATGATAGTACATAATATCATATCGCTATGTTTGTATTTACCTATCAGGTTGGTATATATATATATTCGCTACAGTGAGGATTCGCTACACTGCGTAAAACTATAGTCGGAGGATTTTAACCAATTCGGTTTTTAATATATATATATATATATATATATATATATATATATATATATATATATATATATATATATATATATGTGTGTGTGTGTGTGTGTGTGTACAGGGATATCTCTCTCGCTCTATCTTATGTATATATTTGCACTACGTAGACATATAGACACACATGTGTGTATATATATATATATACACTACGTAGACATGTAGACAGACACACTCTAATATCCATGTGCATATATATATATATAATTATATATACTAGCAAATATATGCACCCTCCGGGTGCAAGTATTTAAGTTTTGATATAATAAAATATTGTATTAAATTAGAAAGGCTAATGAAACTAAATAAGAATACAGATAAAAAGATTTGAAACAGAGGGAGTATAATAAAAGATGGAACAACTGAAACTTACTCTTCCATCACTCTTGTCTTTCATTGTTGTTTTTCTAATTTAAGTATTTAGTTAAAAGAGGAAGTAAAGAATAAAATGACAGTTATTTTATCTTGTTAATGGATTTCATTTAAGATTCATTGAAGAGATTTTTGCTTATATTCATTAAAATAAAACCAAACAGTTAGAAATCAATAATACTCAGCACATATTTATTAAATTCGATTTTTTAATATTAATATGCAAAATAGCCTTCCCGTTCACACTGTAAACCGCTATTTAGTTGTATATATAAATATAATTACATGTTGTCAGTATGTAGACATCGTTAACAGTATTAATAATGTAAGACAATTTTATTAATAATTAAGGTTTAGATAAAAATAAAATCATGGAGAATGTGATGCCAACAACTAAGAGAATTGTGACTTGAGTAGGAATATAGTTTCGGTTACAGACAGAAGAACACACAATCTCCATTATAATAAGATATATATATATATATATATATATATATATATAATATATATATATATATATATATGCACTACGTAGACATTTAGAGACACATTCATATATATATATATATATATATGCACATACGATAGACATTTTTCTCAGTCCGTATCTATCTATCTATCTCTTTCTTTGTCTCTAAAGTCATCGTTTACCAAGGGTTTCATAGTTTAGTGAACTGTCCATGGGTCAGCAAAATAGAGAAGCGTCACCGAAATCTTACAAATTCTCCTTAAATAGGTTTTCACCTTCTGTTGCCCTCATCTCTGACCACTGGACAAAATATTCCAACTGAAAAGCAAAATATGGTTATTGAAAGCCTTACAGGGTATCTTCAATCCTTTTAGGAAACCCGTAGAATAAATGTCGAGAAAAGATGAGGATGCTAGGACTCCTAACTTTCGTCTGTGTTTTATTTTATTTTTTTACATGCTATTATATCTAGCTTAGAAATTTTGCGCTTCAGAATTCTTCTTGAAATATCACGGTGATTTCTATAATTTAATCTTAGTTTAATGGGTATCATGAAATACATATGTATAAGAGTAATGTGTAAGGTAAATGTGTATCATCAGAAACACACACGCGTATAAGAGTAAAGAGTAACATACACACACAGAGTAATGTAAATATGGACTATCAAACACATACGTATAGGAGTAAAGAGTAACACACACACACACACACACACGTGCGTATGAGAGTAAATCTTAAAATAAATCTGTGCCATCACACACACACACACACACACACACACACACACTCGCGTAAAAGCGTAACAGACACACACACATAGTAGAAAAGGGTAAGGTAAATGTGTACCATCAAATACACACACGTATAAAAGTAAACCTTACGTAATTGTGTACCATCACACACACACACACACACACACAATGAGTAAGACACACAGGTATAGGAGTAAAGCTTGCTACATGTGTACTATCACACACACACATGTATAGGTGTAAAAGTTATGGAAGCGCGTGGTGTAATAGATAAAGTCATGGGATATGGACTCGTCGCCCAGAGCTCAAATCCTGGATGCGGTAATTGCATTTCATTTAGCACTAATACCCTTGGGAAAGGTATGAATCCTACTCTCCCTCCAGCTATGGATAAATAGTAGGGCAAACTGGGCTCTATAACCTTGGTTAGGCAACCAGTCTAGAAGAAAAACTCTGAATTCAAACATGTTAGACTCCGCTTAAAAATGACAGTCACATCCTACTCGTGGGTTGGTAAATATATATAGGAGTAAAAGTGAAAGTTGTCTATTCACATCGACCACTGATAGCCGATAGGGTGAGTGATCCCCATTCGATTTTAGTGCAATGGGGAGATGATGTTTAGGTACTGGGATCTCAAGGTACTGAGATGATGTTTAGGTACTGGGATCAAGGAAGACGGGAAATGCTTAACCTAAACTGAAGTACAGGGTTATAGCGGTATTCTTATACTAAAGTAATAGAAATAAACAAATAAAACAAATGAATATAAGTAGGTATTTATCAGAACGGGGAGGGTGTGACACAAGGTCACAAGTATGGTCATCTAGTAAGGATTGACATCACAATTCAGTAGGAAGGGATCTGCTAACCAATACACCATGATAGGACGTCCGAGTTATTTACTAATATTAGCTAAAATGTGGCTTAACTCCCAAAATATTAGGCGCCCAGTAAGAATTGAAATCACTAAAAGTGGTCTGCTAATTTAGCTTGCTAACTATAACACCACGCGTGTTATTCCAAATAAATATAAGTATATAATAAAAGAACATAGCTTTTATTTTTCTAGACTATATTTATCTTAATGCAATATGAAAATTTTAATTGCTGGTTCGTTGGATTTTACGGCATGTCAACCCTTAAAATTTCATTGTTATAGTAACTTAGGTTATAAGTAGATTTCACTAAGATTGCCATAATTAACATAACAGAGAAATCTCATGACATGGTAGACAAAAAGGTAATAACCCATTACAAAAAAACTTCACTGTTAAAAGAATTGGATATCAGATTAATTATTGTGTTATGTATTAGAAATACATTAACGAGAAGATTGCGGGTGGTTGTAATAATAATTTATTATTACAATGAATACAAATAACAAAAATGGCCCTCGGCCGGCAAGGTAAAAATCTCTGAGCGTAAAAGAGGATTGGTAAAGATTATTTAACTTCTGAAGAGTTATAGCACGTGGGTTTACATCCGAGAATACGAAACAACCTTCGTTGGTGGAGATCACCTCACACCACGCTGAGCTAATCTTCTTGTTGTTCTTTTATACGTACTCATTTGCATAAGTGAGGGATTATCCGGTTACTTCCCTTTACAACATATTGTAAACAAAAATAAAAGCGAGGCAAGTTTTATTTTCAAAGTAAATCTCATTTGTATTATCATTAAACTTTCGGTACAATGTGGCCAAAATACAGTTGGATTAGAATAATTCTTATAAATATTATTCTTTATTTTACGGGAACGTTAACCATTAATCATTGATCCTAACAAAGGTAGCGGTGATACTAACGGAAAGCGAAAAGGGAAAGTAGTGAGAGAAACGATAGAATTAAACACAGGAAATCACGTCTTTCCATATTGTATATAAAAATTAAAAAAAAACCCTCCGTGTCATGTAAAAAATAATTTTCGAAAGATATTGCCTGAGGAGGTGGGAGTGAAAAATTCAAAGACAGTTTGTTCCATAAGTAAGCAAAATCATCAAATTTGTTAAAGAAAAAAATCACAATACTTTGAAATGGAAACTTAGTTCTGATAACTTTAAATATATATTAAAATAAAACAAACTCTATATAAATGTATAATACCGGGCATATATTTATTAAAATTGTTTTAAAGTAATGAGAACTGTCTAAGATTGCATGCCCACATTTCGAGTGTGTTTATTCTGTAATGGCGATTTTGGGGAATGTGACCTAAGCAGTGACGTAGTTTACGTTACAGACAAATAGACCTAATCTGCATTATTAATAGAATTGTAGCCACATAAATACTTTTATATCTGGTGGTCAAGAACGCATAAATCCACTTTACACTAATTCTTATGGGAAATAATGTTTCAGTTTTTGGACACATCGATTCTTGAAAATAATTTTTGAACGAATTATGATCGAAAACTGAGTTTCCACTGTATTTGTATTCATTTTTTTTTCGTCGCGGAAAGAAATCAAACAATTAGAAATTCATGGGTTTAGAGAAAAAGGAAAATTTAGCTGCTCAAATTAATATATGAATACGAAAATAGCTTGTTTTTCTACTTTCCATGTCTCTTTTTTTACTTTATTCGGATAGATATTAAAAAAACCTACTTATGGAAAATCAATTCATGTATTTCTTATGGCATTAATGAATAAATATAAACCATTCCAAGTTTGTCTTTTTCTTGTTATTTAGAAAGAGTTACGAATAAGGGTAATATACTAATTTAATTGCTAATATAATTTCAATAATAATACAAATTATGTTTTTTGTGAATTTATCTAGATTTGCGAGACCTGTGGATATATCACAGTATGAGAATTTAATAATCACAACATTTGATAGGTTTACTAAAAAGCTATTGTGAATAGTTCAATATATAAAAAGTATAATAATCTTGATTTATTTCTCACTCTCTCTCCCTCCCTCCCTCCCCCCTCCCTCCCTCCCTCCTCTCCCTCTCTCTTTCTCCCCTCTCCCTTTCTCCCCTTCTCTCTCCCTCCCTCTCTTTCTCTCCCTCTCTTCTCTCCTTCTCTCTCCTCTCTCCCTATCTCCCTCTCTCTCTCCTCTTTCTCTCTCTCTTTCTCTCTCCTCCCTCTTTCTCTCTCTCCTCTCTCTTTCTCTCTTCCCTTCCTCTTCTCTCTCCCTCCCCTCTCTTTTTCTCTCCCTCCTCCCTCTCTTTCTCTCTTTCTCTCTCTCCCTCCCTCTATTCTCTCTCCCTCCTCTCTCTCTTTCTCTCTTCCTCCCTCCCTCTCTTTATCCATCTCCCTCCCTCCATCTCTTTCTCTCTTTCTCCCTCCCTCTCCTTCTCTCTCTCCCTCCCTCTCTTGGTGGCCCATTGGGGGAGTCTTACCCCTCTGCAGTGGTGCAGTCGGTGCATTCTAACGCCCCAGCCGACAGGGCGGGCTAATATGTGCTGGAGTTAACATAATAATTTTGTGTAAGAATGCATCTATACTCCCATTATGTAATTTATGTTTCGTTTCGTTTGTTTTCGTTTTTACGGCATATCAACATCAGTGGGTCATTTAATGCCGATAAAGATTTGAAATAAATTCTTAATACATAATATGATTTTGTTATTTAACCCATAGATGGGACCCTAACAGGTACTACCACTGCGGTTCAGAGTGGACCAGGGAGCAATGGTGATAAATGGGTGCTCCATATTCTCCAAACCTCTAAAACTGGAACCTCACCATCAGATAGAGTTTAACGTCATTCCCAGGACATTGCCATTTATGTAACCACTGATGGATAAGCCGTCCTTGACATACAACACTCCACTTTGGCCCTTACTTAGGAAAGACGGGCGGTCGGAGAGACCCCCCACGATCAATCAGCTGATCCTGTCAAGTCCTGGCACGTATATGATAGTCCCAACCCTATTACCCTTATGGCAAACCCCAAACCTTCTTGTCATATGTGCTAGAAGGCAGTTGCTGAGGGTCTTTATGTCCTGGTTCTGACGTTAAACTGCATCTATTGGTGAAGTCCCAATTCTGAATCTCTGGAGACCGAGGGGTACCCCTTCCTCACCATTACTGCCTGGTTCACTCTAAACCGTAATGCTAAGAAAAATGAGTTGTTAAAAAAAGTCTTAAAAAATTGAGTTTTAAAGAATTATTGTAAACCTATCAGGATTGAAGAAAACAAAAACGTCTCGGCATAAAAATAACCCAATGATTTGACATGCCGTAAAACCAAGCCAAACAACCGATGTTTTTGTATCATAAAAAAACGTAAAATCGTCGGGGCGGCCTAATGTCGGTATCAGCCATGCAGCGAGGGAGTCTATCCCACTTTTCACTAGCGCTAGACCATGGAGATTATTTTGGCGTCTGAGGTGGAGCGCCACACCTACCATCAGCTCCTTACTTTACCGCACAGATCCCTGTGCTACTCATACGCTGAGTTGGCTAGGGCGGGTATCGAACTAGGAACCTTGTGGTTTCTAGCCGAACGCTCTACCGACTGAGCTAACCCGGCCCTACTCAAATATATTCGTGTATGTATGTGAGAGTGTGACTGTATTTAACTTGTCGTAGTTGTTTTTCTGTATATTGTCTTTTGTATAGAATATATTTAATCAAAGAAAACTCATACTTCTTTTCATTATTTATATTGATATTAATTTAAAGAATAATATTAATAGAAAATGAAACGAACGAAAAAAAAACTCATTGCGAAATCAAACTTCTAATAACTTTTCTTCTGACGTCTTTCGGCACACATGCGCCCCACACTGACACACACCCTCGCCGACAACAAAGAAAGAAACGACAACTCTAATGCATTTTTCTATTTGTCCAAATTGCTTTTATGTTCTGCATTTAGTTAGATATATAAATTAAAGCGGGAAAAATATTACAAAGTCAAATCATAGACGCTTGCAAATATTCTAAAGTTACAACTCCAACATAACTACTTTCGCTTCTCTGAATAAATTTATCCGAATTAGACAAAGTCGTTGAACAAAGAAAATGTTGAAAATATATTTTATTTGCCAACGATATCTTGTTGGCCAGACAATTTTATTTATGCATAAAAAAACATTGAATGATTCTTTTTTTTTCTCCCTTATGTTTATTGAAATGAGTATAAAAACTTAATTGTTTTTTTTTCTTTTCTTTTTTTCAAGTAATAAATTTCTTTTGATTAAAAACTTCTTCAATGATTTCAGCGTTAAAAAACGAATTACATTCGAGACTTTCGAATGTGTGAATGCCTTTTCCTTTATAAATATGAACACGGATCAGCAAACATATTAGTATTTGTCTGTCAAAATCTAATTTTATGTTTCTTCATAAAATATTATACATTCTAGCGGTACATGTGGATATACCACAGTATAATAATTTAATTATTACAACGTCTTAAATGTTAAGTGCTCAGTCGGTAGAGGTTCAAGGTTCCGGGTTCAATACCAGCCCTAGTCAACCCAGCGTATTAGTAGCACAGGGATCTGTGTGGTAAACTGGGGAGCTGATAGTTGATGTGGCAGCTCTATCTCGGACGTAAAAATAATCTCCCTCGTCTAGCCCTAGTGAAAAGAGAATAGACTCCCTGGCTGTTTGGCTGATACCAACAATAAGCCACCCCTTCAACCTTTTAACAACTTTTTAAGAGCTATTGGTAAATAGTTCAGTATGTAAAAATTATTAATTTTGATTTAACTCTCACACTTTT
This sequence comes from Doryteuthis pealeii, assembly GCA_023376005.1. Classification (NCBI taxonomy): domain Eukaryota; kingdom Metazoa; phylum Mollusca; class Cephalopoda; order Myopsida; family Loliginidae; genus Doryteuthis; species Doryteuthis pealeii. Next base: position 49,443,875 of record CM042141.1, on the reverse strand, counting down.
TTCTTTTTCATTTTGCTCGATTGAAACAGATTGGTGCTATCGCTTCTACGTGCTCACCCCATTTTCTATATTTCCCACACAATCTTTCTTTCTTTTTCATATTTCTGAGTAGCATATCCTTGTCATCCTTTCTTTATAATAGAAACGAAAAGGTCCACGCATAAGAAATAAAAATTCGTCGGATAAGCAAGGATTTCCATTTTAACATTTCATCTTGGACAATTTGAACGGTCTCATTTTTAACCAGAGACTGTTGCAACATGATAACGATCGGAATTTTAAGAAACAAGAGTATCAGTATATAAATGGAGTTTTATTATATATCTTGTCTTATTTTGGTCAGACTGCAAAGAATTATGTTTTATATTAATTCATGTTTATATTTGTTCATGTTGAAGTTCTAGTGTTTCTGATACCATTTCATTCGTTGAATTGTGTCCTGTGTGTATCGTTAAACTGCATCTAATGGTGAAGTTCCAGTTCTGGAGCTCTGCGGAGTGTGGAGTACCCCTTCTTCGCCATTACTCCCAGGTCCAACTTGACCCGGAGTGGTAGTACCTGTTAGGGTCCCACCTATGATTCAATAAATGTTTAAAGAAAAAAAATGTATTTGGCAGAAAAGAATCTAAGGGTTGACATGTAGTAAAATCCAATTTTCTATGAATTAAAACTTGACACTTACAAGAGGCTGGACTAAGAAAACTTGGTAGGGAAATGTCCCTTCGAAAATTCCCTATCAACCCAGATAATATTGCTGACACGTTTTCATAACTGTCAAAAAAAATGAAAAAATAACTTGTCAGTTTTATGACGCCTGTTCTTTATGTGGAGACTCAATTGGATAATTGCCTTAATATACATTTTTGAATAATTATACTTCCATTTAAAAACATATATTTAGACCAAATGGTATTTTAGAATATATATATATATATATATATAATGGGAGAGGGCAAAATGTTATGATTCCTATAAAAAGACAATGTTATTTATTTTTAAAAGCAGTATGAGAACGACTCGGAAAAAATATAAAAAGTGCGAGCTGAACGCTTTTGCTTCTTACTTATCAGAGCTAAAATCGAGAAGCAAGAATAAGAAAGAGTTACTAAATTCTGTTTAAATGGACCAAATGTATAAAACAAAAGACAGACGCGCAAAATGAATTTTTGTGCATATATATATATATTTATATATATATATATATATATATATATATATATATATATATATATATATATATAATAAGAGAGAGGGGTAGAGAAGCGAAGTCAAACTGAACAGCGCTCAATAACTGATAGTTTTTTGCCTGTGCTATTTTCAAACCATATATATATATATATATATATATATATATATATATATATATATATATATATATATTAGTAAATGAAGAAAAACTCTAAACTTGCTTCATTACAATAATTTATTTCAACCGTATTAATACGGCATCTTCAGGTAATCACAAGAACATGACTCTTACTCTCGGTAAGAGTCATGTTCTTGTGATTACCTGAAGATGCCGTATTAATACGGTTGAAATAAATTATTGTAATGAAGCAAGTTTAGAGTTTTTCTTCATTTACTAAATTTCTTGCTCTGTCCTGTTACTCACTGGTATTAGGCACATTGAGCTCTCCTTATGGTTACCTGCATCAGCTTGGTTAAACCACACATGGAAAGACCCTAACTACGGAAAAAAACTATATATATATATATATATATATATATATATATATATATATATATATATATATATATATATAATGAGAGAGAGAGTGGGGTGTATATGAGTGTTTGTGTAAACGAGGCATGTAACCATAAATAGATCTAGATTTAAATTATATACGGATATACCCAGACGCACACTCATTGATTCCACTCACAAAGATATCAGTACAAATACATTCCCAGCTAATGCATGAACCAAGATACAGTGATATATATATATATATATATATATATATATATATATATATATATATATATATATATATATATATATGTGCCATTTTGTGTATCTGCACACCCATTTAAGTGATCTTGATATAACTTGGCAACAATCAGGATGTATATTAACAAACACTCCCGTTTTGTCGGCCATAAACAGTTGTTGTATTACAACCGGTCGAATGATGCCTGGGGTATATGGCACCACTAATAGACTCGTTTCCAAAACAAATATCAGGGATGATTCAGCACGATACCCCATTGATTTTCTAAGAGATCTACGATATATCTATCTATCTATATCTATCTATACTAGAATAAGTAAAGATGTTCCAATGTTTTGTTCCTGGGTATGAAGTCAAACTGTATCTAATAATGATGTTCCAATTCTGGAGCTTCAGGAAAAGTGAAATACCCTTTCATCGACAATACTCCCAGGTCCTCTCTGACCCTGATTGGCAGTACCTGTTAGTCCCATCTATGGGTTAGATAGAAAAAAGTTGAATAAATGTGCAAAAAGTGATTTTTTTTTTATAGATTTGAATACCATCAAGAATTAATAAAACAATTTTTGGTAAAGTAATATCGTCGACCAATCTTAATAAGTGATACAGATAATCCCTAGCTCAATCGGTAGAACACCGGCTAGAAACCACAAGTTTCCAGGTTCGATCCCGCTCACGCCAACTCAGTGCATAAATAGCACAGCTTGGATAATCTGATTCGCGAGGTAATTTGTTGTGCTCCACCTCAGACACAAAATCAATCTCTCTGGTCTGGCGAAAAGGGGGATAGACCCACTCGCTGACCGGCTGATACTGATAATGAAGTCCGTGTCGTAAACATTAATATGTACTGTACACATCAGTTGCTCTGTATATGCGTGTTTATACCATACTAAACAAAACACCTCGTTTTGAACAGTATGTTGTAAACTAATTGTAATGATAAACGAAAACACTGATAGGCTTAAGAAAGCTTTATTCTACTTAGAATAGTGTTAGTTTACTGAGTTTATATACTCTTAGAAACACCAAAGAGTTCCCCAAAGGGGAGATAATAAAATAGAGGTAACACTCAATTACTTATTACACTAATATTGTCGACCAATGTTAGTGAAGTGCTTTCGATTATCCTAAAACTCTCGTATATTTAACCTTGTACCATATTATGCTACACAATTAAGACTAGAAAAGAGATAATAAAAAATCTACCTAAAACAACAAAAAATTCAGTAAAACCTGGAAAAATCACAAAGAAAAAAAAATACGAGGACCAAAAAAAAATGTCCGTTGTCTTTTTCCATTCGGTTTTGATTAGGGGAAACTGATCTAGGCCAACCAACGTGTAAATCTGGTCTGTGAAACAACGGCAAAGCATTATGGGCTTGAGTGATGGACAGCTAGAATAACAAGCCGACATTCCCATGTAGTTTACACAAAATTACTTTTCTTTTAATAGGCACGCCATACCCTATATTTACATATACTATCTGAAGTACTCGTCTATGCAGGGGAAAAGGTCAAGTCTAGTTATTTGTTTTATTCTTAGATACTCGTTCGAAGTAGGATTTTATTTTGGGTAAGATATGAATACAAACCCGATAAAAAATACGTAAAAAAATTTACAAAATGTAGTATAACAAAAGCTTACCTTATTTCCAGGTAACTGTGTCGTTCTCCCTTGTGTAAATAAAAAGAAACTAATTTTGATGTTTCGTACTGTTGTTCTCATCTTTATTGTAGTACGTATAAACAAAACGGTTCAACCGGTGTATCCTACGGTCCTACTCAGGTGTTTCCTGTATATCCAACCTTAGAAATCATTTCCAATAGTTTTACTGTTGATCAAACGGGGATCGAAGATCTTTTGAAGATCTCATTCAAATAGTTATATCATTATTTTTGCATGTATGGCATTCCGGCATGTATCAAAAGAGGAATCACGATCATTTAAGGCCAGAGGATACAGCGGCCGAAACGTTGTGTTTATACATACAAGAAATACGAGGATAGAAGTAAGGAACGTCAATATCATACACATCCCGCCTCGTCAAATAAATACAGATAAATAAAAAAAACTATATTGAATGATGATTTTTACGGTTGCTAGGTCAATTTAATTTGAAAAAAAGGAGCATCACAATTATCCGACTAAAGAAAATACTTATATCGAACTATATTGCGAGAGCTCTTAAGTAAACACATCAAACGTTGCAATAATTAAATAATCATTCAATAGTCCTGCAATTTAAAATAAATTCTGATTTATTTATTATAATTCGAAGGAAACTTAGAAACTACTGGCAAACTTAGAAACTACTGGGAAACTTAAACTACTGGGAATAAATGCTACAACAGAGATATTATAAAAGAAATAACTTTTAGTTGTTTCCCTACTTAGGACCCTTCATAACTCGAGCAAGGTATGATCATAGAAAGCATCACAGTTCTATAAAATTGATAACATGGAACAAAGTATTGAACTCGAGAGACGAGAGATTGTGAACACAATATATATTATTAGATCAAAAGAAGGAAGAATATCCACCAGCATTTTAGTGTTAAATTTTAGTCAGGTATATACATATATATATATACATATATACTACATATATATATATATATATATATATATATATATATATATATATATATATATACATATATATATATATCCAAAAGTCCAGAGAAGAAATCTTCCTTGCGACATAGAAGTTTTTTTTTTTTAAACCTGTCGCAGTGCTCAATGTGTGCTCTTATTGTTAGAGTCACAGCAGATTTAAAAGTAAAAATATAACAAAAGACTTAGAATTTTTGCATTATACTCTATTTCAAGGAAGCTTGGACAAAGTGTTTAACTCTCCCAAATTTCGCATCTGATGATTTGGGAGAGTTAAACACTTTGTCTAAGCTTCCTTGAAATAGAGTATAATGCAAAAATTCTAGGTCTTTTGTTATATTTTTACTTTATATATATAAAGTCTTGATAATCAGTTTGAACAAATGTAAACAACCTTGATAATGGTTCAGAAAAGATCCGAAAGTACTTGGTTTACCAATAATAACTCTTTCGAGTAACAGATTAATGACTTTTAAGATGTTATCAAAGCAATTGTTAAAAAATTTTTTAAAGAAAACAAAAACTTAAACAATAAGGATTCTATTATTTTTACCATAATTTGAATGAATATATAATATATATATATATATATATAGCCATACTCATACTCATTAGCACAGAAAATATTTTGCCAATATATATTCTATTTTTCTTCCTCAGAAATAATCAGAATTTTTTTTTTTTCACTTGTTACTTCAACTCAAAACCTAAACCTACCTTCAATTTGGTCTGATGTTTGTCTCTACATTTTTCTTTGTATAATTGTATTTTAGGTAATTGAAGCCGTTATTTCATTGCTTATTTCACTCTTTTCTACTATATTTCAATTTGCATTCAACTTCTTTCCGGACAGACTTTTTTTTTTTCTCCTGAACTCGAACGAGTACCAAAATACTTGGAAACCGTCTTGATAAAAACAGAACAAAACAAAACAATTAAAAACTACTGTAACCAAGTACCTAGTCAATTACCTGAAGTCTGCTAGTTTCTCCCCACCCCGCTGGTCTGCTAGTTTTCCCCAACCCCCTGGTCTCGGTGTTTTACTGACATACCATCCATCAAATTATATTTTCTTCTGTTTCTATTCTCTCTTTGTTCATTTTCGGTGTTTAATTTTCTTTAAATATTTTTTGTGTCGTTTGTAGATGAGAAGATGTGTGTAGGTGTTGCTCTCTTTCTCATTCAGTTCATTTTTCCTTCGGGTTTGGTAAATGTTGGAGGCAAACGCTCTACAAAATGAAAACAGATTTGACTAACATAAACATACTTGAAAAGAACTTAAAATCTTTAATTAGTCTTTAGACGACGCTTGTTAAGCTAAAATTTAAACACACACATATATGTGATGTGTTTTTGTGATGTGTCTGTGCGTGTGTGATGTGTGTGTGGTGTGTGTGTGTGTGTGTGTGTGTGTGTGTGATATGTTGTGTGTGTGTGTGTGATATGTTGCGTGTGTGTGTGTGTGATATGTTGTGTGTGTGTGATGTGTGTTTGGTGTATATGTTGTGTGTGTGTTTGGTGTATATGTTATGTGTGTGTGTGGTGTAATTGTTGTATGTGTGGTGTATATGTTGTATGTGTGTGTGGTGTATATGTTGTGTGTGTATGTGTGTGTGTGTGGTGTATATGTTATGTGGTGTATATGTTGTGTGTGTGTGGTGTATATGTTGTGTTGGTGTATATGTTGTGTGTGTATGTGTGTGTGGTAGTGTATATGTTGTGTGTATGTGTGTGTGTGGTGTACATGTCGTGTGTGCATGTGTGTGTGGTGTATATGTTGTGTGTGCATGTGTGTGTGTGGTGTACATGTTGTGTGTGCATGTGTGTGTGTGGTGTTGTTGTGTGTGCATGTGTGTGTGTGGTGTGTGCATGTGTGTGTGTGGTGTACATGTTGTGTGTGCATGTGTGTGTGTGGTGTATATGTTGTGTGTGCATGTGTGTGTGTGGTGTATATGTGTTGTGTGTGCATGTGTGTGTGTGTGGTGTACATGTTGTGTGTGCATGTGTGTATGTGGTGTACATGTTGTGTGTGCATGTGTGTATGTGTTGTATTTCACTGTAGGCTGAGTGACAGCAAGTCTCCTTAGGTATCCAATAATCTTCTGAGTATTATAACCGATCTTAACAATGCTGTTGTCTGAATAGGCTTGATTCTTCCCCTGATTTCAAATTCCTCCATTCTTTTTTTTCTTTGAAGACCATATATAAGGGCAATAACTAGCTTTTGTATCACCCTCACGCTCATGATCCACAATTTTATATTTAGTTCAGTCAATATCCAAGTATTTATCTTTTTAATGTATAAATATACTCGTCAAATTTTCACATCTACGAAATCCTCAATAATAGTGAATCCAAATGTCTCCAGTACTCTTCTGAGTATTCTTAACAATACCATTGTCTGGACGGTCTCAATTCTTCCTCTGATTTATAATTCCTCAAAACTTTTGAGGACCGTTCCGAATGCTCCAAAAACCATTGGTATCATATTCATGTTCATATTTCCGAGTTTTGTCAATTCTCAGGCTAAATTTGTCTATCATTCCGTTTTCTTTAATCTTCACCCTGTGATCTGCTGGTACTACAAAATCTGACAGTTTAGAAAATGTATGTTTCTTGTTAATCAATACTAAATCTGTTCTTCTGGCTATTTTTATTGATAAGCTGGTGGTTCAGTGAAAGCTGAGTGACAGCAAGTCTTCTTAGTTATCCAGGACTCTTCTGAGTATTCTAGCTGATCTTAACAATGCTGTTGTTTAGGTGTTCTCGAATCGTGTTCGGATTCCCAATTCCTTCAGATTTTTTGCCAAACCCTTGGAAATATTATTATTATTATTATTACTAGCAAATATATGCACCCTCCGCGTGCAAGTATTTAAGTTTTATTATAGTAAAATATTATATTAAATTAGAAAGGCTAATGAAACTAAATAAGAATGCAGATACAAAGATTTGGAACAGAGGGGGTATGATTGAAAAATAGAACAACTTTGAAACTAACTCTTCCATCATTTTCCATTATTCCCGTCTTTCATCGGTAAATTTTCTTAATTTAACTATTTTATTAAAATAGGAAGTAAGGAATAAAATTACAGATATTTCTTCTTGTTAATGGATTGCTTTTAAGATTTATCCCCGAGATTTTTGCACAGATTCAAGAAGATAAAACCAAACAATTAGAAATCAATAATACTAAGCATATATTTATTAAACTCAAGTTTTTAAGATAAATATGCAAATTAGCCTTCCCATTCACACTGTAAACCGCTATTTTCTTGTGTATATAAATACAATTACATGTTGTTAGTATGTAGATATCGTCAACATTCTTAATGATGTAAAGCAATTTTATTAATAATTGAGGTTTAAATAAAAATAAAATCAAGGAGAATGTGATGTAAATAACAAACGGAATTGTGACTTGTATAGTAATATAGTTTCGGTTACAGACATAAAAACCCACTATCTCCATTATAATAAGATTAGTAGTAGTAGTAGTAGTAGAAGTAAGTGTTGTTCGGACATTCAGCATCTCAGACGGTTTCCCCTTTTCGACATCAACTCCTCTTGACTCATTCCACGCGATATACCCTCCCAGAAAAACACCCAATTATCCACAGTTTATCGATATAACGTCAAGATTGACCAGTGTCGACCTTCCCAGACGCATGAGACCAAGTTTCATTTCTTTATTTCCAGACAACCTTCTCCCAATAGGTGTGCAAAATCGCCGTAAGTGTCCTCTTTTTAACCAAGCCAACAAGTCTCTCCTCCTTCACCACCAGCGACTGCCTATCTCATCACATAGATCCTCTTTTTTTATTATTTTCTACTCGGCATGCACCAAAAGAATCGATCAGACCTTGACATGAAGGGTCTAACCCACTTCTTCTTCTTCTTCCCGCGCAGTTTTGTATTGACCCTCAGCCTTTTCTGTCTCCGTTCACTTCACACACACACCCCTTTCTCCTCCTCATCGAAAATCCAGCTCGAAGAGTAAGACGAATCGCATTCTAACAAGTATAGAAACCATGTCTGAAGTAGAAGATGTGATTAGCCGTGAGTGGAGATAAGGGCTTTTCTAGAAAGGTGATGCTGTCTATTGAATTGGTTCTTTAAGAGATTAATAGCACGTTTAGGATTTTTTTTTTATTATCTTTCCTTATATCTCTATTTCTTTTCTTTTTTTCATACTGTACGAATAATTTTATTTGTTCCCTTCCTGTTTATTTTTCTTTACAAATTTAGTAAATCTAACCTATCTTTCTCAGAATTGAATTTTTTTTCTTCTTGTACTTGACATATAAAATGTCGGGCATCATATAGTTATTTACTAAGCTTTGCTTAGATGTGGCACAAGGCCAGATTATGGGTCACCCAGTGAGAAAGGACCTCACTAACAATGGTCTGGGAATCTAGCTTGCTAACCTTTACACCAAATGAGGTGTCGGGCATCATTAAACGTAAAACTATTCAATACTCATAGGCTTACGGATAATTTTGTCGTGGACTATATATATATATATATATATATATATATATATATATATATATATATATATATATCGTACGTATGCAATTTGACCCTTGTGTTCAACTCCGATGTTTTAACATCTCCAACAACCCCTTTCTCTAATATTTATATCATCATTCGTCTCTCTCTCTGTTTCTCTCTCTGTTTCTCTCTCTCTCTGTTTCTCTCTCTCTCTTTCTCTCTCTTTCTCTCTCCATTGATATTTACGTAAGAGCTATTACTATAGTTCAATATGTAAAAAGTATAATAATCTTGATTTAAATCTCATATTTTTTCTTTTTCTTTTTTTCTTTTTCTTTTTTCTTTTTTCCTTTTTTTTCTTATTTTTCTTATTTTTTTCTTTTTTTCTTTCTGTTTTTTCTTCTTTTTTTTTCTTTTTTTCTTTCTTTTTTTTTCTTTCTTTTCTTTCTTTCTTTCTTTCTTTCTTTCTTTCTTTCTGTTCAATTGAAACATATTAGTATTAATGCTTTCGCTCGATTATCCCACAGCTCTATCTTTCCACTAGTTTTTTTCTTTCTAATTGTATTATTGTGTGATGCATGCCCTTTTTCTTCCCTTTCTTAATAATAAAAATTGAACAGTCCATTATTTATCTTATGTGGTGACACTCATAAGAAACAAGAATTCGGCGGATAAGCAATAACATATAATCAGAATTTACATTTTTGCATTTCAGCTTGGACGATCAGAGGGTGTTGCAAAATGATGACGGTCGTACAATTAAGGAACCCGAGTATCAATATATAGACTAGAAAGATCTGTAGATATACCACAGTATGTTAATTTAACATATCAACGCTTGATAAGTTTGCTTATAGGCTATTGCTAAATAGTTCAATATGTGAAACGTATGTTAATCTTGATTTAAATCTCCCGCGCACTTTTTTCTTTATTTCCTTCTTTCATAATTTCATTATATAAGATTGAAACAGATTTGCGCTATTGCTCTCCACACTCACCCACCCTCTCTATATTTCCAATATTCTTTCTTTCTTTTTTCTACGTAGTATTTTTTTTTTTCATCCCTTTCTTTATAATAAGAAAAGGAATTGTCCATTATTTGTCTCAATTTTTAAATGGGTGAAATTCGGTGATTAGGCAACACCAGATAATCAGGATTTAGATTTTTGCATTCCATCTTGGACGATTTGGATGGTCTTATTTTAAAACAAGGTGTTGCAGGTTGATAACGGGCGTACAATTAACGTATATTAATCTAGATTTAAATCTCTCACGCTTTTTTTCTTTCTTTCCTTTTCATAATTTCATTATATAAGATTGAAACAGATTTGATTTATTGCTCTCCACGCTCACCCACCCTCTCTATATTTCCACTATTCTTTCTTTCGTTCTTTTTTCTACGTAGCATGTTCTTTTTCGCCCCTTTCTTTATAATAAAGACGGAATTGTCCATTTGTCTCAAGTCACTTTGAATTTTTAAATGGGTGAAATTCGGTGATTAAGCAACACCAGATAATCAGGATTTATATTTTTGCATTCCATCTTTGGACGATTTGGACGGTCTCATTTTAAAACAAGGTGTTGCAGGTTGATAACGGACGTACAAATAAATAACACGAGTATTTAAAAATGTTTATCTTTACGTTTTTCCCAAACATTTTCATCTATTTTCTTCTAAATAAGATCTTCCTTTTTATCTTACAAATTTTCTATTATTATTCAAAGTTCTATTGGTTCTCTCTTTTATTCATTTTCTCATTCGTGATTCGGTATTCTTAAGACGCTTTTCATTCATTATATTTTTACTCTATCAAAATGACCTTGTCATTCTTGTTTATATTTTGGACTCGTCTAAAACTTTCTTTCGTATTCGTTTTTTAATATTTTTGTCCTCCATTTCATTGGGTTGTTATTCAGACGTTTAAACGTTTCTATATTGTTTGTATCGTAATTTAGATGTATATTTTTTCACTTTATTTACTGTTGACATGTTTAAAACAGTTTCCTTTTCAATAGATTAAGTTACCCAGTGAAATCTTTATTTGATTCTTACTTTCTTTTCTTTTTATGTTTTGTTTTAAATTCATGTTTTTCTTTCGGCCACCATCTTCCCCTTTTCTTTTTATCTAAAACAAATATTTGCTATTTTCTTATTTTAAATTATTTTTATTTCTATTTCATTTGTTTCTTTTTTTAGTTTTCTTTGTCTTTTTTTCCACTTTTTGTCATTTTTTCCCATGTTTTTTTGGTAATTTTTTCCCATGTTTTTTTGGTAATTTTTTCCCATGTTTTTTGGTCATTTTTTCCCATGTTTTTTGGTCATTTTTTCCCATGTTTTCTTGGTCATTTTTTCCCATTTTTTTTTCACATTTTTTCCCCATTTTTTTTGGTCATTTATCCCCAATTTTTTGTCATTTTTTCCCATTTTGTTTCTCATTTTTTGTCCTCTGTAACTCATTCACTCACACACACACACACACACACACACACACACACACACACACACACACATATATATATATATATATATATATATATATATATATATATATATATATATATATATATATGTATGTGTGAATATATATATAAGCTCAGTCGGTAGAGTGTCCGACTAGGAACCACAATATCGGCCTTCGCCAGCTCAGTTTTTGAGTATCATATGGAGCTGAGGGTAGGTGTTTCGCTCTACCTGAGACGCAAAAATAATCTCATTCGTCTAGTGCTAATGAAACCGGGATAGACTCCCTCATTGTCTGGCTGGTACTGACTAAAGGCCATCCCGACAACTTTACTTCATACATCCCCTACGTTCTTCCCTTTTCTTCATTTCTTACCACATTTCCTTTTTATTTCTCTTTCTGTCTTTTTTCTACGTTACTATGTCCCTCTTTACCTCTGTCCACTTTACCTTTCTATCATTCATTATTTCTTTCTTTCATTATTTCTTTCTTTTCTCTTCTCTGTTCAACACTTCCTTCACTCCTCCACTGCATTCCCCTTGTTTTGTTTTTTTGCTTTTTTTGCTTTTTTTAATCTCTAACTTTTTCCCAAGCTCGGTCCTCTTCTTGCTTCTTCATTTTTCTGGTTTTCACTTTATCTTTCTGGGTTAAAAAAAAAATTTATTCATATCTTTCTTTTGGTCACTATTTTCCCCCCCCCCTTTAAAAAAACAAAAAAATTCCTATATTTTTCTTTTTAAACTATTTTCTTTTGTTTTTTATGTATTTCTATTTAAGTTCCTTCTTTTTCATTTAATTTTTCTCACTCTATTTTCTTTTTTTTTTCTATTTGAATTGATAGATTAGAGCTCCTTGTTTATTTTAAGTTTATTAGTTTCACTCTCTCACTTTCTGTTTTTCTTTTTCACCCATTTTATTAAATCATAGATTTATCTTCTCATTCTTTAGAAATTAAAAAAGAAATTAGCCTGAAGAAAAAAAAATTAACCCTTTAATTCCTTGCATCAGATTTTTTATTTTCAATTTTCATCTTTCTTTTCTTCAATTTACTTTCTTTTTCTCCTTCTTTGCCATCATTTATTATGTCTTCACTTTTTTTGTGCCGTGGGTATGACGTTATACGACATCCAATGGTGAAGTACCAATTTTGGAGCTCTGGAGAGTGGAGCACCTCTTTATTGCCATTACTCCCAGGTTCACTCCGACCAGAGTTGTATTACCTGTTAGTGTACCATATATGGGTAGAATAGAAAAACACGAGTTAAAAATAAGCGTCAAATCTTTTCTAGAAATAAAAAAAATTAGGTTTAGTTTTTTTTTTTTAAATGGGTTGACATGCCGTAAAATCCAACAAGGCAAACAGACAAAAACTTATTTTCACTTTCTTTTATTTATTCATTTATCTATTCCGTTATAAAAGTAAAGTAAAAGTTGGCGGAGTGGCCTATTGTCGGTATCAGCCGGAAAGCGAGGGAGTCTCTCCTTTTTACTAGCAATAGACCATAGGAAGTATTTTTGCTGATGTTGAGCGCCACACCTACCGTCAGCCCCCTTTGCCACACAGATCAGATTATACAATCTGTGCTACTCATACGCTGAGTTGGCGGGGACCGGTAGCGAACTCAGAACCTTGCGATTCCGAGTCAAGTACTCTACCGACTGAGCTAAACCGGCCCCGTTATACATTTATTTATTTATTCATTTGTTTTTTCTCGAATTGTCTCTCTTCTTCTTTTGTATGTTTTGGCTTCATTCTTATAATCTTTCTCACTCACTCACATACACACTTTCTTTTTTTCTCTTTATATATCTCTCTTTATTTATTTATTTCCCTCTTTCTCTTTTACACTCTTTCTCTTTTTCACTCTTTCTTTTTCCCCCTTTATCTCCCTCCACCTCTCTCTCTCTCTCTCTCTCTCTCTCTCTCTCTCTCACACACACGCACACTTTCTTTTTCTCTCTTTATATCGTTCTCTTTATTTATTTATTTCCCTCCCTCTTTCTTTCTCTTTTTCACTTTCTTTCTCTCTCTCTCCCTCCACCTCTCGCTCCCTCTCACTCATATACACACACACACTTTCTTTTTCTCTCTTTATATCTTTCTTTCTTTCTTTTATTTCTTTCTTTCCCTCCTTATATTTCATTTCTATCTTTCGTTCTTTCTTTTTTCTTTCTCTTTATTCATTCCCTCCTTTTGCACTGGCTGTTTTCATTTTTCGTATTATACTTTTACTATTTCTTTCTTTCGTATTTATCTTTGGTATTTTCGTACATTGCTCTTAATCTATTTTTCTTTTTCTCTCTTTCTATTTACTTATTTATTTTGCCTTATACTACTTTACCTCCTCACCATTTATACTTATTATTTATTTCTTCTTTATCAGCCCAGATTTCCCAGCTCAATTCTTTTCTTCTCAATATTCAATTCTCAGTGACAAATTTCCTTATTTCTCAGTCAATATCATTTTACAACCTCATATTTTTGATTTTCTTCTCTAGTATCATATGTTTTATTGGACTTCTTGTTTTTCTTTTTTATCGTTTATTCTATTTTCATATTTCCTATACAGCAACACCTCTACATCCACTTTTCTATCTACATTTCCTATTTATTTCTATTGATTGTATTTTTTTCTGGTTACGTGTTTTACTTTTCTCTCTTAGTCTACTCCCTACATTTTATTTAGCTTTTCTCCCGTATTCTTTCTTCTTCCTCACTTTCATTATTGCGTTCCTTTCACATTTCTTTCATATAGTCAGTTCTTAATAACCGACCGTAGTATTTTTGTTGTTCTTTCTTATTTCTACCGTTCAGATTTACATTTTCCTTTCATTCTTTCTTTTTTACGTTCTTCTGTGTCCTTCATTTCATTATACACTTCTAATAACTATTTCATTCTCTTTTTTATATTTTAATAAAATTGCCGTTATTCCTATCTCATTTATCTGTATCTATCCAGCTTATCACTTACACATATGTTTCGGTCAGTTTATCAAAATGTATACGGATTACGCTCTTATTATTATTAAAATAATCATATGAAATTGAAATAATGATAATAGTAATAGTAGGAAAAATGTAAAAATATTCCGTACACAGATTTTTTACAACCTTCATCAGAGTGAATTTTTATTTTTTGAATAGAGAAAAATCCGTTGGAGACAAAACAGAATTTTTTAAAAATGTTCGAAAAAGAATGTTTTTTAAAAATCATTTTTGTATATATATATATATATATATATATTATATATATATATATATATATATATATATAATATGAGTGAGTGTAGATATATATAATGAGAGGGAAGTAAAAAGGAACATAGCAAAGTAGAAAAAGGAAAAAAGACAAACTAAATGCAATAAAAAGAGCAAAAAATGACGTTGGAAAATACATACATATATATATATATATATATATATATATATATATATATATATATATACATATATATATATATATATATATATATATATATATATATATATATATATATATATATATATATATATATATAATGTGTGTGTGTGTTCTAGGTTATGTGTTTGTTCATCATTTTTACTAGAATGCTTTTATTCTTAATTCTCTATCTATCTACCCTACCTACCTTTTTATTTATTTCCAACCACATTACCTTTTATTTCTCTTTTTCATATATATATATATATATATATATATATATATATATATATATATATATATATATATTTCTTTTTTTTCTTCCCACATGTCCTTTTTATTTCTCTTTATGTCTCTTTATTCTACTTTACAATGTTCCACTATACTTCTGTCTTTTTCATTCATTATTTCTTTCTTTTTTGCTTCTCTGTTCTTTTCTATTACATTTCTCTTCACGTTTTTAATCTCTTTATTACAATGTCATTTTCCAAGACCTCTCCCTCTCTTCAACTTCCTTCTTCATTTTCTTTCTTTTTTTTTTCATTTTTTTTTTCACTATTCCTTTATTTATTCATTTATTTCCCCAAATTCGATCAAGCCATCCACCCTTTCACTCTCAACTCTCTCAGCAAATCAATTCCTACTTTCGTTTCCCGCCATTATTTTCCGACATCTTTGCCCTGGAGGTCACACACTTGTGTACGCCCGGCGAAGAAGGGTCAGACAAAAAATCAGTAAATGGTTAGAGATGAAGGAAAGGGAACGGATATTCATCATAGGAGCATTGATTTATTTTACTTTTACTAGCAGCCATCTTTTTCTCTTGTGAGTTGCAAGTGTCGTTTTGTGAAACATAGAGGTCGCTTTCGTAAAAAAGGGGGAGATAATTATGCACTCACTCTGTGCACAGATCAAAGAAGTCATAGCATTGACCACGGTGTGTATACACAACAATCTAATCAAAAAGATGTAACACTTACATTAAACCAAAATTATGATGTTTTTTACACAATTACATGATCGATTTTGACAAGGGGGGGATATTCAAGCCATTCCCAAGGGTATCAGGATGAAGTGAAAGGCAATAAGCCTCATCCAGGATTTGAATTCCATTTTCTATGATTACCGTTACTTAAATATTAGGATAAGTATTTAAGTTTTTATATAATTGACTATTGTATTTAAATAGAAAGACTAACGTAATTAAATAAGAACACAAAATATATTCTTATTTTTACTTTATTCTAATTGATTTCAAGAAAAAAATATACATAAGCTTGAAAAAACGATTGAGAATAAAACAATATTAGAAATCAATAACACTGAGTAATTATTTATTAAACACATTTTTGTTAAAACTTTATCAACGAATAATTTATGTTACCATAATTCTAGTAATGTTTTGCTATCGATAAAATGTTTAAATTCGCCAAAATAGCAATAATATGCACCCTCCGGGCGTAAGTATTTAAATTTTAATGTAATTAAATCTATTAAATTAGAAAGACTAAAGAAAATAAATAAGAACACATAAAAAAGCTTACACAAACCAGAATGCAAATTAACCACACCATATATTGAGTAAACTTTATTTCTAAATAATATATAGGAGTTATTGCAAGATTTTAAACGCACCTAATAACAATTCGCCCCATATACTATGTAACCATTTATTTCCTGATGATACATTGCAGATTAATAACATGAGATATTTTAAGGCAAATCAATCTAAGCAACCGCCCTGTCGCTGGGGCGTTAGAATAACGACTGCACCTCTGCAGAGGGTAAGACTCCCGCAATGGGGCCACCTGTTGGCCGTGGGTGGCGATCCGTGATGCTTAAGGATAGAGCCCAGGTGGATGAGCAGTTCATGGCATGCAATTCTCTATTTGGCCCTATCCCCGGCTAGACGGGCGGTCGGAGAGGCCCCCTCCGATCAATCGGCTGGTCACGTCAAGCCCTAGCACCTATATGATTTTCCCAACCATATTGCCCTTATGGTAAGCCCCAACCCCTTTTTATCATATGGGTGCTAGAAGGCGGTGGCTGCGGGTCTACATGTCCTGGGAATGACGTTAAACTCTATCTGATGGTGAGGTTCCAGTTTTGGAGGTTTGGGTAATGTGGAGCACCCCTTCATCACCATTGCTCCCTGGTCCACTCTGACCCGGTAGTACCTGTTAGGGTCCCATCTATGGGTTAAATAGAAAAATGTATTTATAAAAAAATTGTATTATCCATTAAGAATTGATTTATTTCAAAACTTTATCGGCATTAAATGACCCACTGAGGTTGATATGACATAAAACAAAACAAACAAACAATCTCAGCAAGTATTTAATAGAAATATCATTAAAAACTAAGATGCAAATGATAATTAAAATTGAATAATGATTATTTAATAACCATTGAAATTATGACGTAAATAAGGGAATTGTTACGATTTACCTCAGTTGGTAGAGCATCCGTCTTAGAACCACAAGGTTTCTGGCCTTCGCCAATTCAGCATATGAGTAGAACAGTCTGGATTTGTGTGATAAAATGAGGAACTGGTGATAGGTGTGGCGCTCTGTCAGAGATGCAAAAACAATCATTCTTTTCTAGCACTAGTGAAAAGGGGATATACTCCCTTCGTGTCCGGATGATACTGACAATAGGCCACTCAGCCGACTTTTCTTACTCTACTTACTGACGTGTAAGTTATCAGAAATGAGATTGATTCATTTTTGCGATATTTACATGAAATCTATTGAATCTAGCGGTTGGTGTTCGAGCACAGGTGACAAAAACTAGGGTTTCGAAGTTTAATTTCCTTGGGGCCGGACATTTATCAACTCCATGCAATATTTGCGCTACACAGCTTCCTTTAATTTCTATAAGACAGTTAATACGACGATTCGCAAAATGTCGAGAATAGAAATTAACTCGTCTAGACTGCTATCTAGACGTCTATATATCATCACTTTACTATACAACCTGGCTAGTTGTGCACATGTCTTCAATAACAAGCTCTATACTCGTTCTAACACCCATATGCATATATGTACACTTGATCTAATAAAAGGATACATATTTTCACACTGCATACACATACTAGCAGATACATATGCATACACAAGCATACATATACACGTATTTGCACTTATACTAGAAACTTATACTTAGGCATATCCGTGTACTCACATTACACTTATTCACCCTAAAAATATACGCAAACACATACATATTATTACTAATATTCCGTTGTTACACATACACATACCCCCACACATATGTGTGTATGAGATATATGTAATTGAACTGATTGCTTGTATTCGTTATACACCTTTCCAATATATTTCCTCGCATTTTGTTGGATTTTTCTTAATCTGTTACTTTCTTCCTATATAATATATATATATATATATATATATATATATATATATATATATATATATATATATATAGTGTCTGCGTGTATAATCAGGAACTCTTACTCATATTTTATATATACTAAGCTATTAGTAAATAATACGGTAGACTGGGTTCTTTGACTTCCGTAAGACAACTTGTCCAGGAGGAGAAAAACTTTAAAGAAATTCTTATTCCCAATTCTTGAGGTGAGGATTGATATTTTAGATTTTCGGACTGTTGTTCTCAACTTTATCCACTTGGGCACATAGTGTAACGGATATAATATATATATATATATATATATTGTTCTTAGTGACAATCATCTGCATTTGCATGTTCAATCCGGACTATGGGTGAACATAACATTGAATACATTATATAGCTTAACACTTGTACCCGGTCATGGTTAACAGAATGAGAACAATCTACCCCAATGGATTAAATGAAGGGTTCGGTTCGAAATTCCGTGAAGGTTCCGGAGTTCGACAAGAAGGTTTCTGAGTACAACACGAAACACCTGAAGAACCCAGGGGCGGGGGGCAAATTGACCGAAACCTTTAAAGCTGAGGAAAAAAGACAGAAAAATCTAAATAATTCAAGCAAAATGCACACCGTATTATTTGGACTATTCCATTGTCCTCATCTTTGTCGTTATATACACAACGTTTCATCGGGTGCCATCCGGTCTACTTAGGGTGTTTCTTGTCAAATTCGGGGACCTGCTCCAAATAGGAACCTTCTTGTGGAACTCGGGAACCTTCACGGAACTTTGACAAGAGGGTTCCCGTGTTCGACAAGAAAAACCTTAAGGATATCGGAGGGCACATCGGCAGAAATATTATGTTATAACAATAAAGATGAGGTGAATAGTCCGAATAATCCAAATATTAAAAATTATCACGCCTCATCTTCAAAAATTCAGAGAAATAAATTGTACTCCGCTTTTAAATGTTCCTTGTCCCATCATTCTTGTGGCAAGGTCTTGGGCATATACGCCCACTAAAGTAATGATTAGCTACCTAAACTCGCTAAATTATTGCTATTGAAGGGAAATCTCATTACGTACATCATTCGGTTTCTCGTTATGCAGAAGCAGAAACTGGTGTAATCGTTATTATTACGGAAATGGGAATCAGTGAAACGAGTTCAAATTTCAGTCGAGTTAGATTGAATTCATTTCTCACTAATACCGATGGGAAATGCCGGATTCCGTTTCCGCCCTGTCGGCTGGTGGCGTTAAAATGCACCGACTGCACCTCTGCAGAGGGGTAAGACTCCCCCAATGGGGTCACCTGT
Source organism: Doryteuthis pealeii (assembly GCA_023376005.1). Classification (NCBI taxonomy): domain Eukaryota; kingdom Metazoa; phylum Mollusca; class Cephalopoda; order Myopsida; family Loliginidae; genus Doryteuthis; species Doryteuthis pealeii. The sequence goes on along the minus strand of CM042141.1, from coordinate 49,424,259 downwards.
TGGCCGTGGGTGGGTGGCGACCCGTAATGCTTAAGGATAGAGCCCAGGTGGATGAGCAGTTCATGACATGCAATACTCCACTTTGGCCCTATCTTGGGCTAGACGGGCGATCGGAGAGGCCCCCTCTGATCAATCGGCTGGTCACGTCAAGCCCTAGCACCTATATGATTTTCCCAACCCTATTGCCCTTATGGCAAGCCCCAACCCCTTTTTATCATATGAGTGCTAGAAGGCGGTGGCTGCGGGTCTACATGTCCTGGGAATGACGTTAAACTCTATCTGATGGTGAGGTTCCAATTCTGGAGGTTTGGGGAATGTGGAGCTCCCCTTCATCACCATTGCTCCCTGGTCCACTCTGACCCGGAGTGGTAGTACCTGTTAGGGTCCCATCTATGGGTTAAATAGAAAATGTATTTATAAAAAAATTGTATTATCCGTTAAGAATTGATTTATTTCAAAACTTTATCGGCATTAAATGAACCACTGAGGTTGATATGCCGTAAAACAAAACAAACCAAACCCAAGGATTCCGTTTCTTGTCTCAGAAAGTGCACCTGTATAACGGTTATCATTGTATTACCCGAGTTACGATTCGTGTCGCCATTTTAGGCGTTTTGTTCTCCTATGTATAATTCCAACGCTAGAAAAGTTTGTAGTTTCAATTGTAGAATATTTAAATACTTACGCCCGGGGTACGAATATTCTTTCTAGTGATGATACTGTAAATAACTCTAGCCACGTTAGTTTTTGTATAAATATTAGTATGTTTAGTAACAAAAAGAATGATGATGTAGTCAGATATCACGATGATGATGAGCGATGTCTTTCGGCGTTCAAATTTACTGGTTGTGATTCACGCACCAAAACTATATAGTTTATGAATAATTACTTAGTGTTATTGGTCTCGAATAGAATTGTATTATATCCCAACGTTTTGAAATCACTCCCTTTTAATGATTCTCCATAGAAACCAATTAAAATCTGACCAAAATAAGTGTAAGCTTTTTATATGCATTCTTATTTAATTTCGTTGGTCTTTCTAATTCAATACATTTCATTACATTAAAACATGAATACTTACACACGGCGGAGGGTGTATATTCCTCGTAATGATACAGAAAATCACTCTAGCCGCGTCAGTTTTTTTTTTTTGTGAATATTAGTATGTTTGATAACGAAAAGAATAATGAATATTTACAATACCGTAAAACTTTACAATAAATTAATTTCTTCAATTCATACTGTCTGTACCATGGCGTATAAATTTGTTCCAAATTAAAATATTGTCTAATATTATTTCTCTGATTTCTTGAGATGGGGTTTAATTATTTATATTATTTGAACTGTAGTCCTCATCTTTACTGTTATATACACAATGTTTTCGAGTTCGACAATAAACACCTGACGAGGTCCGGAGGGTATATTGACGAAACATTTGTGTAAAGCAATAAAGATCAGGAAAACTGTCTGAAAAATTTAAATAATATAAATCTTCGAAACTTTTTCAAATGTCAACTCGTAGAATTAAATAAAATCAGTTTGGAAGAAGTCTTATTGATATTGGTCAGGATTCCGAATATATATATATATATATATATATAGTAGGAACAAAAAGTAATAAGACAAGCAGGAATATTTCTTATATGTTATTTACTCTCAACTAGTTTCAACCTTAGGTCAACGTCAGGAGAAAATTGCTTATTTGAAGTAATTGTTTATAGATTTTTTGAAAGGGAGCATTATAGAAGAACTATAAAAATTGAAGTGTTTTTGAGGGTTTGATATGCTATTAAAATCCGGGTAGACGAGTGTGTTAGTAGCAGCAAGTCCATTTGTTCCGTGGAGAACCTCTATGAGGTGGGTTATTTTTTTTAATGCTCTTATATATGTGAGGTAGGGTTCATGGGAGTTGTGTATATGACTATATATATATACATGTATGTGTGTGTTTACATATATGTGTGTGAATATGAGTGTGTGTATGTATCTTGGTACTCTGCGCGTGTCTTGTAGATTTTTAATTGGGTCAAAAGTGGCTTGTTTGATGTACGGTGGTCAGTGTTTGTTTATTATATATATATATATATATATATATTATATATATATATATATATATATATAATCATGTTCCTTAATTGTACGACCGTTATCATCTTGCAACATCCTATGGTTAAATATGAGGCAGTTCAAATGATTCCAGAAGAAATGCAAAAATGTAAATCCTGATTAACTGGTGTCGTTTATCCACAGAATTCTTATTTCTTATAAGTGTTATCACCTCAGCTAAATAATGTACCCTTCTGTTTTTATTATAAAGAAAGGGAAGAAAAGGACATACTAAACAGAAAAATATAAGAGAGTAAGGGAAAGATAGTGTGAGCGCACGGAAACTTTAACGCTAATCTGTTTCAATAGGACATAAGATGAAAAGCAGAAAAGAAAGGAAAAGAGTGAGAATTAAAGATTATTATACTTTTTACATATTGAACTATTTCACAATAGCTCTTAAGTAAACATATCAAACGTATTAATTAATGTATCATATTGTGATATATCCACAGTATGATAACTGCTAATAAATACTCATTGCTTAGAAATATTCTATGAAGAGGACAGCCCTGTCGGCTGATGCGTTAGAATGCAACGACTGCACCTCTGCAGACGGGTAAGACTCCCCCAATGGGGCCACCTGTTGGCCGTGGATAGCGACCGTGATGCTTAAGGATAGAACACAGCTGGATGAGCGGTTCATGACTTGCAATACTCCACTTTGGCCCTATCTTGGGCTAGACGGTCGGTCGGAGATGCCCCCTCCGATCAATCGCCTGGTCACGTCAAGCCCTAGCACCTATATGATTTTCACAACCCTATTGTCCTTATGGCAAGCCCCAACCCCTTTTTATCATATGGGTGCTAGAAGGCGGTGTGCGGGTATACAGGTCCTGGGAATGACGTTAAACTCTATCTGATGGTGAGGTTCCAGTTTTGGAGGTTTGGGTAATGTGGAGCACCTTCATCACCATTGCTCCCTGGTCCACTCTGACCCGGAGTGGAGGTACCTGTTAGGGTCCCATCTATGGGTTAAATAGAAAATTGTATTTATAAAAAAATTGTATTATCCATTAATTGATTTATTTCAAAACTTTATCGGTATTAAATGACTCACTGATGTTGACATGCCGTAAAACAAAACAAACCAAATCTATGAACAGGAATTAGGAGGTATATCATGATGATAGTGAAAATTACTCTAGCCGCGTTAGTTTTGTGGTAAATATTTGTATATTTGGTATTGAAAAGATTCATCATCATTGAGTAGTCAGGTATTGATAATTTGCATACTGGTTTTAATAAAACTGTGTTTAATAAATAATTACTTGTTTTTATTGATCTCTAATATTAATGTTTTATCCTCCAAACTATTAGAATCAATGCTATAAATGATTTTCTATTGAAACCAATTAAAATGTAATTCAAGTAAGTGTAATCGTATTATGAGTTCATATTTGATTTCATTAATCTTCTTAATTTAATATCCATTATTACGTTAAAATGGAAATACTGACACTCGGAGGGTGCATATTCTTCATAGCAACTAGCAAGAATACACGCTCCCGGGCGTAAATATTGAAGTTTTAATATAATAGAATATATCAAATTAGAAAGACTAAGGAAATTAGATAAGTACGCATATAAAAAGATTACAATTATTTTAAATCACATTTTAATTGGTTTCTGTATAAACTCATTCGAGGAAGGATTTGAATACGTTGGAGAATAAAACAGTATATTAGAGATCAATAACACCAAGTAATTATATATTAAACCCAGATTTGTTAAGATCAGTAAGCAAATTAACCACAGCATATATTATGTAAACCTTTATTTCTTAGTGATATATAAGACACATTGCTGGATTTTAACGACGCTGATAACATTGAATGTTTCAAGGAGAATCTAACTCAGATTTTCAAAGAAACATCTGCAATAAAATAAGATTTATTCTAAGCATTAATGATTTTGAGTATAATTTAAATACTCGTTGATTAACTTACTAAATTACTGAAATGACTGCGCCGTAAGCAGTGACGTAGTTTCGGTTAGAGATAAATAAGGATCGAATGTCAATTATTAATAGATGATACTGAAAATTACTCTAGACTAGTTAGTTGTGGAATGAATATTAGTATATTTGTTAGCAAAAAGGTTTGATGATGATGATGATAAAGAAGTCAGGTGTCACAATGCTGCTGATGATGATGATGACAGTGATGTCTTTCGGCGATCAAAGTTATTGGTGGTGATTCACGCACCAAAACCAAACGAGCACTTCTATTCCATTAGCTTAAAATGCAGGGGCATTTATATTGTTAAAAGCTCTTCCCTAAATTTTCGAGTGTCATTTGAGGACATCGTCTCGTTCACCTTATTTCTAACCTAACTCACCGCAGCAACCCGGCATGTTTCTTTTTTTTTCCTTCTGTTTATTTTTATTTAAAGGAAAAAGATATTTAAAAGATATTTAAAAAGATAAATTAAAAAAAAAAAAAAAAAAAGGCAACAGACATCGAAAATAGTGATATGCGATAGAGAACAAAAACCAGAATGAAAAGTGGATTTAGAATAAGAGAGAAGTGGGGGGGGGGTGAACTAGCAGATTGCTAAACATGGGGGAGGGAAGTGTGTTTGGAAGGAAAAACGAATAAGCACAAGGATGGAATAAAAAGTGAATGAGATATGAAAGATAAAGTGTATGGGTATGATGCGGGAGTCAGGGCAAGAGCTAACGTGTTGTTGTTGTTGGGGGGGGGTCGACTAGGGAGGAGCAGGGCCACACCCAGTAATACTGATGACTCAAAAAGGAAGTCCGATTGAAAGTCACTTTAGAGTAATCGAATTGTCATTGCTGTTGCTCTTACCGACGGGATTCTCCAAGACATTGCCGACATTTTTTATATGTATTTTTGGCTTCTGTTTTTGTTTTTCCTTTTTTATTTTATTTTAGTTTGTTTGCCGGTTATTTATGCATAGTGCCACTTTTTTTTACAACTGACTTTATTGTCGTTTGAATAGCTTTCTTCGTCTTTTTACTTTCTCCTTCGTCTTCTTACTTTTTCCTTCTTCTACTTTTTCCTTCTTCTTACTTCTTTCTCTTTTCTTCTTCTTCTTACTCTTTTCCTTCTTCTTCTTCTTACTTCTTCTTCTTTTTCCTTCTTCTTCTTCTTCTTCTTCTTCTTACTCTTCTTCTTTTCCTTCTTCTTCTTCTTCTACTCTTCTTCTTTCCTTCTTCTTTTTTCTTACTCTTCTTCTTTTCCTTTTCTTTTTCTTCTTCTTCTTTTCCTTCTTCTTTTTCTTGCTCTTCTTTTTTCCTTCTTCTTTTTCTTTTCTTCTTCTTCTTCTTCTTACTCTTCTTCTTTTCCTTCTTCTTCTTCTTACTCTTCTTTCTTCTTCTTTCTTCTTCTTCCTTCTTCTTTTTTCTTCTTCTTCGTCTTACTCTTCTTCTTTTCCTTCGTCTTTTCTTACTCTTCTTCTTTTCCTTCTTCTTCTTCTCTTCTCTTTTCCTCTTTTTTCTTCTTCTTTTCCTTTCTTCTTCTTCTTCTTCTTACTCTTCTTCTTTTCCTTCTTCTTCTTCTTACTCTTCTCTTCCTTCGTCTTTTCTTACTCTTTCTTCTTCTTCTTCTTCACTCTTCTTCTTTTCCTTCTTCTTTTTCTTACTCTTCTTCTTTTCCTTCTTCTTCTTCTTCTCTTCTTCTTTTCTTCTTCTTCTTCTTCTTCTTCTTCTTCTTCTTCTTCTCTTTTCTTCTTCTTCTTTTCCTTCTTCTCATCTTACTCTTCTCCTTTTCCTTTATCTTTTTCTTTGTCTTCTTCTTTTCCTTATTCTTTTTCTTTGTCTTCTTTCGCTGTTTACGATTACCTTTTTCTTTTTTCTCATACCCAATTATTTTTGTCACTACCTGAGACCACCACCACCTCATTGTTTCTGTTCTTCTTCTTCTTCTTCTTCTTCTTCTTCTTCTTCTTCTTCTTCACAACCACATTCGTCTTGCTCCTTAACATAATCTTTTTCTTTTTCCTTTTCTTCATGCCAAATTATTTTTGTCACTACGTGAGACCACTAACATCTTCTACTTCATCATCAGGTATGCCTCATGCCTTTTATTTCTCGCACGCTGTGATCTCATTTTCATTCCCCTTCTGCTTTATTCTACAAATGGTTTCAAAACTAATTTTTCTTCTCCTTTCTCTTCACCTTCATAAAACGCACGTCTCTCTTTTAGACTATCATCTTTGACAAGTAGAAGAAGGTACAATCACCGAATGAGAAAAAGTAGGTGATACTAAGAAGAAAATATTTTTTTAAGGAAACAAAAACGAATTCGGTGTAAGGAATAAAACTGGTATCTCAAAGAACGAGGATAATGTATAATGAAGAAAAAGAATATCATACTGATATCATTGGAAAAAGGCTAAAAAAAACTCCCACAGCTATGGGCGAAATAATATATCACTAGATTTATTCTACAAGGATGACTGGTATTCAATCTCTCACTAAGATTGATACGCTATTTAACAAAAGAAACCAAACAAAAACAAACCAAATTATAATTTTGAAGGCGGTATCCTGTTCTCATTCCGCTAACCATAGCTGGGGTAGGGGCGTTAAGCTGAGTTACTTTTTTTTTACTAAGAATACCAGTGTAAGAAAATATCATTTCTTTTAATTGGCCTTGTGCCATACTTCTCTAAGTGACTGAATATCTTATATTTTACAATTTTAGTCTTGGTCACTCTGAATTCTGACTGAATGTAAATATCAAAATTGAGCCAATAGTTTTTTTTTAATCCTAAAACCTTCTTCTTGCTATTACATACCAACTTTTTGTGTTCATTTAATACCCATCTTTTTTTCTTGCGCATCGATACTTTCTTTTGTTCTTCACCTCAATTTCTTCTTCATCTCCCTCACACCACAGGCCTTTTCTTCAATTTAACAACACTTTTATTTTCATTTCTTTTTTTTATGTATCATGATTTATTTTGATACCATTCTTTTTCCTTTCACACACTGAGATATATATATATATCCTCTTCTTCCTCATACTTTATTCTCGCTTTTTGAGATCATTGTTTTATTCTTCACACCTCGTTCGTTTTGTTTCCTTAATATTTTCTTCTTCGTATCACAGGTTTCTTTATGTGGGATAATACGTTGTTGTTGTTTTATTTCTTCTTCTAATAAAAAATAATTTATATTACCATTTTTATTATTATGATTAGCAAAAACCATCCTCCGGGCGGTGTAGAAATTTATTTTTGAAATATATTGCTAGAGTGAGATCATCAAATTTATTAAAGGAGTAAAAAAAAAAAAAATTAAAAAAATTTGAAATGGAAACCTAGTTTTGATAACTTTAAATATGTATTAAAATAAAACAAACTAGATTTAAATATATGATACTCAGCATGTATTTATTAAGGTGTTTAAAAAAAAAGAAAACAATGAGAACTGTCTGAGGCTGCATGCTCAAATTTTGAATACATATAATAAAAGGTTGTTCTTTATTCTAAGTATTGACGATTTTGGGTAATGGGACCTAAGCGTTGGCGTAGTTTTGTTTACTGAAAAATAGACCGAATCTCTGTTATTATTATTTGAACTTGGTAATAAGTCAATTATTTGATCATTCTTCGTTCCTTGAACTATGTAACTTAGGTCAACTGATGTTTTGTTAAACAACTTCCCATTTTCCTTATATTTACCATGAAGGTGGATAACAAGGTATGTCAGCGTGACTCCTTTTACAAGATTTTTTTAAAAGTACTCTCCATTCGTGATTTATATCTTAACATATAACACACGTTATATACTAAATGGCATTTTTGATTAGTTATTCTTCAGATAAAGTACGCCTTTCTGGAATTTAATACACAGCCTCAAGTACTTTAGGGAATATGATCCGCAGCATGAAGTACTTAACAAAAAAACATTTGGCTGATTTTTTTAATCATACGAATCTAACTGATCATTTAATTTTCGTAAATTGTTAGAATAGTCCACCATAAGATTTGTAGCGGAATCTTCAAAATAATTATATTGTCTTCTCATTTACAATTCTCGTCTACTTTTCACGCAATTTAAAACTTTGACTGAAAGGAGCCAATTAACAAAATTAAATAAATTATTGTTATTTCTAACACAGTAAAGATAAAATTCTACTTGTTTGATAAATTAACAGCTTCAATGTAATTTTGAACACAGGATGCTGTTGCCGGAAAAAAAAGAATGAACGGAAATTGCTACTTAGAATTTAACGAACAGAATATATTTAACAATTAAAAGTGTCATGGAAGAAATGGTAGTATATAACAGATGATTTAGAATATAAGTCTAAGAGGAATTTAGTTAGTCAAAAATAATGATGTGATAATTAGATTATTTTTCAATTACCAGCAAAGAAAATAAAGTCTTGGGATATAAAGTACTTGGTCGGAGAAACTGAGAAGTGTGTTTCCGGGAAAAAACGATTAGAAAATGTTTTTGTCTCGTCATGGTTAAATATCTAACTAGGGTTCTAATATCTACCCCTAGCTGGGGAAGAATAAATGGATTCATACTAAATAGTAAAATCCTTATAAAATTGGTCGCAAAATTTATGTATATGAAGAAAGTAGACATTATCACTCGAACACTGAATCATTTCCAAAGAGACTGAAAAAGACACTTTAGACCACATTCACCAGAATGCCTTTCTTAACTCTTTGTCAACCAAATTTCTCCCACGACTTCTTCAAATTTTCTAGGTATTTTTAAAATTTTTTTACCTGTATTCACTATTTATTTTCCACAGAACTCATTTTATACCCAACCCTTCTGCCAAGTGCATAATTTAAACACAAGGTCTATCGTTTTAAGCCGGGTTTCACAGGTTTACATTTAGAGTGTTCCTTCTGCTATACCACTTGTCTCGTCATGGTTAAAGATCCAACTAGGTTGTAATATCTACCAATAGCTGGAGGAAGAATAGATGGATTCATACTAAATAGTAAAAATCCTTATAAAATTGGTCGCAAAATGCGTAATTATGTATATGAAGAAAGTAGACATTATCACTCGAATATTTAATCATTTCCAAAGAGACTGAAAAAGACACTTTAGACCACAGTACTGCTGAAGTCTTCAGCGATTTTCAGTTTACCTTTTTCTGTGCACTATTTAATAGAACTTAACAGGTTTTAGAGATCCCTATGAGAGAAGCAAATAAAACGGAATTTTTAAAATTCTCATTTTAATGTTTACCTCCTTTCAAATTAGGGAGACTATCAAGAAGGGATAAGTCCTCCTATTTTGAATGGCCCGGTTTGAATACACTGGATGCAAAAAGGGGTTTCCTGTCACTGAGTACCAGAAAAAAGTTTATGCGATTTTAACACTTATGATCAGGACACTTATACGGGTATGTTGGTTGGTTGGTTGGTTGTTTCAATCACTTTTGGATCATTAATAGCCAATTCAACTCATTTTGACAAACAAAGGACTCGGGTTGCTTTCAATACCTGCGTTTGCTTAAGTGGTCACCTAATTAATTATTGAACTGGCTCATAAATGCTTAACCTTGGAGTACATTAATGATTAGGATTATTATAACTACTAGCAAATATATGCACCCTCCAGGTGCAAGTATTTAAGTTTTAATATAATAAAATATCATATTAAATTAGAAAGGCTAATGAAACTGAATAATAATGCAAATAAAAAGATTTGGAACAGAGGGGGTATGATTGAAAAATAGAACAACTTTGAAACTAACTCTTCCATCATTTTCCATTACTCCCGTCTTTCATTGGCAAATTTTCCTAATTTAACTAATTAGTTAAAATAGGAAGTAAAGAATAATAATACAGTTATTTCTTCTTGTTAATGGATTTCTTTTAAGATTTATCGGCGAGATTTTTGCTTATATTCATTAAGATAAAACCAAACAATTAGAAATCAATAATACTAAGCATATATTTATTAAAATCAAATTTTTAATATCAATATGCAAATTAGCCTTCCCATTCACACTGTAAACCACTATTTTGTTGTATATATAAATACAATTGCATGTTATTTGTATGTTGATACGGTCAACAGTATTAATGATATAAAGAAATTTTGTTGATAATTGAGATTTAAATAAAAATAAAATCATGGAGAATGTGATGTATATAACAAAGGGAATTGTGACTTGTATAGTAATATAGTTTCGGTCACAGACAGACAAACCCACAATCTCCATTATAATAAGATTATCTCGGGACGTAAAACCTCATCTAAAATATTTCGCTAAATGAAAATAAAATTGATAGAAACAAAGAAAATGTGGGGTACCCCTTCATTGCCATTACCACCAAGTCCACTCTGACCCAGGGGGGTACTACCGGTTAGGCACTTTTCTATGGGTTAAATAGCAAAAATGAGTTTTTAAAAATTGAATACCATCAAGAATAAATAAAACAAAACGTCTTCGGCATAAAATAACCCAACAAGGTTTGACAAATCGTAAAATCCAACCAACCAGAGTTTACATTTTCCTATATTGGTAGCCTTACTAAAATTCCAGTCTGTTCTATTTACCATTGCTTGGGGAATAACGGGTGGATAAGTGCCTCTTCCGATTACATTAACGCGAAGTGAAACGCAAACAATCTCGTCCAAAATATGAACTCAGTTAGTCTATTACATTTCCTCCGACGATAGACGTAACGCCTATGGATGAGAATGTAAAACCGAAAAAACAAAAACAGTGCTGATATAGAAAATGACGTTGAACAACAGGCTTCTTCGGAAAAATGCTGAAGTGAAACGCAAACAGCCTTGTCCAGGATTTGAACTCTGATTACCGATTCCATTTCATAGGACGATAGCCATAACGCTAAGCCAGCATCCTATGGAAGAGAATGTAAAACAGAAGAAAAAAAAAACAAAAAAAAAAAACAAAGTGTTGATATAGAAAATGAACGTTGAACGACAACAGCAACAGGGTTCTTCAGAACAATGCTGGTAACGGCCAACCACCATAATAAAATGGCGTCGAAAGTTGATTTAAGTGGTGAAGCATTATCAAGCAGACAAAAACCTACATTCAACTAATGTCTTAGTAATTAGACGAGTCAGCACTAAGCGTTTCTCTGTGCCATTCATTCATTAAAGTAAGCCGTGCTGACATCGAAGACGCATTGTTTGTAGGCAGTCTGATGGAAAATTGAAATCACAAGAAATTCAACCAATCCCCGTGGTAAACAAATAGTGGGATTGGAATCAAGGCATTCCTTGTTCTTTACGTAGAATTATTTTTTCTTTTTTTCTTTCTCTCTATTCAACTCTAGAGACGGCTTGTTTTGGAATATATTTCGCCTCATATATATATATATATATCTATTTGGCTGATTTGCCTGTTTTTTTTTTACCGTTTTATTTGCTATTTTGCTAACTATTTTTTAAAATTTTCTTTATTTCATGTGTTAGTTTATATTTTTATTCTTTCTTATTTTTCCTTCTTGATTACCCAAATGTCCTTCGTTAAACAATCGTTTCCTTCTTTTTACTTTCAAATATTTTTTTTCTTTCCGCTAAACCATTCATTGTTTTTCTTTCCTTCTCTCTTTCATTGATATATTAATTACTTATATGCTTACAAAAAGCACTTCATTTTTCCTTTTAATTCTAAACTTGTCCTATTTTTTCCACACACACACACACACACACACACACACACACACACACACATATTATATATATTAATATATATATATATATATATATATATATTAATACTCGTATTCATTAACTTTTATCAGCTTGCAACAACCTCTGGTTAAAAATGAAATCGTACAAATCGTCCAAGATGAAATGCAAAAATTAAATCCAGATTATCTGGTGTTGCTTAATTGCTGAATTCTTATTGAATGTCGTCACCTCAGCTAATTAATGTATCATTCCGTTTTTATTATAGAGAAGGAAGAAAAAGGAAATGCTACACAGACAAAATATAAGAAACCAAAAGTAGGGGAAAGATATACAGAGGATTGAGTGTGCTAAAGCAATCACGCCAATCTGTTTCAATCGAACATTATGAAAAGGAAAGATAAAAATGAGTAAGATGGCTAAATGAAGATTTACACTTTTTACATATTGAACTATTTTGAAATAGCTCTCAAGTAAACATATCAAACGTTGTAATGATTAAATCATCATATAGTTGTATATCCACAGTTCCTGCAAATCTATTGTATAATTGAGAACAGTTATTATCTTTCTTTTTAAGACTACCCAAATTTTGATAAAGAACAACCAAAATTAATATGAATACTTCATTCATATTACTCCCAGGTCAATTTTGACCTGGAGTGATTGTACTTATTAGGGTCCTATCTATAGTCAAATATATCTGTTCAATCAGTATTAATTTAATAAACATATGTAATATATGACTTGTAAAATCTGTTTCGCCTCATTTGTATCTCTACACGGCTGATTTGCCTATCTTCTCTTGTAGGTTTTTTTTCATATCTTTTTCATTCTTCCAAATGTTATTTTATACTTTTATTCTTTCTTACTTTTTTCTTTCCTGATTAACCAAATATCGTTCGTTAAACAATCGTTTCCTTCTTTTTACTGTCAAATTTCTTCTGTTTATAAATGTTTTTTTTCTCTTTAGTTTTATCTTATCTAGAGTTTTCTGAATTTGTTTCCACGAAACCATTCTTTGTTTTGTTTTTTTTCTTTTTTTTTTTTTTTTTTTTTTTTTTTGGTTTGTTTCTTTCTTCCTTCTTTCGCAAATATATTAATTACTTTTATGAATAGAAAAAGATTTGTATTTTTTTCCTTCAAATCTAATTAATCTCTTTTGCTAAATCTGTATTATAATTGAAAACAGTTGTTTTTCTTTGGAAGACCGGCACAAAATTGAACATAAGAACAATATATATATATATATATATATATATATATATATATATATATATATATATATATATATATATGTTCTTATTATATATATATATATATATATATATATATATATATATATATATATAATATATATATGATGTGTGTGTGCGCCGATACAAAGAGAACAAAAGAGGGTAGCTCACACACTTTTTGTTCCTTTTCCCTCTCACACACACAAATTAAATAACAAAATTGGTATGCATTCTTCATGACATTACTCCTAGGTCGACTTTGACCAAAAAACTTTAATGAAGGAAGTGCTGAAATACGGACATTTTAGCCATAACTACACTATAAGTCTAATTCTTTATTTTATCAAAACAATTACATTTATTAAACGATAAAGAATAACAAATTTGCTTCATTAACCCTGGTTTCGTTTATTCTGTTATGTCATGCAAAACATTTTGGTCAATATCTTTTTTAAATAAAATCTATCTCTTAAATTTTAGGTAAATGATTTTCTGAAGTTTCTTGTGGGTTCCATGAAGGTGTAATGAAAATGAATAAAAGTCAGAAGCTTATGGAAAAATATGGAATAGGTATATATGTAAAACAGACAATAATAAATATACCACAAAACCCATTCGTGTAAGATTGTTATGGTAAATGTAGCCAAGGGGTATCCCACCACCCATGAAAAGAAAACAAACAATTACTATTTGTTGTACTGAAACATAAAAGGAAAAAACGTTAAAAATGGAAATATTTTAAGGCACATTTTTTTTTTAAATAAATAAGCAGAAGTTCAAGAGTTTAGGAACAGAAAATTTTTTTGAATATTAAAATTTGAAAAAGGATGTTTCAAAGAAATAAGTGAAAAAAAAAAAAAAACTCAAAATTGCTTTGAAGGTAAATATAGAGAAATCTGATATCAGTAAAAGTTTTTTAAAAAATATTCGAGAAAGAAAGAAAGCATGTGAATATCGATTAACTTAAAAAAGATTGATTTTTCCTTTTGTCGTATTTTCCTACATTTTTACGTTTTTGAACGGGGAAAAAAATGTTGACATAAGTATATGTCTACCAATTCTTTTTGGTTTCTTTTTAAATCTTCGTTTTTAAAATGTTTATCATCTCCAGTTATCATATATGTACGTATTTATTTTGTATTTTATTTTTATTTTAATTCATTCTAAATTACATTATTATCTGCAATTATTCCATTCCTATTTTTTTAAATAGAAAGAAATTTGAAAGTTTTTGTATATAAGGCATGGGGCAAATGGTCACTCCTAAATATAGACTCGTTGACTATCACGTGACCTGAGAAAGATTCCTATTGCCCAATCACTGGCAGTGCTGCTGCTGCTGTTGTTGTATTTATAGAGGCCTGATTCTAATCTTAATTCATTGACACTCGGATTATCTTGGACGTCGGACTTATAAAGAATACTATAACACCGGATTCTTATTGGCTTGCTTACTTATTTAATACATCTGGAACTAAGGATGACGGTCAGATACTCAACAAGAAATATACTAAAAGAGTCATATGCATAACCTAATTGGCTGCTTGGTTGGTTTTTACGGCATGTCAATACTTGTTGGGTACTTTATGCCGAAAATATTTTGTTTTATTCATTCTTGATGGGTAAACACTTTTTTTCAACTCGATCTTTAAACACATTCTAAACTCATTTAAAAGGGTTGGGGTTGGTTGATCATAAGGACAATAGGGTTGGGACCATCATATACATTCTAGGGATTGACCTGACCAGCTGATTGATAGGGGGATCCTCTCCGACTGCCTTTCTAGCATAAGTAAGGACCAAAGTGGAGTGTTACATGTATTGACTGCTCAGTCATCAGATTTCCATCCTAAAACATGGGTCTTCATAAATGGCGAACAGGTTGGTTCCATCGGGAGGGTCTTCCCCTCTGCAGAGTGGAGTCGATGTATTCTAAATCCACAGCCGAGAGAGCTTGTATAAGCCACTTATCGTTAATTAACTCACTTGCGAATGAATATACAACGAACATCCTGGATGTTCTTTCACAGGTGCGTTGTCTTGAGGATAAGTGACTTATACGGTGTTTTGAAACCAATGTTAACAATCGCACCTAGTGCTAGTGATTACCCCAAACTCCATAGGTCAGAGGGTCCTCCGATCAATTGGCTGGTTACGTCAAGATAGATATGAATAGTTTGATAGATAGCATAGATATGAATAGATAGACGATAGATATGAATAGTTTGATAGATAGATAGATATGAATATAGATATACTGATATATAGACAGATAGATATGATAGATATGAATAGTTTGATAGACAAGATAGATAGATAGATAGATAGATAATAGTTTGATAGATATGAATAGATAGATAGATATGAATGGTTTGATAGATAGATAGAATGAATGGTTTGATAGATAGATAGATATGAATGGTTTGATAGATAGATAGATAGATATGATAGTTAGATAGATAGATAGATAGATAGATAGATATGAATAGTTTGATAGATAGATAGATAGATAGATAGATAGATAGATATGATAGATAGATATAGATAGATAGATAGATAGATAGATAGATAGATATGAATAGATAGATAGATAGATATGAAGATAGATAGATAATAGATAGATAGATATGAATAGTTTGATAGATAGATAGATAGATATGATAGTTTGATATATAGATAGATATGAATAGTTTGATAGATATAAAGAGAAATATAAGATATTGCATTTTAAATATCAAAGATACATACGCCTGTATATTGATAGATGAATATGAACACACACACACACACACACACACACACACACATATATATATATATATATATATATATATATATATATATATGTGTGTGTGTGTGTGTATGTATGTATACATATATGTAGGAATAAATTGATAAATATAGATGTGTAGATATTAACAGATATATATATATATAGAGAGAGAGAGAAGGAAATATAGATAAAAATATTACACATGGAAGACACGTACGCCTATGACAGATATGACTTAAATTCATATTTATAACAAATCTCATAAGCTTACGTCGGTGGATAGAATGATGATGTCACTCTGATGCTGCGATAATATAATATCCCAAACCTCCCTTCTTTTTTTTTTTAAGTGTTCTTTGTTTGTGTGTTTGTTTCTAGATGTAATGAAATAAATGTACGTAGAACAAATGAAATAAAAAATGTATGCAAAAAGGAAAAAAGAAATATCACAAAGAAAGAGAGAAATAATAAAATTTAAGAGTTTTTAAGTATGAGTCAATACTATCTTCTTCCCGAGCGACTGACAGAGATTATCCTTTTTTTCTTTCTTCCAAAAATGACTGCTCTTTTGCCGCGCCTTTCGGACACGAAACTTATCGAGCCAAGCCAGACTAACGTCACTTTGTCATTATCAAAGTGAAGCCAGCAAAAACGACTTTAATTAGTCTGTCCATGTCAATAGAAGATTTCGGGATGGTACGAGTGACATTCTCATATGTCAGTCGTCTGCCGAATCGGACTAGTGCCAGAAAATAGTCATCATTGAAGATTCAGGGGGATGGGGGATGGGGGAGAGGACAGTGTTTTTGGCGCTGTTATTTGCAATGTGATCTAATTTGTGCGTGGACTTTGAGAGCTGAGAGAATGTAGTGTTCCCGCAGTTGGGCTCTTTCTCTGGTTTGAGCGCCAAATAAGAATTGGAAAATCCCCAGTAGTGATACTCTCACACAATCTGTGTCTCTGATTTTAGACTTTGATTTAATGGGATGTTGCATTTAGTTGTTGGATTTAAACACACAAGTACATAAACACATACAAAAGAGATGATGAGAGAGAGAGGCGCACATGTTTATCTTTTTATATCTTTATACATACACATCATATATATATATATATATATATATATATATATGCTAGCAAATATATGCACCCTCCGGGTGCAAGTATTTAAGTTTTAATATAATAAAATATCATGTTAAATTAGAAAGGCTAATGAAACTGAATAAGAATTCAGATAAAAAGATTTTGAACAGAGGGGTATGATGAAAAATAGAAACAACTTTGAAACTAACTCTTCCATCATTTACCTTACTCCGTCTTTCATTGGTAAATTTTCCTAATTAAACTGTTTAGTTAAAATAGGAAGTAAAGAATAATATTACAGTTATTTCTTCTTGTTAAGGGATTTCTTTTAAGATTTATTGAAGAGATTTTTGCTCATATTCAATAAGATAAAACCAAACAATAGAAATCAATAATACTAACATATATTTTGTTAAAATCAATTTTTAATATCAATATGCAAATTAGCCTTCCCATTCATACTGTAAACCTCTATTTTGTTGTATATATAATACAATTCATGTTATTGTATGTAGATATGGGCAACAGTTAAGTAATTTAAAACAATTTTATTAATAATTGAGGTTTAAATAAAATAAAATCATGGAGAATGTGATGTAAATAACAAAGGAATTGTGACTTGAATAGTAATATAGTTTAGGTTACAGACATATAAACCCACTATCTCCATTATAATAAGATATAAATAGGAATGGAATCCGACAATATGAGGAAAAATGAGTAAAGAAAAGAAATGTAGATGGATAAAAAATGAATTTAATCGATATTACTTACACATGTTTCAGTCAGTTTATTATAACATTTATTCTTTGCAATACAAACTGTATCCATCCACCAAAACTTTTAATTTTTATAACGGTCTCTGCGTTCCAAAAATGATTCAAAAATATTCTTTTTTCGAACATTTTTTAAAATTCTGTTTTGTCTCCAACGAATTTTTCTCTACTCAAAAAATAAAAATTCACTCTGATGAAGGTCGTAAAAAATCTTTCTGTGTACGGAATATTTTTACATTTTTACTATTATTATCATTATTTCAATTTCATCTGATTATTTTAATAATAATAATAGCGTAATCCGTATACATTTTGATAAACTGACCGAAACACATGTGTAAGTGATATCGATTAAATTTATTTTTTATCATCTACATTTCTTTTCTTTACTCATTTTTCCTCATATATATATATATATATATATATATATATATATATATATATATATATATAATTAGCAGGACCTGTGGATATACTACTATATGATAATTTAATTATTACAACGTTTGATGTGTTTACTCAAGAGCTATTGCAACATAACACATCACTCAATAATCCCGGGTCTGGCATATAGATGACTCTGCTAATAAAAGAAATGCATACGATTTTTATAAGCTACTAACGTTCAAATGGCATGTGTCAAAATTTGGGCACAGTGACTACTGGCTGTTTG
The DNA here is from genome assembly GCA_023376005.1 of Doryteuthis pealeii. Classification (NCBI taxonomy): domain Eukaryota; kingdom Metazoa; phylum Mollusca; class Cephalopoda; order Myopsida; family Loliginidae; genus Doryteuthis; species Doryteuthis pealeii. The sequence goes on along the minus strand of CM042141.1, from coordinate 49,405,988 downwards.
CAGACCTAAAAACAATGCTCCAGAGAATGAGATTTGGTTCCTCTGTAGAAGTGATATCGGGAACTGAGTCGTAGTTTGAGGCCAAAGACAAATCGTTCTACAAAAAGGCATCGAATTGTTAAAGCGTTGGAATGGGTGTATCATCCTATGAGAAGACTGTTGATGAATAAAGTACTATTTTGCCTAAAAGTTGTTTTATTTGTTAGGAGTGGACTTATTGAGTGATGTGATAGTCCAATTGTAAAAAATGTATAATAATCGTGATTCAACTCTTTTTCTTTCTTTCCTTCTTTCATCTTTTCCTCAAGTTCGATTGAAACAGACTAATGTTATCGCCCCTCTCTTTATTTCCCCCTACTCTTTCTTTCTAATTGTATGTTTTATGTGTAGCATGTCCTTTTTCCCCTTTCGTTCTTTATAATAAAAATGGAATGGTCGATTATTTAGCTGAGGAGACGACACTGTTTTTCAATGGCACTAAACAAATAAACCAAATCTGTAATAGATTTTAAGATGATAATCATTATAAAATCAAACTATCAATGTAAATTAATATCAAATTCTAGCAGGACCTGTGTATATACCACAGTATGATAATTTAATTTTTACAACGTTTCATATGTTTACTTAAAAGCTTTTGCAATAGTTCATTATGGAAAAGTATAATAATATTGATTTAACTCTCTCTCTCTCTCTCTCTCTCTCTCCTCTCTCTCTCTCTCTCTCTCTCTCTCTCTCTCTCTCTATTTTTCTTTCTTTTCATCTTTTTCCTATTGAAAGAGATTAACTTCTTGTTTTCACGTTCTCACCTCCTCTCTCTATATTTCTCTTACCCTTTCATTCTTTCTTTCATTCTAATTCTAATATTTCCTTTGTGTAGCATGTCCTTTCTTTCTTTACAATGAAAAAGGAATGGTCCATTTTTAGCTGAAATGACGACACTCACGAGAAATAAAGAATTGGTAGATAAGTGAACCAGATAATTAGTATTGACATTTTTGCGTTTAATCTTGGGCGATTTGGACGGTCTCATTTCTAAACAGATGGTGTTGCAAGATAATTAAGGAACATTATTATTATTATTATTATTATTATTATTATTATTATTATTATATTATATTATTTATTATATTTATATTATTATTATTATTATTTTATTATTATTTTATTATTATTATTATTATATTTATTATTATTATTATTATTATTATTTATTATTATTATTATTATTATTATTATTATTATTATTTATTATTATTTTATTATATTATTATATTATTTTATTATTATTTATTATTTATTATTATTATTTTATTATTTATTATTATTATTATTATTATTATTATTTTATTATTATTATTATTATTATATATTATATATTATTTATTATATTATTTTCTTATTTTTTTATTATGTTATATTATATTAATATATAATCATGTTATTATTATATGACGGAACATTTATATATAAATATATATTATTTTGGATACAAAATGTATTTTTGGCTATGACCTGTATAAAATGTTAAAGAGTACAACTATTCACCTTTTTTTTTAAATCCAAGGCAAACTTAATTAAAACCAAAAAGGAATCTTCTTTTTAAAACACTCAAACATTCCAAATTACCGAAGACGTATAATTGACTATTAAAAGACGTAATTAATTAGTAAAACTTTCTCCAGCTGAGTCCCCAAATAATTTGAATTTTCTAAAATGAAATCAATTAAAACTAAAACCAATCAAGAATGTCTCAGGTGTTTGGATCAAGTGATTTTTTCCGTTTACTGAACCGAGGGAATTTTCAAGAACGCAAGAGTTAGCAAACATATGTCAAAAACATATGCTCAATTTGATTGAATACCTTTCTCATGTGGACACAAAACATACGCACGCACGCATATTTAGGTGCATATTTGTGTATATATATATTCGTATATATGTGTGTATATATATTCGTATATATGTTTATATTTGTGTATATATATTCGTATATATGTTTGCATTGTGTATATATATTCGTATATATGTTTATATTATATTCGTATATATGTTATATATTATTATATATATATATATTTGTATATATATTCGTATATATATTCGTATATTTGTTATATGTATTCGTATATATGTATATTTGTTTATATATATTCGTATATATGTTATATTGTTTATATATATTCGTATAAATGTTATCTTATATATATATATATGTTATATTTATATATATTCGTATATATATATGTATATATATGTTTATATATATATATTGTATATAATGTTTATATTTGTTATATATATTCGTATATATGTTTATATTTGTTTATATATATTTGTATATATATATATATTTCGTATATATGTTATATATATATTGTTATATATATATATATATATATATTCGTATATATGTGTATATTTGTTTATATATATTCGTATATATGTTATATTTGTTTATATATATTCGTATATATGTTATATATATTGGTATATATATATTATAATATATATATATTGTATATATGTGTATATTGTTATATATGTGTATATGTATATATATGTATATATTTGTTATATATATTGTATATATATATATATATGTTTTATATATATATTCGTATATATGTTTATATTTGTTTATATATATTCGTATATATGTTTATATTTTATATATATATTCGTATATATTTTATATTGTTTATATATATTCGTATATATATATTTATATTATCGTATATATGTTTATATTTATATATATTCTGTATATATTTATATATATATTTGTATATATATATGTATATTTGTTATATATATATATTATATATATATATTGTATATATGTTGTATATATATATTCGTTATATATATTCGTATATATGTTTATATTTGTATATATATATTCGTATATATTTGTATATATGTATATATTGTGTATATATATATATATATATATATATTGTGTATATATATATATGTGTGTATATATATATTATATATATATTCGTATATATGTGTGTATATATGTGTATATATATTTGTGTATATATATTGTATATATATGCGTATATATGTGTATATATGTGTATATATTCGTATATATGTTATATATGTTTGTGTATATATATTCGTATATATGTATATATGTTGTGTATTATATTTGTATATATGTGTATATATGTTTGTGTATTTATATTCGTATATATGTGTATATATGTTTGTGTATTTATATTCGTGTATATGTGCATATGTTTGTGTATTTATATTCGTATTGGACTTACCATCAGTTTGGAGAAATCGAAGGTGATGCTCACTCCACCACCTGGACAAAGGTATGTGGAGCCCACCATCTACGTTAACGGAACCAGATTGAAGGTAGTTGATTCATTTGTCTATCTTGGCAGCACACTCTCCAGATGTGGAACCCTTGACTTTGAAGTTTCACTAAGGATCGAGAGAGCAAGCAGAGCCTTCAGTGACCTCGAAAAACGAGTATGATCGGATAGAGGTATTACCATCAGGACGAAGCTCAGTGTGTACGAATCATGTGTCTTATCTATACTCCTGTATTCCTCAGAAACGTGGACTACACATCGTCGACATATCAAAGCCTTGGAGAGATTTCATCAGACATGTCTCAGAAAGATAGTAAACACAGGGTGACAATCCCTCACGTCAGACGCTGAAGTTCTGCAACAAGCCAAAACGTCCAGCATAGAAATGCGCATTATACGTAACCAGATGCGCTGGGCTGGGCATCTTGCCAGAATGCAAGACAGCAGACTCCCGAAGCAATTGTTCTACGGAGAACTGCAATGTGGGAAGCGTCCGAGGCACAAGCCCAAAAAGCGTTTTAGGGATGCTATCAAAAACAACATCAAAACTCTCAACATAAATGTTCATGAATGGGAGAAAATAGCTACGAATCGCGCAGGATGGAGAAAACTTGTCTATGATAGCTGCAAGGGCTTTGAGGTAAAACGGCTCGAACACTCTATCCTGAAACGGTCTCTACGCAAATGGCACATGACGGACGTCATGGACACATTTCCTACATTTAAGCCGGACTATATATGTGATGCGTGTGGCAGGGCCTGCCTGACAAAGGCTGGGTTTCTTACGGTCGCACACGAGAGGAAACAGGGGAAGAGGCTCATATGTATAACAGTAAATAAAAACAAAGCTGAACGCCTGGGCACAGCGCAATCACCGCCGAACTTGTAGAAATGGCCTTATTCTGTGAAGAAATGGCAATCACCATATGTGTATATGTGTGTATATATGTATATATTTATATTCGTCTATTTATATATATATGCATGTTTTGGGGAGAATATTTGCTTATTTGAAGTCACACCTAATTTAAAAAATTAATTGACAATGCATTAGGCGGGCATAACTGTTCAAATGTAAGGCTAAGCAAATCGAGAAAAGTCAATCTCTGTATGTAAAATTTGGCCTATTTTGCCTCATCCGCAGAGTTGTCTATAACTCTGCTGATGAGGCATAATAGGCCGAAATGTACATACAGAGATTGACTTTTTCGATTTGCTTAGCCTTACATTTGAACAGATATGTCCGGCTAATTCATTAATTGTCAATTATCAAAATTAGGTATGACTACAATTAAGCACATATTCTCCCAAAAATTGTCGGCTAAGGCCATATCAAACACATTGTTTGTTTGTTTACTTCTCATATATGCATGTGTGCATTCATATATTTGTGATGTGTGTATATATATATATATATATATATATATATATAACACGTGTTTCTTGTGGGTGTAGATTGAATTTTAACGTATATCTATTCTTGGGTTATTTCATGCCGAAGACATTTTATTCATTCTTTTTGGGTATTCAATTTTTTAAATCTCAATTTTGTGTAAGTAATTCGAGAGACTTTTGTCAGGGCATGACAAGACAGGTCCCTTTTCCTATCTGATATTGTACCATGAAACCTAATACTACCTGTTTCATGATCGGGTTTTCGGCGATTAAACTGGCTCCCCATTAAGCACATCTCGGCTTGTCTGGGGAGGCGGTTTCGTGGATACCCAGCATCAATAAAAACAAGAGCTGTCAAAGGGCGGATTAGTTCCAGGAGAGCCAACGGCCATCCACACTGATATTCGTACGACTGGGGTACATAATACTCACATAACTCCCAAATACAACCTAACGCTAGGGTGCAAGTGCTGGGGCTTCCGGTGAGGCTTGCCCCTCGTGAAGTGACGCAGTACGACAGGAGATAGCCCACTACATCATCTCGGCAGTCCAGTTGTCTCGGAATTTCCCCTGTCAGTGGACCAATTGCGGGATTGCCAAGACTGTGGACTGAGGTCTGTGCACCCTCTTCTCATTTAAAATATCTCACTCACAATGTTGCACTCCATGTCGAGTGAGTTCACCGTCCTTATATAAGCAATTAGAAATAGGGAAGGTCGAAGTTCATAAGGCCGAAAAATAGAATTTAGCTTTATATTGTTCTTTTTTTTCATACAATCTAATATCTAATATGGAGGTGTGTGGATAGGTAATGGTATGGATAGACAAAATAAAAAATAAACCAAAAAGGAATAGATCAAAAATATAAAGAAATAAATAAAGATACAAATAAAGTAAATAAAACAAGGAAAGTAAACAAAAATAGAAAGAAAGAAAGCAACAAGGAAAAAAATAAAAAAACAAAAACAAAAGAAAACAGAAATAAAGAAGGAAGGAAACAATGAAAAAAGAAATAAAGAAACAAGGACAGAAAAATAAAGAAAAAAAGAACAAAAACAAGGGAAATAAAAATAAAAAAAGATAAAATGAAAGAAAATAAAAAGATAAAATGAAAGAAAAGAAAAAAAAAAAAAAAAAAATGAAAGAAAATAAAAAATATAAAATGAAAGAAAATGAAAGAAAAAAAAAAGATAAAATGAAAGAAAAGAAAAAAAAAAGAAAATGAAAGAAAATGAAAGAAAAAAAAAAAGATAAAATGAAAGAAAATAAAGAAAATAAAAAAAAATAAAATGAAAGAAAACAAAAAAGATAAAATGAAAGAAAATGAAAGAAAATAAAAAAAGATAAAAGGAAAGAAAACAAAAAAGATAAAATAAATAAAAGGAAAGAAAACAAAAAAGATAAAATGAATAAAAGGAAAAAAAACAAAAAAAGATAAAATTAATAAAAGGAAAGAAAAAACTGAAAAGGTAAATAAAGAAAAAAACAATGAAAGAAAAGAAAGAAACAAAGAAACAAGGACAGAAAAAATTAAAAGAAAAAAGAACGAAAGAAGAAAATAAAAAAAATGATTAAAAATATAAAAATTCTTAATGCCAAGAGTTTTTCTATTTTGTTCTTTTTTTCATGTCATTTTTATTTTTTTTATTTGCATGACTAAAAATTCTTGTGTTACCAAGCGTGACTTTAAAAACTCTAATAGCAGAACTTACTTGTTTAATTCTATTTTTCTGCATACAGTGGGGCTGGGATTTCATATATCTAATTCCTCATTCACCATTACTCGCAATAGAAGAACAGGAATACATTATCTGTAACAACAACAATAATAATATTCTAGTTACATGTACATGTATGAAATAATAATAATACTGATGATGATGATGCAAGTATACAACGGAATTAACTATGAAAGTAATCCTCAAAAAATGCAATAAAAGAAAATGTGGCGAGCCAAAAGCTTTCGTATCCTGCCAATCAGTCCAGAGATGCGTGGACATTCTATTAGGAATAAAAGAAACGATAATTGAAAATAATTGTGAAAAAATATAAAATCTTTTTAAAAAATGTTTTTTTTATTTTTATATATAAAAAGGAAATAAGCAAAGAATGAAGGAAAAAATGTAGTGAATTTGATTTGATTTTTTATTTATTTGTTAATGATGGAAAAGTTTCGGGATGGGAGGAATTTTTAAATGGAATTATGAGACTGAAATGAAACTGAATAAAAAATGTAAATGTAAAAAAATCTAAATGAAAGCTGAGGAAAAAGAATGAAAGAAATATGGAAATATAGAAAAGAATATATATATATATATATATATATATATATATATATATATATATATATATATATATATATATATATATACCGAATTGTGATAAGAAACGGAGACGGAGAATAAAAACTACAAAATAAATTAACAAAAGTAAAAAATAAATAAAAATATCTAAAAAAAAAAAATTTTTTTAAAATTAAAACGGAAGAAAAATATTTAAAACTTCCATGCACAAACTTAGACAGTATAAATAAATTAAGTCGTCGGAGTGGCCTAAAGTCGGTATCAGCAAATCAGCCTATACCCATTTCACTAGCACTAGACCAAGGAGATTGATTTTCCGTTTGAGGTGCAGAGCCACCCCTACCATCAGCTCCTTAATTTACCGCACAGATTTCTGTGCTATTCATACGCTGCGTGAGCGAGGGCCGGTATCGAACTAGGAACCTTGTGGCTTCTAGCCGAACGCCCTATCAACTGTGCTAAAACCAACTTATACATAACTATTTCGTATCATCTTCATCGTGTCTCGCTATTAGCCCGGATATACATGAGATCTCTCGCTAACCATCCCTACTATTAATTGCCCTCGGAAGGTCCTCTGCGCAGCATCCAGTATCAGCTCGTCCTTTTAGGTCTTTGCTGGACGGACCACCATGGCGTATCCATGTGCTAATTTCCACAGGAGAACATAACTTAAGTTATTCCCCACTTATCCAGCAGTGTCCATGTTACAGTAGCAATTATAAGTTATTCCTTGCTCTTTTAATAATAATAATAATAATGGTAGTAATAATAACTATCGGGACCTGTGGATATACCACAGTATGATGATTTAATTATTAATTCGTTTGATATGTTTATTTAGGAGCTATTGAAAATACTTCCATATGTAAAAAGTATAATAATATTGATTTAACTCTCAGTAAAACTTTTTTCTTTGCTTCTTTCCACTATATTCGATTGAAACAGATTAGCGTCATCGCTTCCGCGCGCCCCCACTATATCTTATCCATAATCTCATTATATTTTTCTTTGTAGCATTTCCTTTTTCTTTTTTCTTCATAATAAAAACAAATAGTCCAATATATAGCTGAGGTGATGAGTCATAATAAATAATTCGGCGGATAAGCAACACCAGATAATTCGGATTTACATTTTTTCATTTTATTTTGGACGATTTTGACGATCTTTTTTTTTTAACTAGAGAGTGTTGCAAGATGATAACGGTCGGTAAGTGAAATTCAAAAATCCCGATCCAGGATTTGAACTCGTAGTTGTCGCATTTCTCATACGACGATAACTATTAGAGCACCTCGCCCTCATATGTAAAAACGCAGGATGTATTTTATCAATTTAAAGAGAAATATATACGCCTTCAAATACTGAATGATTTCAGGTATCATATTGAAAATAATCGGAATCTCGATTAATTATACACCCAAGCAATGAGGTAATTTCAAACTAAATGATTATTTAGTAATTCAAAAAGGAAAGAAATAATAATAGTATACCGTTAATATCACGGTAGGGTTTGCATTGAAATTGGATCTAAAAAAACATCATAACAAACGTGCTGCCATCTAGTGAAGATAACGAGAAGAGCAGTCCTTTTTTATTGCTTGACGGATTTTTGAAAAATTATATCATGTGAAAAGTATAAATAAAAGTTGTGTATATTTCAACAATTTTGATTTTAAGTAGATTATATTTGCCGCATGAGTGAAACAGTAAATTACCGACAAGAAAATCTATTGATAGGGAAAAATGATATAGAATAAAATAGAGGGGAGGTTAGTTTAAATGAACATTTGTTGAGGCAAAAGGTGAAATATTTCAAGTGAAAAAAAGGAAGCAATTCGAAATATAATGCGGGTTAACGGAGTTAAAAGTGATATATTTGGAGAGAAAGAGAAGGGGAACGAGGTAAAACGAATAGAAATAAAGAGTGGAAAATATGAAGAATAATATGAAATTAAAAAATTAAAAAAAAAAAAACAGAAATAGTTATTTAAAAATGAAACCAGGAAAGGAAATGGGGAGAAAGACAATCAAATACTACATAAACAAAATTATTTCAATGCTTATGTTTTTAAACAAATTTTACCTCTTTTACGATTTTATTGTATTTTAATATTAATATTATTCTTCTCTAAATATTTAATGTATCGATCTTTTTTCCATTTAATTAATAAGCGTAAACTATTGATATAACCTGGAATTAAAGGAACCATACGGTATGAATGATGCAGATGTTTTTACAACGTAGATATATTTGATGTAGCTTTTAAGAATTTGATATTTCAATATTTTTGATTAGCGGCGTATGTAAGTCAAAAGCGGTAGGGGCATCATATTTAAAAAAAAAAAGATAATTGCATATTTGCATAGAAAGAAAACAAACAAAAATTAAAGAAAAATATTTTTAAAAAATAAAAAGCGGAATAATCAAATGGAAAGATAATTGCATATTTGCAAAAAACAAACAAAAACTAAAAAAACAGATTTTTAAAAATAAAAAACGGAATAATCAAATGGAAATTATGTTTAATAAATAATTTACAGAAGTGAAGAATTTTGTCTGACTTGTTTATTTTACGGCATATCAACCCTTGGCGACTCATTTAATGCTGAATCAAGTCATTTTGATAAGTTCTTAATATCTTCAAATTGATATAAATAATTTTCATCAAATTTGTTTAGTGTGATTCGGATTGATTTGTTTAATGGTATGATAACGCTGTGGGTTATTTAATGCCCAAAACTGTTCGGGTGTGAGATAAAAGTTGGTATTCGAGATCCATTTACTGGCGTAATTGTACGACTGTTATCATCTTACAACACTCTCTCGTTAAAAATAAGACCGTCCAAATCGTCCAAGATGAGATGCAACAATGTAAATCCTGATTAGATGATGTTGCTTATCCGCCGAATTCTTATTTCTTGTGAGTATCATCACCTCAGCTAAATAATAGACCGTCATTTTTATTATAATGAAAGGGAAGAAAAATGACATGCTACACAGAACAAAGGAATGGTTAGTTTAACGGTGCAATAACCTTTGAGTTATTTAATTCAAAAACCTAGTAGAGTGTGAGACAAAAGTTGGTACTCAAGTTTCCTTTATTTGTGTAATTTTTGTAGATATATTTCATTGATGTATTTTATAACTGATTCATGATTTTTGATACGTGAAGAATTTGAAAGAGACGCTGATATTTTACGTATGAAACACAAATGAACAAAAAGATGTGAATGAGGCAATTATACAATGGAAACAAATGAATAAACACTTCAGTAATGAAAATAAATATTGGATATTCAGATTTGGAATTAATATTTTTAAAACTTTAAAAGAATAACTTACCTGTAAAATTGAAAGAATAAAAAGAATGAATGAATGAAAAACTGAAAGAAACAGGGAATATTACAATTATAATGAACTATAAAAAAGTGAAAGACAAAAACAAAAGGCGAACAAAAGAATGAAAGAAAATGTTATGAATGGATAAGTAAATGAAAAACTGAAAGAAAGCGATAATAAATGATAAAAAGTGAATGAACCGTAGAAAAGTGAAAGACATAAATAAAAGGCGAAGAAAATAAGAAAAATGAAAATAAGTTAAATGAATAAATGAGTTAATGAATGAAAAATATGTATTTATGAATGAATAACTGAGAGAAAAACGAAATAACAAAAAAAAAACGAATAGACTGTAAAAAAAAAAAAAAAAAAAAAAAAAAAAATTGGAAAAAAAGAAGCGAAAGAAAAAAGTCAATGAAAAATAATTCATCAAAATTGAAAATAGAAATAAAGAAAGTTAAAAAAATAAAAAAATAAAATAAAGAGTATCGTACAAGGACGGAAATAAAAGTCATTTTAAAGATAAAAAAGGAGTAGAGTTCAATGAAAGAAATGATGGGGGTGGGCGGATACAAACAGCAAAGGATCGATCAAAAGAATACTTCCCCCCTACCCTAACCTAAAAAAAATAACCATTATCTTCTTTTCGCTAACACATCACTAAAAATGTCCGGCATTGAAACAAACAAAAAACCCAAAAGTGCGGGCAAAGATCAGTACAATATCAAAAATAATAAAAAAAAATAAAACAAAAACAAAAAAAAATTAAACACTACACAGATATTCGTCTTCTCAAATATTTTCCCTGATTTGATGCTCTGTTCACTGTTTGCCAAAATGATAATTACAATAACATTCTTTGCATCAACATCAACCAAAACATCAATAAAAATGATGATGATGATGATAATATTATTAAGGATAATAATAATGTTGATGCTGATAATGACAATGACAATAATAATGTTGATGCTGATAATGACAATACTAATAATAATGTTGATGCTGATAATGACAATAATAATAATAATAATAATAATAATAATAATAATAATAAATGTTGATGCTGATAATGATAATAATAATGTTGATGCTGATAATGACAATAATGATAATAATAATGTCGATGCTGATAATGACAATAATAATAATAATAATGTTGATGCTGATAATGACAATAATAATAATAATAATGTTGATGCTGATAATGACAATAATAATAATAATAATAATAATAATAATAATATAATGTTGATGCTGACAATGACAATAATAATAATAATGATAATATTGATGCTGATAATGACAATAATAATGATAATGTTGATGCTGATAATGACAATGATAATGATGATGTTGATAATGACAATAATAATAATGATAATACTGATAATAACAATAATGTTGATGTTGATACTGATAATGACAATAATAATGTTGATGCTGATAATAACAACAATAACAATGATGATAATGTTGATGCTGATGATGACAATATCAATAATAATAATAATGATGACAATATCAACAACAATAATAATAATGACGACGACGATAATGATGATAATAACATACATTTTTCACGGAGGAAAAGAAAACAGTTTGTTAATTGCATGTGGAGCCCATATCATAATTTATGTGTTCTCCTTCAATCGGTGGGGGAGGGAGAAGGAGATTAATAATAATACAGATGATGGGGGAGTTGGGGAAAAGTGCAAAAAGGACACCAAACGAAGCGATGAAATCAATCCAACAATAAGAAGAAAAAAAAACGTTACGAATTCCATAGTGCATTTTTTTTAAACAAGGTCGTGAAAGAAAAAAATGCAATTCGTTTACGCCCTCATTATTTACCAAGCTTAGATGAGTACGACAATAGCCAGATGAATGAAAATCAAAGCGGAAAGATTGCATTACACTAATATTTGAAGCGAGGAGGGAGTGCCAGTGTAACTTGAAAATCATCTTGTTAGGGGTTCTATTCAAAGTTCTGGCGTTTAAGTTAGTCTCAAAGACTGACTCCTGGTTCAAGGGAATTCCCATAATTGCCGAAGTTATAGAGCATGATTCATTCTCTTTATAATAGTCCATAATATTTCTCTGTTAACCCCATATAGGGATTCTCTTTAAAAAAATCCTACCAGTTTTATGACTCGGATATGATTTCGTAACTGATGTGAAACTAGAATTAAAAATAACTTTTGAATAGATTTTAAATAAATGTATGCAGTGTAAAAGCAAACATTTTATTCACATCTCTCTCTTTCTGTGTGTGTGTGTGTGTGTGTGTATATATATATATATATATATATATATATATATATATATATATATATATATATATATATATATATATATATATATTAGGAGGTTGATTTAGAAGGCTATCACAATGCAGGTGTAAAGAAAAAATAATAATACGGTAACAATGATGTGTGTTAACCTGTATTTAATTCTTGAATTTTCGAGATAATATCTCTTTTTTCAAAAGATCACTCGAACTGAAGCAGTCTAGTCATTCACTTAATCATACAACACAAGAATACAGTTATATAAAAATACCATCATTTTCAAAAAAAAAAAAAAAAAAAAAAGGAAATGCCATGACTAGACTGCTTCAGTTCCAGTGATCTTTTGAAAAAGAGATATTATCTCGAAAATTCAAGAATTAAATACAGGCTAACACACAACATCATTGTTACCGTATTTTTTTTTTCTTCACACCTGCATTGTGATAGCCTTCTAAATCAACCTCCTAACCAATGCTTCAAGCAAATTATAAAACTCTCTCATATATATATATATATATATATATATATATATATATATATATATATATATATATATATATATATATATATATTCTTTTTGTTGTTAAACATTTATTTCATTATGCTCTAATGAGGTCGACAGGTTCACACATGGCTATCTATTATTTGATTTCATTACAGATATAACATTTTAAAAAACAAACACATTTAATTGACTTTAAACAAACTAGCAAACATATACACTCTCCGGGCGCAAGTACTTGGGTGTTAATCTAATAACATATCGTATTAAATTAGAAAACTAACGAAACTAAATAAGAATGCATATAAAAACATTACTTACTTTCCTTATTCCAATTGATTTCAATATAAAAGCATACATAGGATTGGTTTTAATAAGTTTAAAAATAAAAGTATTAGAATTCAATAACACAAAGTAGTTATTTATTAAACACGGTTTTATTATAACCGGTATGCAAATTATTTCCACCATATACTCGGTAAACATTTGATTATGAATTATATATAAGACATGCATCACAAGATTCTAAACACATTAATAGCATGGGCTGTTTTCAGGCAAGTCTCTCAGCTAGACCATTATAGAGATATTGTTAATAAATAAGATGTGAATTAGAATTAAGTAATGATTATTAGATAACCATAGAGAATATTAACGTCATTAGGGAATTGGGACGTTGGTGGGGACTTAATTTCGGTTACAGACACATAAATTCACCATAATAACAAGATGTACGTAATTTAATAGCAATCATTTCATTCATTTATAATTTTACTAGTTAGATTTGACATACCTACAAGAATTAGTAATACTGATTGATATGAGGTTAGTCCAGGTATTAATGCTAGTGATGGATTCATTGAATAAAATTACTCAAATCTTAATTAAATTTGTTTATTTTCATTGAGATAGTCATTCTCTGATATCATATAGGATTTTTTTAAAACCTGAAATTTGTCCTCAAATACCGTTGTGCGAATATATATATATATATATTATAATATATATATATATATATATATATATATATATATATGTGTGTGTGTTTTGTGTGTGTGTGTGTGTGTGTGTGTCTGTGTCTGTGTGAAAGTATATACATACTTATATTTTGAGAGATTATATATGTAAATATACATTTAGTATATATATATATATATATATAAATATATATATATATATATATATATATATATTATATTATATATATATATATATAATGTGTTGGAATACTTCAATTCGCACTAAACTAAACTTTTATATACAAGTTTTGACTTTACTTTTGAACATTTTTTATAGTAACATTTAATTTCAATTTTTGGACACAGTATTAGGTTTGCCTAAAAAACCTAAGAGTTAAATAGATTGAATCTCATACCTTAGGAAAAATCTAGAATGTCCTTAAAACCAGTAAAATTAACTTTGAAATACAATGAAATTATAGACCAAAATTACAATAAATCTCTCTCTCTCTCTCTCTATATATATAATATATATATATATATATATATATATATATATATATATATAATATATATATATATGTTTGCGTGTAAAAAAAGATCTCACAATTTATAGTTTTACGAATTTGATCGAAATACAACCAAAGTACACAAGATGTAAACAAAAAACAAAACAACTCACAATTCACAGTTTTACAACGTCGTCGGTAGATCAGTTACTTTTAACCACGTCTGAAGGCTACTGATTCTGTCCTTGCAATATACAGGTTACTCATAAAGTCTTGGAGCAGTTTTAAAATTGAAAACTTGAAAACTAGCGTTGTACAAATGATAGATTTATTTTTATGTACGTTTTGATTAATGCATTTCAATGAGACTGCCATCTTTGTTGATACATTTTCCACCTTTATAGTATTTTAATGTGTAGAAATAGTTAAGTCACATGGGTTATTTTCCTCACGTGTTTCAATCTGGCGCCAAATTACAAAGCAGATGTTCAATTTCATGGGGATATTCAACTCCGATCTCTCATTAAAAGTATATTACAAGAAAGAAAATGTATGATGTTAAATTTTTCTTCCATGCGCAATTTACTTACATTGGATCTTGTATTTCAAGCATCAGTTCGACCATCTATACTTATATAAAGGGCAGTTGTGTGTATATGTATGTCCGGAGGAAACTTCGAAAATAAAATAATTAACGATAAAGTAAATATATATACACATTAAATATCACCAGGGATTGGCTTTTGATCAAAATAATAGAGATTTGATTTATATTCGTGAAGATAATTGAAAAATAAAATTTAAATGATAACAGCATGGATTGTTTTTTTTTTTCATTTGATATTTTAGATAGTAGACATTAATATTTCTTTGCAGAGTAGCTGGATCGATGCAAGGTCTTTTTTTACATAGAGATTTAAATGGCGCATCCCACTAGGATTCAACTCACAATTCAGTAATAATGAATCTGCGTGACTAACTTTTAAAATCCCTCTATCTAGGCGACGGCGGGTAGCCGCTGCTAGTTTGATAAATGAAAATGGGTCCTGTTTAGATCTTGATTCTTATTTATTCTACTTTCCCACATCAAGTAATTTAAAAGAATATATTTGTACCCCTTTCACATCTTGGTGTTGAGACACATTTTGTATACTTTCTTCATAATATGGACGACTTGCTGTTGTATACTCAGCTTAAAATTAATGTGAACTTTATTACCTGAATTAAATAAAACGTCTCCATTAGAGTGAAAAAAAAACACGCAATATGAGTCAAAGTAAAGATCATACATAAGTATAAAGACAAATATTCTAGCTAAAAAGAACATTAGGTTTAAAGTTCCAACATTTTCCAGTTGGACACATGTCGCAACGGATATATGTGTTGTCATCTCTGGGTTACAAGATCAATCCCGACCATGGGCGATAGTAACATAGAATAATTAACACAGATTAACACTTGTACCCGGTCATGGTTAAGGGAATAAGAACAGTCAAACCCGTGGATTGAATAAAGAGTTAGGTTCGATGTTCTGTGAAGGCTCCCAATTACTACAAGAAGGCTCCCGAGTTCCACAAGAAATACCTGAAGAATGCCGGTGGGCACATGGTCCGACACATTGTATAGATAATAATAAAGATTTGGACCATAGTCCGAATAATCAAAATAATACTAATGAGTATTTATCTTGTATTTCTTAGTTCTGGGTAACTCTGTCATGGCTTTTTTTCTTGTATACGTTATTTTTTTCGTATATAGTATAACTGTATACCCGTGATTGTATATAGATGCACTTATCTTTTCTTGTATACGTTATTTATTCGTATATAGTATAACTGTATACCCGTGGTTGTATACAGGTACACTTATCTTCTTTTATAGTTATCTACAGTTTTTCTATTTTTCAATCTTGAGCTGTATCTGTATTTCTGGTCTGGTTTTGACTGGTGGTTGAATTACTAAATTTTCAAAGTAGATGTATAATTTCATGAGGATATTTTGACATCAACTCCGATCTCTCATTAACATACTGTTAAGAGTAAGAAAATGTATGATGTTAAATTTTTATTCCATGCACAATTTACTTACATTTGATTTTGTATTTCAAGCACCCATTCTCTTTGATATCGACCACTGGATGAATATAAACGGGTGGTGTTTAGTCTGATTTTAAAAGTTTAAAGAAAAATAAATTCGATAATTTGCTGATTATTTTTTCACTTTTTTATTTTATTTTAATGACAAACAATGTGTGTCTGATGCACACATTGTTTGTCATCAAATCGTCGATATTAACGATAACTGGTTAAAATTAATGATTACTTAACAGTAAAGAATATGGGGTTGTCTTTTTAAAATGAAAACTGGTACCAATGCCGAATAGCATGCAAGAGATGATAGCATTAGATTACTTATAAAAAGCATTTCATTACATTTCACAGAAATAGACGAAATCTTTTGAGACATAGGAATAGGGTTGCGGTTGATGTTAGGGGCAATGTTATGGTTAGTGTTAGGCTATTTCGGGAGTTTCCGTAATCTAATGCTATTCACACATAAAATACGATTCTAATGATATTATCGCTTACCCTATTGGGGATTTAAAGGAGAAATTAAAGAAAAGATCGATATTTTCAAGGACATTTTAATGTTATTTAAAAAAAATATTTTTTACCCGGAAAAGGGTTAGTAAATAAACAAAGAAGTAAATGTTAATTCTCCCGTTTTCAGAAATTAAGAAATGTTTTTTGGTTTTTTGTTTTTTTTTATAATTATTTTATTATATAAAAGAGGCTGATATGTTTTTCCTTATCGAATAAATAAATTATAGTGGTCGAATGTGTGTCATAATATCCACTTATTTCTTGGCGGCTTCTTTGATCTATTTTCTCCAGACTGGTGTGTTCATAGTTATAGAATGTAGGTACATATCGATATATTTTGTGTTTGTATGAGAATATTCAAAGGGTTTAAGTTGGTGTCATACATAATGAAAATGAAAATGGAGACTCATATTTCCGGTGGAAGCTTCAACAAACACGATCCAAGATTTCTGCCTAAAACATAGGAAAATCCACTTTCAACTCTTACAACAAAAAATGTGTTGCTAACGGGTCGGTTTTATGTTTTGTTTACATCAATCATTGGGTGACACACCTTACAGCGCATCTTATTTTCAGAAGTTATATATATATATAATCCAAAAGTCCAGAGAAGAAACCTTCCTTACGACACAAGAGTTTTATTTAAAAAAAACCTGTCGCAGTTTGAGAGCTCAATGTGTGCTCTTAAAGTTAGTCACAGAGCAAATATATAAGTAAATAGATGACAAAAGACTTAGAGATTTAGCGTTATAGTCTATTTCAGGGAGTTTAAACAAAGTGTCTAACTCTCCCATCGCATCTGATGAGTCGGGAGAGTTAGACACTTTGTCTAAGCTCCCTGAAATAGACTATAATGCTAATCCTCTAAGACTTTTGTTATTTCTTTACTTTATATATATATATGTATGTGTGGGGGTGACATTTTCAAAGCAACCCCCTCCAAAGCTTTCAGGATATCAGGGATTTGCCTCGTTTCAGAGTATGTGGTACAAGCACATTGGAACGTTCCACGAAATAAGAATCAAGTTATGGTCTGCCGATTCTACACCACTCGATTTTACAGCTCAGATTGTTTTTGGCATTTGAGGTGGAGCACCATACCTACCATCAGCTTCGAACTTTAGCACACAGACCCCTGTGCTACTCATACGCTGAATTGACGAGAGCCAGTATCGAACCCGGAATCTTGTGGTTCCAAGTCCCACGCTCTAACGACTTAGCTAATAATTATATTTTAATTGGTTTTAATATAAAATCAATCATAGGGTTGATTTTAATTGGCTGGAGAATAAAACAATAATACTAGATAAATTCCACCCAGTAATTATTTATTAAATCCTGTTTTGTTAAAACCAGTATGCAAATTAACCACACCATATATTTTATTTCTTAGTGATAATTAAGACGCATTGCAGAATTTTAAACGCACTAAAAACACTAGCGGTTTTGAGACAAATCTACTCAGATTTTCATAGAGATATCGTTAATAAATGATATTTGATATATAATAATTTTGACTTGAAAGCAAATATTCATTGATAAACTTCCGCAATTACTGAGGGTAGTGCGACGTAAACAGTGACGTAGATTAGGTTACAGAGACACACCAAATCTCCATTATAATATATATATATATATATATTGCAGTGAATCTTATTTAACGAAGTCTGGACATTTTTGTCAGTTTTCTTATTGGTCGTGTCAGAAGAAATACTTGCAAATCCGTACACTGTCCCTCCCCCTCTATCCAGGCGACGCTGGGTAGCCGCTTCTGGTGTTACATGTATTGCATTGAATGTTATTTAACTTGGCTGGAATACATGTTTTTCCTGTTTTCTGATTGGTCGTGGTCGAGTAAAATGCTAGCAAATCAGTACATCAGGGATTTTCCACCCAAGCGACGCTGGATAGCCGCTTCTAGTATTATATATATATATATATATATATATATATATATATATATATATATATATATTACGGCCAATGTTATTTAACTATGCCGGAATATTTTTTGCTGTTTTTCTAGCATTTTATGAACATTAAGCACGAGTCCGGTCGTCACTGTGTCAAACGAAAATGTCGCCGCGTGCATCAATATCACTACAAAATGAATAAATAAAAAGATGTAAAGAAATTAAAGCTGTAAATAATAATAAAAATAATATAGAAAAAAGAATTGTTGTACGCATCCATTCACATATCAGGCCCATTGACAATTAGCTCGTTTGATTTCATTGGAAAAGTTCTGATGTTTGCCGCTCTAAAAAAAAAAAACAACACTACTCCCTAAACGAATGTGCATTGCGTAGATATGACCCTAAGAGTCAGTGAGTTCTTGCCTACTGAGGCAAAAGTCGGAATTTCGACCATGATTATTCGGTTCAGTTTTACCCTCGTTTTCAATTAACTGCCGAGAGTTTTCTGGATGTCGCAAGGTCTTTGATGTCACATTAAACAATAAGAATAGAGTTTTGGTGATATCTTATTATAATGGAGATTGTGGGTTTGTATGTCTGTAACCGAAACTATATTACTATTCAATTCACAATTCCCTATGTTATTTACATCACATTCTCTGTGATTTCATTTTTTATTTAAACCTCAATTATTAGTAAAATTGTTTTACATCATTAAGACTGTTAACAATATCTACATACTAATAACATGCAATTATATTTATATATTCAACGAAATAGCGGTTTACAGTGTGAATCGGAAGGCTAATTTGCATATTGATCTCAAAAAATTTGATTTTAATAAATATATTCTTAGTATTATTGATTTCTAAGTGTTTGGTTTTATCTTAATAAATATGACCAAAAATCTCGGGGATAAATCTTAACAGAAATCTATTAACATAAAGAAATAACTGTAATTTTATTCTTTTCTTCCTATTTTAACTAAATAGTTAAATTAGGTAAATTTAACACTGAAAGACGGGAGTAAGGGAAAATGGTGGAACAGTTAGTTTCAAAGTTGTTCTATTTTCCGATTATACCCCCTCTGTTCCAGATATTTTTATCTGAATTCTTATTCAGTTTCATTAGCCTTTCTAATTTAACATGATATTTTATTATATTAAAACTTAAATACTTGCACCCGGAGGGTGCATATATTTGCTAGTATAAATAAACGAACGAATGAATGAAAGAATGAATAGATAAATAAACAAAGGAACATCAGAAAAAAGCTGTATGAAAATACGTATCAAATTTTTTTTTAAAAGTATTTTTTATTTGTTTTTTTTCTTTCTTTCTTTTTTGAATTTAGGAGAAATGGTTTTAAAATTCTTGTGAATGGGAATACAAGAAAAAAACAAACAAGCAGTAGAATCAATCAAGATCGATGTACGATATTTTTAATGTGAGGTCTTTTTATTTTATAAGGATCTAATAATGTTCGAAATACTTGGACTAGGCATATTATGAATATACAGGATGTCCCAGAAGTCGCGCACCATGTATGAAAATACATAGAAAAAGTATAAAAAGACGTATTCATATCAATTTTATTCATCATAATCATAATAGATGCTCAAATTGTTCACCCTCTCCATTGATACATACATCAATTCTCTTTATAAAACTTTGTACGGATGAAATTTCTGTGTCTTAAGAATACGATGTACTGATGATTTGCTAATCGTAAGTTCCTGGCTTATTTTCTTTACTGATTTCATTGGGCTTCTAGCAACATTCGCCAAAACCATAGTTGATGTTGCTTCATCAGTTGCACTCTTTCGTCGACCACATCTCACGTGGTCAGCAACTGAGCCAGTTTCTTGGAAACGTTTTATCAAACGGCAGACAGCAGTATGGTTCAATGGTTTTTCTCGCTTGGGATGAGTGCAGTTGAATTCTTCAGCTACAGAGCGGTATGTAGCCCCATCTCTTCCAAACATAAAAAACAATTTAACTCTTTCTTGTATTGTTAATTTCTCACCCATATCCAATAAAATCTGAAAAACAAAAACAAAAAACAAATTATATGGTGCGCGACTTCTGGACACCCTGTAAATGCTGCAAAGGCATCTTCTTGTAGGACTCCAGCGACAATTTCAATGAAATCTGTTTTACCATCAGGCGAGCTTACCATTGTTTTTAGTGCATTTGTAGAGCGTAATTATAGAGGTCATTTTTTCTTAAGGGATGCCATATCCTACTCGTATTTGCTCCATTGTCCTTCTGTTTATGAAGTCAAATGTCTTGGAGAAACCTACAAATATCAGCGTTGCCTTGAAATTCGACGATGTGAGGTTATGGATCGATTTTTGTGGAATCTGGGTTTTTTTTTCCAAATGATTTTCTCAATCGCAGGAAGGGTGTGACTAAGAAGAAAATTATATCTCTCAGCAGCTATAGCAGTAAAAAAATTCTCTATATTCTTAGTGATACCGAGGTGGCCTTTTTTGTGGAATGGGAGGATGCAGTCTTTCGTCAATTTTTCTATTGTATTTTGTTATGTAGTGAATTGCATAGTTTAAGTAGTATGCCATCGGAATTTACTATTTTCCAGACCTCAGGGTTTATTTCGTCGATGCCTGCAGCTTTTCTATTTTTTTAGTTTTCTTAGGACTTCGTTAAATTCCTCTATCCTAAAGTTTCCAATGTCTAGGTAGTTATTCACTATTTCTTAATTAATAAATTAATTAAATAAATTAAATAATTAATAAAGCAAGACTTTGTTGTTATTTTTTATAGCTTTTATTAAAATAACCCCAGCCCAAAACCATGTAGTGAGAAGCGACATCTTTGAGAGGTCTTCTCTCAGAGAGTAACTGGTCGAAACTAACTAAAACTAAAAACTGTCTCTTGCTTCTACTGGTGCGTTTCTGGAAGGGGTCAAGTAAAGGTTATTACCTGCCATTCATAACTTTCAATGGTTATTTTTCACTCAACACCCCCCTATTTTGAATCTTCAACGATTCAATTAAAAATTTATACTACACTACTTATATAATTCATAAGCTACCCATGAATTATGTAACATTTATTGATACACATGAAGTTGATGAAAATTATTTCTTAAACAAATCATATGAAAAAACAAGATTTGGCATTAAATAACTCCCAAGGGTTGATATGCCATTAAACAAACAATCAATCAATCTTTCAAACAACCAAAACTTTTCATTAAGTCAAAGAGTATCCTTTTATATGATTTTAGGGGGAATTCCTAACAGTTCTGGGAGGGGTCTTTTTACTTCTGGAGTCAATCTTTTTCGCTGATTGCCTTTAGTTTGGCTGTCGAGGTACATTTACTATCGCTAATTGTATTTACAGTTTGCCATGCACATCGTGACGGTCTTCTATTGAATGTCTGATTTTATTTCTTTGCTCTTGGATGTATTCTATTTGCTCTGTTTTGTATGTTTTAATCAGGTTAACCTAGGCTTAAGATTTTCTATGTTGATAATAGTTTTGCTTATATATTGCATGGGGATGCTTTCTTATATCATTTATCTTTTCTCTAACTACCTATGTCTCACAGGGAACTGTGTGTTTGGCTCTTAGTTTGGTCGGTATGCACTCAGCTGCAACTTTTATGTTGACACTGACAAAGTTATCGTATTCCTCATATGGATTGTACTTTGCTGATGTCTTCTTTGGTGTGTCAAACATATTTCGTACTGTTACTGAATAGCGATCCCATATATCAATATTGGCAATTGAAGACGACTCGTATCTTACAGATTTACTGGTTTGCTCTTACGTAGACTTATGCGTAATTCTGCTGTGACTATGACTTTCGAAAGAGGAGTATGCTTCGCAGTTTGTAGCAATTTTTATTCACTTTTTATTTATCAGGATGTAGTCTAGTTGTGCTTTTGTCTTATTTGGGTAGGTGTAGGTCTATAGTTTTTCTATTCGTTTTTGGAATTAAGTGTTTTGATCACGCCAGTGTGGGCCGCCCAGCAATCACCTAGATTTCCCAGCTATGCGCGGATACTGGATGAAATTCAGAGGACCCCCGAGACCGATGGATAATAGGGACGGTTTGTCGTGGATATCCGCGCAACTGACGCGACTTGATGATGCGGATGATATATATATATATATATATATATATATATATATATATATATATATTTCAGCCCCTGACACTCCTTTCGACTAGAAAAAACGGGTCAATTTCTTGGGGCATACTGATAGTTGAGCGGATATGTCTACACTGTAAAGACCGCAAGCAAAATGACAAATTTGGATCATGTGAACACACCATTGACAACTAGCAGAATGCAGTGTGACAATACAAAATATAGGCTATGGCGAAAATGTGGATAATATTTTGTTCTCCATCATATATATATATATATATATATATATATATATATATATATATATATATATATATATATATATATATATAATGTGTGTGTGTGTGTGCAAAGTAATAACAGATTAAGAAAAATCCGACTAAATATGAGAAAAATTAATGGAAAAGTAAATAAGAAACACATTCAATTAGATGATATTATTAGTTCGCCTCTTTTGGTTTTAGAAGCTTCATCAAATCTGATGAAGATTTTAAAACTAAGAGGCAAAATATTAATTGAATGTAATTGTGTTCGTTATTCAATTTTCCATTACTCACTCACTCACACACACATACACACACACACACTCACATTGATTCAGCATTAAAAATAAAATACCCTTTAATACTGAGTAAAAAAAAGTTAAGTCGTGGAATAAGAAAAAACTCAGAGAACAAATTGAGTATTAGATGAAACAAAGGAAAATTTAAATATGCAGAACAGAATGAAGGTAGCTAATAGACAAATATGAAAAAAATTAAAAAGGACAAAGTTGAGACGTTCGGAGTCTGAATAGAAATACCGGTGAGAGAAACACAGGGAGAATGAAATATGTTTCACTGTCTCCCTCTCCCACCACCACCCTCTCTCCCACCACCACCATTATCTATCTATCTCTCTCTCTCTCTCTCTCTCTCTACATATATATATATATATATATATATATATATATATATATATAATGTGTGTGTGGGGGGGAGAAATGAATAGGGAATATTGGAAAGGGAATTGAATCGGTGAGAAAATGTAACAAAAATATTAGGAGTAAAAAGAGAGTAAACTAAGAGATGATCAGAGAAAGGGAGAACGAACGAAAACCAGGTAGACGGAGGTAACTAGAGAAAGAAAGAAATATAAACAAAAAAAGGATGAAGTAGTGGAAGAAACTAGTAAAACGAGATAAATATAAACGCAGATGAAACTGCTAAAAAAAAATACAAAAAGATGACAGTAGAAAGAAAGGAAGAAATAAGATAAAAAGACAAGAAGTATAATAATAAAAAAGAACATTTGAAAAGTTCAAACAATATTGAAAGAAAAAAGCAACTAAATAACTGCTTAATAATAAGTAGAATTCAATGCTGAACTTATTCTGTGTTTTCTGATCTCACGAGATTCCAATATGAACAGACGTCGTTCCGGGATTAGAAAATTCGATGAATGACAGTTAGGGGTCATATCAAGCGTCAACTTAATGTTCAGGGGACAGGGTCCCTCTGAGCTGAAGGCGGAGGCGAACGAATGACCGACCCTTGGGGACGGGAAAGTCAAAGCGGAATTGGATAATATACAAAGCATCAAATAAATAAGGGGACACAATGTTCCGATTTCAACACAGTGTATATGTACGAAGCGCGGGAAAATTTATTCTAGAATCAATCAGTATATATATCTCTCTGTTCATCAATCCCTCTCTATATCTCTATCGCTCTTTCACTCTCACAGACATACACATACACACATTGTCTCTCTCTCTCTCTCTCTCTCTCTCTCTCTCTGACCTCTCTCTTTGTCACACAAATACACACACATGCATGCATATATGTATATATATGTCGGTTTGGTGTTTCCTTTCTTTGAAATTAAAATTTTACTCTGTACATAATTAATGTATTAGGTATTGTGCAGTGAGCTCTTTTAGGGATTCATAAAAATCCTTGTATGAGTCTAAAAACTTGCACCTACAAGAGCATACAGTATGGACGTAGAGTGAGACTTCTATGATCCCAAATAGAATCATCCCTTATTTACCAGTCATATTATATATATATATATATATATATATATATATATATATATATATATATATGTAATGGATTTATTTCTAGACTGAACCTAAATAATTATTTAAGAAGACCCATTAATCTTTGTTTGAATTTCAATTATTTGATATTTTTACATATGCTTATTTCAGGTTTCAGGAGTGTCCAGGAAAAAGATTTTCTTAAAATAATTATTTTTCTTGAAACTTTTTTTGAAAATAACTTTTTAATAAATTTTTGTTATATATATATAATACCATAATGTGAGGTTAACAATATCTCACTTGATGAGTAAGTGGTGTATTATGAGAAGAGTGCGCAATATCTGTGATAGTGCAATTATATAATGATAATGAATATATATATATATATATATATATATATATATATATATATATATATATACATATATATATTTATATATATATATATATATATGTTTTTTCTAAGTTGGGCGTTA
Source organism: Doryteuthis pealeii (assembly GCA_023376005.1). Taxonomy (NCBI): domain Eukaryota; kingdom Metazoa; phylum Mollusca; class Cephalopoda; order Myopsida; family Loliginidae; genus Doryteuthis; species Doryteuthis pealeii. The sequence goes on along the minus strand of CM042141.1, from coordinate 49,380,212 downwards.
TTACAAAGCATCTAAAAATAAATGAATAAACTCTATGTTATGGAGTATTGGATTAACTTATTTTTTTATTATTTGTTATCATAAATTTTCGGGTTTGTTAGATACTCTTTTTCAAATGAATGTTGCCCCTGTTCAACGGATCTTTTGTCTTTGTTGTTATTGACAGCGGCAGCGTCTGTAAAATATTTATAATAACGAAGTATTCCGATGTCAGCGTTCAGTCCCCTCACATGAGTTTGTAATTTTAGAATCCATTTAGTTTCTGCTTGTTTTCGAGATTGCGTTGTTGGAAATGCGTGTTCTATTAAAATACATACATATATATATATATATATATATATATATATATATATATATATTACATTTGATTACTAGGATGCGTTTTGCAAACATTTGATTTCATGCATCTTAAAACCTACCCCTAGCATATATATATATATATATATATATATATATATATAATATATATATATATAAAAAGTAATTGGTAATTTGCTTGAAGCATTGTTAAGTATGTTATAAAATAATAAAATTCGAAGGCAATACAATGCGTAAAAAATAAAGACAAAAAGATGTTTTATATGTCTATATATAAAACATATAAGACATATAAAACATCTTTTTGTCTTTATTTTTTACGCATTGTATTGCCTTCGAATTTTATTATTATATATATATATATATATAATATATATATATATATATATATATACTGGCAGGCTCAAAGTTTCCGGCGCCAGAGAATCTACCCATTTTAACATTGATTGTGCTGTTTATCTGCTTCTTTTTTTTCTTTGGTTGATATATTTCCATCAAAATATAAGAATGAATTTTGGCAATGCTTAATTTCTTTTTTTATTCAATACAAATAAATCGCTTAGCCAACTCCAATAATTTTGGTGTGTATGCCTTCTCTAAAAGAGGAGTAGAAACATTTGCTATCAAACTGCAAGAAAATGCAACATTTTTTTAAAATTCAATATTATGAAAATAATAGATGCGCTTCGGTTATTCTATTACGTCCAAAAAGAATGGATTTAAACTTGCTCTGCTAATTTACCATTGAGCACTTTTTAAGTAAACACTTTTGTTATTTGTTATTCTTCATTCCAACAATAAATCAATTCAATTCATGGATGAAACTTAATATTTCGTCTTCATCTCATACAGGATTCTATTTTTTATGAAGTTCTTTATGAAATAAAATTGAAGGAAAGACAAAATATAACATTTTACACATAAATAGAATTGTCTCCTTGTCATATATATATATATATATATATATATATATATATATATATATATATATATAATTAATTAATGTGATATTATGATTTCACACTCATAACTTAAAGTTTCTTGGTAATCCAATCATCAGATGAGAAGTGGCTGAGATGTCAAAAACCAGTCGTGAAATGGTTGAGATGTTAAAAATCAAATTTTTTAGCGTTTTTATGAAGCGTTTTTCACGCGATGGGAAATGTAAAGCTAAAATTTGTTTTTTTAAACTGTGGCTTGTTTAACGTTTATGTGACGTGGATTGTATTCACGTGATGTAATGTCATGACGTTAAATTTGTATTTAAAAAACATTATAATCAAACAAACTTGCATTGGTGTTAATGCACGCGGTGTTCAGATGATTTTTTTAATAAATAAATAAAAGGAGAGCAAAAATTCAGGGATCAATTAGGGTCAGGTGGTAAGTGACACAGTAAAAATTTGTTTAAATGCCTACATTTCGAAACGAGTTCACTTCTCTTATTTAACAAGTTATTGCTTGCATTTTGTAATATGCACAACTTTTCTTCTAAGCAAAGATCGCAACTTTGTCCGCCTTTGTATCTATATATCTTTGTATCTATATATCTTTGTATCTATATATCGCATATATATAATATATATATATATATATATATTATATATATATATATATATATATATTTATATATATATAAACATTTTTTTGTGATGAAGCAAAGAAAATACAGTGCTCAATCACAAATTGTGAGAGCTAATATTTATTTAATTTGTTGAGTTTTTAAAATAAATGCTTATTATAGACAGCTACCCAGGTTTTCTTGCTAAGTCGCAATCATCAGGCTGTCAAATTAGATCTTATGGTGTTTATTTATAAATAGAAATAATCACCATAAGATCTAATTTGACAACCTGATGATTGCGACTTAGCAAGACAACCTGGGTAGCTGTCTATAATAAGCATTTATTTTTTAAAAACCCAACAAATTAAATATATATATATATATATATATATATATATATATATATATAATCACAATTATTTTAGTTTTAATATAATTAAATAGGATACGGAATTAGATTAATGAAAATAAACACGAACACAAATTTTTTACTTTATTCTTATGTATAATTTCGTATTAAATTCTATAAATTTGCGAATAAAACAACTTTAGAAACCAATAACACCAATTGATTTTTTATTAAATATGAGTTTATTTAAACATGTATGCAAATTATTCACTCCATATACAATGTAAACATTTATTGCTAAATGATATATAACTGACATCACAAGATTCTAAGCACATTAATGTTGTGAGGCAAATCTATCTCAACTAGACCTAAGATACATTGTTAATAAATAACATGCTAATTAAGATTAAAGAATGATGATTTAATAACCATTGAGAATATACTGTAAATAACTAAGGGATTTTTGACATTGGTGGTGATGTGATTTTGGTTACAGACACGCAATCTGCATATATATATATATTATATATATATATATATATATATATATATATATATATATACGAAAAACATGACCACTGGGTCACCCATTGAGCTCAGGTTGGATTGTTGAAAGAAAATTACAGGATATTATTTCGTCAATTTAAAGTTTTCCAAAACTGTCCACATAAGTTTGATTTTAGTGAGAATAGACACAGAAAAATGAGGGTTGTACTTTTTTGCAACATCTGTAATTTACCTACGTCAGTTTTATGCATCTGCAGATGCTTACATTTGTTTGCCGTACCATACGGCTGAAAATCTCTTCATTTTCGAAGATTAAGTTTCCTATTTATTTCATTTACATTTATTTAGAAATAAAATAATCTAATTCTGTAATTTTATATAATTCTTTTGAATAGTCTAGTTAGCCGGTTTCAGTAGACTAGACTTACATTTAGGCTTATTTCACCAGCCCTAATAAAATAGACCACAGGCTATTTTGCCAGCAATTATATTTGAAATATATCTAAATACATTTCAAACTATCTAAAAGCTAAAAGATTAAAATAGTTGTTGACAAGCAATCTGGGATTATCTAAAAGGTAATTGCTTAAAAAGTAGTTGTGCAATTCAAACAAACTTTAAAACAATCTATCTTAAATCTAATTTCTTAAAATGGTACTTGACAAGATTTTTAATCTTGTGGGGTTAGTTTTGGGTTTGGGGTTACAATTTTATGTTTTAACAATTGAAAGTGGAAAATGCCATTTTTCCACTTTGGAAAAAGTTCATGATAGTCAAATTGACCTTCATCATTTCCTTTCATTTTTTTTTAAATTTTGTAAAAATTCACAATTTTGAACACAGTCATTAACATATCTATATGTTTCATTTAGAATAATTTTTGTATCTTTATCCTTCACAAAATATAGATATAATGAATATAAATACATTTGTGTCAAATCTGTTGTTATTTTTAACATTACTTGAATTCAAAGTAGAAATATTTACAGGGCCAGTAAAATAAGCAAAAAATAGGCACTGCCAACATGTTGTCTGCTTTTCATTTTAAAGATTAATTAAAATGAATTAAATTGATTATTTATGGTCAATTTTTTGTCTACGGTGAAAAGTAGTAAAATAATGAGTATCAGTAAAAAAATATATATATATTACACATGTAATTTATTTTTAATACATTTTAAACTATTTTTCGGTCAATTTCGCTCGAATATATCGTAAACATGGTCGCCAAAGATGACGTAAGTTCCGTATTTTACAAAATAAACTTATCCTCCCACACCCCGATTGAAAAAAAATTACCAAAAATCAAGGAATTATCCGATTTTGATGAATAATTGTCGAAAAGAGTAAAAAAAAAAAATCAATTATTTTTTTATTTTAAATTTATTTTTTTATAGTTATTTTCTATCAGGATAGCCACCCTTAAATTTTTCTCTATTGACCCCTTTAGCTTTTGTCTTTTTATTATACTGTAATTAGTGTCAACTTTATATATATATATATATATATATATATATATATATATATATGTGTGTGTGTGTGTGTTTCCTTAACACACAATCTGATTGTTCTGCATGAATATAAACTTTTGTCAGAACAAATTTTAATCATAGTACGTACTTTCTTGTCCCTCTCTTTCAAGATAGTGGCAAGTTGATGGTACGTATGAATAAATAAAGATGTAGCTTAGTAGGCGCTGTTTTCTTTTATTTTGAATAAATGATGTGTAATAAATGTGGGTACAAAGAAAGAAACATTTGTTTTATTTACTTAGCGATAATCTCGAAAATGTGAGACAATCTTTTTGTAAAATCTTTGAAAGTTTTAATAGAATAATTTAAAAAGAAAAGATGTTTCATGATTTAAAAAGGTTATAATAGAATTTGATAATATAATTATTAACGAAGATTCTCGAGACATATGTGGACATAATTTCTTCTCATTATAATTGTACAATTAAATTCTCTAGTCATTCCAAATCGTAGAAAAAATGTCATTTTTATTTATGAGGTTTTATTAGAAATTCAAGTATACACTCCTGATCAAAATCATGAGACCAAATACAAAAGCGTTCAAAAATATAAAATGCTGTTACTTTAATAGAAATATATTTGTGAAACATTTTCTATTTAATTGAAAAAATATTTTTATCAACAAACGGGCGAAAATCGTAAGCTTTTGATTAATTCAAATACAGATTGAATATAATTTTTGTTTGGTCATAAAGATAAAACGATGTAAGTAAGAATAGAATATAGAGTACAAATAAGTTATTCACCAGTAATGATACTCTTTTAAATATGACCTGTGGATACACCACAGCATAATGATTTAATTACAACGTTTCATATGTTTACTTAAGAGCTACTGCTAAATATTTCAATATGTAAAACGTATAATCTTGATTTAACTCTTTCTTTTTCTTCCTTTTTTCATTCCTTACTTTGTTATTATATATTTTCTGTGTAGCATGTCTTTTTTCTTTCATTAATTTCTTTATGATGAAAACGCAATATTCCTTTATTTAGCTGAGGTGCTGACACTTTGAGAAATCGTTGGATAAGCCATATTATCAGAATTTATATGTTTTGCATTTAATCTTGAACGATTTGGACGGTCTCATTTTTTAATTAGAGGAGCCTCCAAGATGATAACAGTCGGAAGATTAATATAGTTAATATAATATTATAAATAAGATTAATAAAATTATGTTCTATGATTTGCCGAATAAATGAAATAAGTCCGGCTAATAAAATCCACTCATTTTTCTGGTTTGTTTAATTTCAATGATTTCATTTAAATATTTGAAATATTTCTTTTGATGAATTTATTCCCAAACGTACATTCAACTGAAAACATTATGAATAGTTCTGTTATTAACAATTTTGCCAAGATCCTTTGGGATTTTAATTTTGCTTGTTTGAAGTAAATTAATTCCCTCTTATCCACGAGTGGATATGATAGAATATCCACAGCTCATGCCTAAAACTACGAATAACACACAACCATATATATATATATATATATATATATATATATATATATATATATATAATAATATATATAAAAAGAATACCGCAAAAGGAATTTTGTTTAAAAAAAAAAAGGTTTTACTTCGACTACACGTGTTTCAGATCTAGTATCTTCTTCAGGTTTCGCTTAACCACTTCCAGGGTGTCTGAAAATGGTTAACAACTTTCATGGAATCAGTAAGTGGTTAAACGAAGCCTGAAGAAGATACCAGAAGATCTGAAACACGTGTAGCTTAATTATTTTTTTAATTTGAAAAACATTTATTTTGCAGACCTGTTTTTACTTTTTTAATAAATATTCTAATTTTCTCCTGTTGGGACAACAACAAACTGTTTATATTTACCGCAGTTATTCCGTTTTAGAACACAAAAGGCATTAAAACTATTGAAATCTATCAACGTAAGTGTATGCTGAATCGTGCATGGATGTCAAAAATATCCACAAGCGATGTAGGAAGTTTGAAACGGTGACGATGTTTTGTTTAAGTTGGGCGTTATTACGAAGCATCTAAAAATAAATGAATGAACTCGATGTTATGGAGTATTGGTTTCACTTATTTTTTTATTATTTCTTATCATAAATTTTCGGGTTCGTTAGATACCCTTTATCAAATGGCTTTTGTTCCTGTTCAACGGATCTTTTTTCTCTGTTGTTATTGACAGCGGCAGCGTCTGTAAAAAATATATAATAACGGAGTATTCCGATGTCAGCGTTCATTACCCTCACGTGAGTTTGTAATTTATATATATATATATATATATATATATATATATATATATATATATATATAGGAGGGTAATCCCAATAGATATATGTTCCATTTTCTTCTACTTACCAGTTAGGCCAGTTGCATCTTTGCTTATCTGGAATAATGACTTCATAATTATCATATGGGCATACAAAAACTGTCACAGTGCCTATAAAAATGCTTCGATCGATTATGTAGAAAAAAAAACAGATACATGTAAAACTTTAAAAGATTTGACGAAGAATAAAATTCAGTGATTTCTAAATATTTTGAAGACCGTACTTTTAGAAATACCCTCACACACACACACACACACACACACACACACACACACACACAACACACACACACACACACACACACACACATATATATATATATATATATATATATATATATATATATATATATTTTTTTCTCCTAATCCGTTAGGCCACTTGCATCTTTGCTTAACTGGAATAATGACTACATAATTATCTCAATCGAAATGAAATTATATCATTAATTTATTAATAAATTAAATGAATAAATCACTTGTATTATTCGGATACATAAACTTCTGTCATTTTCTTTCTTTTAATCTTTTTGTCTCTTGGGAAATTTTAATGGTAATTTCATTTGAAATTTCTTTCTTTATTCTCCATTTATTTTTGTTCTGTTTTGTTCTAGTTAAAAAGCAATCAAATAAATGAGGAATTGCATTTCAACTCATTCACCTAATTTTAGCCGGGATTTATTCGCTCTTCTTTTTGATTATTAGCGCAAATGAAATATTGTCTTTGGCTTTCAGTTTTGTTTCTTTTATATTTTGGTTTAGTTGAAACATAAAAAAAAGAAAATAGAAAGAAAAGGAAGAGCAGAACCCCAATTAGGCATATGACAAAGCCTGTACAATTAAGTTATTCCGCCATTTGAAATAATATGTTTATGGATAATGATATTTTCCCGCCATTATTGACTTAGCTCATGTCTATTTGGCGCGAAACTCTATCAATGCATTCAAGCATTTTCTGTTATTTTTATTTGGTTTACTTTTTGGATTTTTATTTTGTTTTGTTTTTATCCTGGAGTAAGTCCCTTTCTTTCGATGAATCGTTTGCTTCTCCTTTTCCTTCTAATCTGCTGGTGCTGAAAAATATGGCAATATGTTAATTCTATCAACAACAACAACGACGTAGTCAACGTCAGCTTATTATAATGGAGATTCGGTGTCTGTCTGAAACCGATATTAAGTTACTTGTTACGTCACAATATCCTTAGTAATTGCGTAAATTTCGTTGAGGAAGCATTGACATTCATCATCGTCATCGTTTCAAACTTCCTACATCGCTTGTGGATATTTTTGACATCCATGCACGATTCAGCATACACTTACGTTGATAGATTTCAATAGTTTTAATGCTTTTGCGTTCTAAAACGGAATAACTGCGGTAAATATATGTGGTGGTTGCAACGATTTGTTGTTGTCCCAACAGGAGAAAATTAGATATTTTATTAAAAATAGTAAAAACAGGTCTGCAAAATAAATGTTTTTCAAATCAATGTGTTTAATTTATAGTTAAAATTACTAATGCATAGAACAGAATAAATTTTATTTATTATCGATGATAATTATTTACATCGTATTATTATAGATATGTCTGTAAACTACGTCACTGCTTCCATCACCAGACCATCAGGAATTGCGTAAATTTATCAATGTGTTTAAATAATAATAAATTAATAGTTAAAACTATTAATACATAGAACAGAATATATTTTATTTATTAACGATGATAATTATTTATATCTTAATTTACAGATATCCTATATGAGGTAAAATAAAGAAATGAAAAAACAAAACTCAGATAAAAATGTGTTGTATTTTCGCTGGAGCTTGAACTCGGCTTCTTCAACTTTTATTGAATTATTCGGTTCATACAAGTGTTTTATAGGAGGGGGAAGTAGGTAGGTGGGTAAGTTTTGTGGTGAGGGAAAGATGATATATAATAAGTCACTGCTTCAATCATAATACCATCAGAAATTGCGTAAGTTTAGCAATGAGTATTTAATTTATAGTCAAAACCATTGATATATACAACAGTAAATTTTATTTATTAACAATGTCTCAATGAGCATCTGAGTTAAAAGTATAAACTTTTTATGTGTTCTTCTTTAATTTCCTTATCTTTCTAATTGAATGATATATTTAAATATATTAAATGGATATATTTCATTACATCAAACTAGTTACATCTTACTAGTAAATGATGATTTTCTATAATCAAATTAAATTCAAATCTAAATTATTCATCAACGAACTCTTTATACAGTTTTCCAACTGAAATCATTTTTGTCTTCTTTTTGTTTCTGATTTTATAGAAATACTTGAAGTTTTTCTATGAATTGTTACATTTCGGTTTACTATGTATCTATAAATTAATACTCATCTTCCTTAATTGTATGGCTGTTATCATCTTGCAACACCCTCTGATTAAAAATAAGAGCGTCCAAATTGTCTAAGATGAAATACAAAAATAAATATTCTGATTATATATATTTACCTACCCCTCCACACGAGCAGGATGTGACACAAGGACAATTTCTTAAGCGGAGGTCAACAGGTTTGAATTCAGAGTTTTCCTTTTCCTAGACCGGTTGCCTAACCAAGGTTAAAGAGCCCAGTCTGCCCTACTATTTACCCATAGCTGGAGGGAGAGTAGGATTCATACCTTTCCCAAGGGTATTAGCGCTAAGTGAAATGCAATTACCACATCCAGGGGAGACGAGTCCATTTCCCATGACTTTAGCCATTACACCACACGCTTCTCGTTAAATAAATTCTGATTATATATTGTCGCTTATCCGCCGAATTCTTATTTCTTATGAGTTTCGTCATCTCAGCTAAATAATGGACCCTTCCCGTTTAATTATAAAGAAAGAAATTTAAGAAAAAGGATATGCTACATAGAACAAATAAGAAACCAAGAAAGAAATACAATAAAAGGAAAGATAAAGAGAGTGGGTGAGCGCGTGGAAGTGATGAGACTTATCTGCCTCAATTGAACATAATGAAAAGACGAAAAGAAAGAAAAACTAGCGGGAGAGACTTAAATCGTATCATTATACTTTTTACACATTGAAGTATTTGGCAATCGCTCTTAAGTAAACATGTCACACGTTTTAATAATTAAATCATCATATTGTGATATATGCACAGGTCCTGCTTGTACATAATGTTTTTTATATAATTAAATTTAAATCTAAATTATCCCTAAAGAAAACTAATTATACAGTTTTCCATCTGAATATATATTTGTCTTCTTTGCAGTCATTATTCAGCTTCTGTGTTTTTCTAATTTGATAGAAATACTTGGACTTTTCTATAAGTTGTTAAAGTTCGGTTTACTATGTATATCTATCATTTGCCGAATTCTATTGCTTCTTGTAAACGAGTTTCTTTTGCTTTTTGCATAAACCTGTAGATTTTTTCAAAGTGAGTTATTTAGGATAATCAAATTAATACTAATTGGATTCCCACCTAATCTTATATTGAACTTACTAATTGATTTCCGCCCTGTCGGCTGGGGCGTTAGAATGTACCAACTGCACCTCTGCAGAGGGGTAAGACTCCCCCAATGGGGCCATCTATTGGCCGTGGGTGGCGAATCGTGATGCTTAAGGATAGAGCCCAGGTGGATGAGCAGTCCATGACATGCAATACTCCACTTTGGCCCTATCTTGGGCTAGACGGGCGGTCGGAGAGGCCCCCTCCGATCAATCGGCTGGTCACGTCAAGCCCTAGCACCTATATGATTTTCCCAACTCTATTGCCCTTATGGAAAGCCCCAATCCCTTTTTATCATATGGGTTCTAGAAGGCAGTGGCTGCGGGTCTACATGACCTGGGAATGACGTTAAACTCTATCTGATGGTGAGGTTCCAGTTTTGGAGGTTTGGGGAATGTGGAGCACCCCTTCATCACCATTGCTCCCTAGTCCACTCTGACCCGGAGTGGTAGTACCTGATAGGGTCCCATCTATGGGTTAAGTAGAAAAATGTATTTATAAAAAAATTGTATTATCCATTAAGAATTGATTTATTTCAAAACTTTATCGGCATTAAATGACCCACTGAGGTTGATATGCCGTAAAACAAACCAAACCAATCTATTGCTTCTTGTAAGCGAGTTCCTTTGCTTTTTGCATAAACCTGTAGATTTTTCCAAAACGAGTTATTTAGGATAATCAACTTAATACTAATTGGATTCCCACCTAATCTTATATTGAACTTACTAATTGATTTCTCAATCTCGGGTAACTGTCTGGAAAGCGACACGTTCTTATTTTACTGTTTATTTTTATTCCTTCTTGAATCTCTCTTTCCTGTTTTAATTAATTATCTCAGTTTTTTGTTTCTTTTCTCGTTCATTCATTCATTTATTGGGTACATTAAAAGTATTTTCATTTTCTGTTGACCTATTCCTGAATTATTTTAAGTACATATCTAACAACAATAATACACGAGAGGATAACGAAAAGTTTTTGAAACAAATAAGGAGAGAATGACATTTTTATTGATTATTAATTTACTTGTTCGTTTTGGATATGTTTTTTAAAAAAATTGAGGACCTGTGTGTTATGCAGGCTTAAATGCGGGTAAAAACGAGGATGAAAATAACAATAACAATGAGAGCAGATAATTAAACCTTAAGAAAAAGTGTTACATAATTATTAGATTCCTCATATTTATGTACAGTAGTATAGAAATCAAAATGGCTGTTATAAGTTGCAGCCGGTGGCCTTGAAGGATGAGTGACAAGGCTTGACCTGTCCTGATCCTCCGTCAGGTGGATACCGTGAGAATCGGTGGAGAAGACCCTCTTCCGGTTTAGATTAGAAAGATTTGTTTAGTTAGGCGGCCAAAAACCACAACGGGGTTGAGTCGTGATATGCACGCTCCGACTTGATCTGCGCAGGTAGTCTGGTGGGGATTTCGAAATAAAATATGATCTAAGTAAATCGAAGTCTTGTGTTATCTAAAAACTACCAATGACACAGGGCTTCTGATAAAGAGAAATCCCCAATGGGAGACTAGACACGAAGTCCCCAAGACGAAGTCCAGACGCTAGAAGAGACGCTAGAAGAATAGAAGTAAGAAAGAAAGGAAAGAGGTATACAACAACACAAGGAAATACATTTCCCTGCACACACTCAACAATAAGGTGAACCCTCTCAGAGGATCCAAAAGGCTGCTGGCAGCGGGGATCCGAAAATGAGCCCACAAGATTACATTGACAAACAAGTCATGGAAACCTGGTACAAGAAATTAAAGTTCAGTATTTTTTCGGATTATTGTCCTCATCTTTATTGTTATATACACAACGTTTTGGTCGATGTGCTCTTCCACCTTCTTCAAGTTTTTCTTGTCTAAATCGAGAACTTTCTTGAACCCGAATATCTTCTTTTGAACTCTAGAACCTTCTTTTGAAAGGGTCCAAAAATTCAAGGTAATATCAATCCTTTGAAAGTCTCTCCAGCAAACTAAATGCAATTCCTTTCCCAACTGAACACGCCACTCTCACATCAAATAGCAGTCGTCAGATTTCACTTGCCGTCCAAACACTTTCTTCCTCACTCGCCCTGTCAGCGACAGTCTGTCTTTATTTCTGCTCGTTCGAATGCGCTTATGCAAATTCGGATATACTTTATTTGGGTCTCTACTAACAATATCTCAGCTACGAGGAGGTAGCGAGTTCGAGTATCCGTAGCCGCTCGCCACAGGCCAAACATATCCTGACGCGCTTTGTTTGTGGGGGTGGGAATCCGCTTGTTCATAGGACTGCCTTTCAGTCTCGTCACAAACCTTCTTATCAAATTCGAGTTCTAGAAGGTTCCCGATTTCGACAAGAATCACCTGAAGAAGGCCGGAGGACACGTCGGCTACAACGTATTGTAAATAACAATGAAGATAAGAAAAATAGTCCGAAACGTCTAAATAATACGAATTATCAAGTCTGATCTAAAAAAAATTAAGACAAAATATTTCAGTAGTGTTCGACAAAAAAGACGGAAATCTTAACTTGTTTTTTCTTTTTGTTTAGTCGTCTTTTCTATGCTCCGCCTCTATCAACTGCTCCTTCGTACTCTCCCTAAAACACAAATTTTTCCCGGTGCCTCCTTGTAATGCGTCCAAGTTCCTTTAAGAGGCTGGTGTCACACAAATAGTCCTCTTAATTTAAAATAGTAGTTTTCGCCAAAAAGAGGAAAAGGGAAAAGTGAGAATTCACATTCGCCGTGTTCGTCGCAATACACAGTCACTGATCATTTCTTCAAATAAAAAAGAAAATTAATCGGTTTATGTCAGATGTTTATCAAGAACCTAAACTATTTTAGACTATTGTCTAGATTGTGTATATATGTGTGAAATGATTTACAATGTATAAAAAATTCGGGAATCCGATTTTACTATTATATTGAACTAGATGCGGCCAACCGGCATCGCCAGGGTAGAGGGGATTTTTTAAAAACCCCACATGAAAAAAAAAACAAAAAAAAACCTTGCATTGAGCCAGCCACTCAGAAAAGAACAATTAATGTCTACTATCTACAATATCAAATGCCAAAAAAATTCTATGCAGTTATCATTTATATTCTACCTTTTAATTATCTTCACGAATATAAATCATGTCTTCATTATTTTTACTCAAAAACCAAGATATGGTGATAGTGAATGCGTACCTATTTTTACTTTGTCGTTAATTGTTTTATTTTCTTAGTTTCTTAAAGACATACACACACGCAACTGCCCTATGTATATGTATATATAAACCTCATAATGTCACGCTAGTAGCCCGGATGTCCATGATGATCTCTTGCCAACGGTCCCTATATTACATTGCCATTGGGTAGCTCCGCTGCGCAGCATCCAGTATCCGCACAGGACTGGTCAATGTAAGTTTTTGCTGGACTGCCTACACTGACATGAACATGTGCTGGTTTCCACGGGAGAATGTCGCTCATGAATTCGTTCCCGCTTCCCCAGCAGTTTCCAGCATGTCTTATTTGTCTCACTTGAATAATATATCTCTCCATCTCTATCTATCTCTCTCTATATATATATATATCTATGATCTTTAGAGATTATTGCCGTCCCTCACAATCATATAACTCCACCAGCAGAACCTTTCCTCTCATGAGCCTTCAAATGACTCATCAAACCCGCTGCAGATCCACAAACTTTGATGCATATATATGACATAGGAAGGACGTATTTCCCGTTGTATCAGATGAATCGGACGATAAAATTTGATGCTTATGCACCACCATATGCCTCTTAATACCAGAAGCTGACATACGGACTATATATATACAAACAGATTTTAAGTATTACAGAACACTGTCTTCCTCCTCTGAGAAAAACAAATATATATATAAATTTTCTACGCCAGGTTTATATAACATTAACAAGTCCAATGATATATTAGGCATTAATTTCATGGTCGACGTTGTTTTAAAATTACATCCGGTTCGTTAAAAACCGCAAACAGAAACAATTAAGTCAATCAAAATGAATTAGGCAACCAGAAATAATTAGGCAACCCAACAATTCAAAATCCTTCTTTAATACACTTGTGTTACATAATTATTGGATCCCTAATACATTTTTAAGGTATTGTAGAAATCATTATGGCGATCAGTACAGCTGATGGCCTTGAGAGTGAGTGACAGCGTTTGACCTCACTCTGACCTTGCTTTCTGGGGATAGACCGTGAGAGCTGGAACCCCCATAGAAAGCCCTCTTCCGGTTTAAGGAGTAAGCAACTCAGTTAGTCAGTTAGAACTTAGAAGCCGAGCTAGCAACATGTAAGCCTCATCTGCGCAGATGGTCTGGGTGGGGATTTGGAATAAAGTAACATCAACATAAATCGAAGTCTTGTGTTTATTACTAAAAACTAACAATGACACAAGGCTTCTGATAACGAGGAATGATCCCCAACAGAAACCAGACCCGGAATCCTCAATAGAAGACCAGACGAGACCTTAAAAGATATACCAGACCAAGATAGATGATAGACGATCAGAACCAAAGCCGGCCAGAAGGATAGACGACAGAGTAAGAAGTAAGAAAGGTATATAACGTTATATAGATTTGGTAACGTGAAAAGACCAGTATATAACATATACCTATTTAGTGCCGGTAAAGAAGGTGCTATGCAACACTTGAAGAATACTACTACAACCAGAGGTTGTTACAAAATGATAACGGTCGTAATATTAAAGAATAGGAGTATTATGTATAGATACATAAGTAAGTAAAGTCGACGGGACGGCCTAAAGTCGGTACCAGCCAGTCAGCGAGAGGGTCTATATCCTTTTCAATAACGCTAGACCAAGGAGATGGTTTTAGCATCTGAGGGGGAGCGCCACACCTACTATCAGCTCCTTACTTTACCGCACAGATCCATGTGCTACTCATATGCTGAGTTAGCGAGGACCGGTATCGAACTAGGAACCTTGTGGTTTCTAGCCGAACGCTCTACCGACTGAGCTAACCCGGCCCTATAAACCCAAATTTAACAACTCAAGCCATTTCATCATCATGTCGTGCCAGTTGCACGGATATCCATGACAATATCTTACCAATCGTCCCTATCATTTATTTAATCTGGTAATTCTTCTGTGCAGCATCCAGTATCCGCACTGAGCTGGTCACTGCAGGTCTGTTGGATGGGCCGCACTGATGTAAACACGTGCTAGCTTCCACAGGAAAACGTCGCTTATGAGTTCGTCCCTACTTCTCCAGTAGTGGCCGGCATGTCTTGTTCGTCCCACTCTGATGGTTTGTGTCGTAGGAGTCAACTGGCCGTACAGCTGTTTTCTTGTGGGGTGTTGTTTACACGATTTGTTTAAGATCACACGTATCATTCTTGTACAGCTACCGTCGAACTTATTGTCCATGCATTCTGTTAGGGTCCAAATGTTGCAGTCATACAGTAGCACTGACACAGCTAGAGCTTGGAAAAATTATCGCTTAAAAAAATAGAATGTAAATCGTAACTGTAAAGAAGACAAAACACATCTTCAGTTACGAAACTGTATAATGAGTATGTTAATGGAAATTTTAGATTTAAATTTAATTTGATTAATGGACGGTCTGAGTTTCAATCAGTGGGAGTTGCAAGATGATAACGGTCGTACAATTAAGGATTAAGACTTAATATATAGATTAACTTGCATTAAATTCAACAAATGATTATTGGGTGTTATTGATCTCTAATATCATTGCTTTATTCGCCAACGTAATAAAATAAATCTTGTGATTGGTTTTATATATAAACTAATTAAAATATAATTAGAACGAATGTACTCTTTTCATATGCATTCTTACTTAATTTCGTTAGTATTACTAATTTGATATATTTCATTATATCAAAACTTAAACACTTACGCTCGGAGGGTGCATATTCTTGCTTGATCTTTTAATGAAGATACGTACAGCTGTAATTTCGATTCTTATTAATACTGTTTTTGTTGTTGTTATTTTTCGTGCTATTAAGATACAAAACACAAACACGGATTTGTCTGAGGCATTTTTATCTAATTTATCGCAGCAATACATCATGAAATCTTTACTTATATAATATTTTAAAAAATTCTAAAAAAAAAGGGTTAGACTCCCTCGCTGTCTGGCTGATACTGACTATAGGCCTTTGTGCTCTCTTTGCTTATTAAAATCCACTGAAAAAGAACTTAAATACCTTTGTTTAGAAATGAGTTAAACGTCATCTATTAATAATGGAGATTGGTTGTATTTCTGATTTGAACCAAAAATATGTCACGGCTTACATCACAATATTCTCAATGATTTCGTAAGTCTATTAATTAGTATTTAATTTATTGCCAACATCATTTATATATAGAATTTTAAAAAATCTTGTGTTATAAATATCAAAAATGTGAATAATTAAAAAAAACTCTCGTCCATATAGTTAGCAAAAAAAAGTTACTAATTTAGTTACAAAAAGATTGCAAATGAATAAATACATAGGATTTTGAGTAACGTTTATGTTCAAAATATTCAAAATAATTATCTAATTAATAATTAACAGATGCACACATAATTTTATTTGAGGGGACAGGACTAAGTTTCAGTTTGATGTTTTTGCTTACTAATGATACAAACCCTCTGACATTGAATTTTTAACTCCCACCCACACAGGCAATATTTTTCAAAATTGAACTTTTACACCGGCCGGTTGCCGTTTTTTTTTTTTTTTGCTATTACTGTTAATAGAGCGTATAGGTCTAGTTTTGTAATTAGTATAGTAGATTTGTTTTAGATAAAACTGAATAAAAATAGATGCAGAATATTTATTAGAGTGTCAACCCCAAAAGCGGAAGTCATTGGTGCCATATGCTTACATATATGTCTACACACGCAAAATAATACTCTAGTACAAGGCAATCACTATCCACATGTGACGGCCTCGGGTTTAACGGAAATTAAAAATATCGTTTCGGTACCTTAAGGCCACAACCCTGTTGCTATTTTACACACATCTTAATAACATTTCTAAATAACTCACTCTTTCAATTTCACTCAGTAATTTGCTGGAATAGACAACTTATACGCGATCGATCATTTTTCTACAACTTTAAGATAATTAAATATAAGTTGATCTGCATGATTCATTAAATTCATAAATCCTAAAATTATTATTTATTTCTCAAGTAGCAGGACTTGTGGGTAACCACATAAAAGTCAATAAAAGTTAGTACCATTAATAGTTTACCAGTCAGACCTGTGGATATACTACCGTATGATAATTTGATTATGAGAACGTTTGATATGTTTACTTAAGAGCTATTGCAACATAGTCACATATGTAAAAAGTATAATAATCTTGATTTAACTCTAACTCTTTTTTATTTCCTTATTTTTCTATAACACTATTAAAGTGTTGGCGTTCTGTTAATTAATTAAAACTACCCTAATGATTATGGTAGTATGTTAAAAGTTAAAAGTTACTGTAAGAAAAGAAAACGTAAAAATAAGAACAACAACAACAATAATAATAATAATAATAATGTTTATATTAAAAATATAAATTTATCTAAACAAAGAATTCTCACGTAGGCAAAGAAATTCCTTAAATTATGGAATTTGACCGAGATGATTGGAATTTAAAACTTTGACAAAATAAAGCAATATTTAACAAATAAGATTCCAAATTTTTGAAAAGTTGGTAAAAAATTTCAAAAACTTACATAAATAAAACAATGGCTGACCTTCAGTTGTGGCAGTTGGAAAAAACTATTGGAAAACTACAACTAAGGCTGACACAAGGCCATTTAGACAGGTAGGCAATGTTATCGAGAGGCTGGCCAATCAGAGACATATGTTAGGGGTGGGGAGGTATGGATCCTATAAATAACAGACCGCCAGCCAGAGTCATGGAGACCGAGAAGAAGGAAAAGAAGAGATATAAGTGGAGAACGTTCGCTGGAGTCAGACACTCCAAAACCAGGGAGCTCGCCATAGCTCGGTGCCCTTGCCACAACATTACTGATACAGTCTGATGTCTTGCCTCTCGGTAGAAAATTGATAATTTAGCCAAAAAACAGCTGTAGTTCGCCAATCAACTGACAAAGAAATTAACTTGCTCCTTTGTAAAATAAATGTATATATTTTGTACATAACCATCAAGAAGCGTTCTGTATAATTGTTTTGTTGATCCGTTGACAGCTTTTGGTTATTTAATCCTATTTCAGCCGAGTTGGTAAAAGGAACGATACCAGCTCTCCTTCAGGACATTATAATACTATAATCTGTGTTACGACCTGCATTAGAAGAAATCGCTCACTATAGTATTATATTTGGTATCATCCCATCCAACGACTGTAATACTGAGCCAGAGCATCGTTCCCATACATTGAGACCGTGCCCCAGCACATGTTATATTTCTTTTCCAGTATGTCCGATTGAAGTAGATTAGCGTTATCACTTCCACGTGCTTTCACTATCATTCTTTAAATATATATATATATATATATATATATAATATATATATATATATATATATCCTTCTACTTATTTTTCATTCTTTCTTAAATTTTCTGTCTAGCATGTCCTTTCCTTCCTTTTCTTAATGATAAAAACGGAATGTTCCATTGTCTAGCTGAGGTGATGACACTCATAATAATTTGGTTGTTAAGCAACGCCAGATATTCAGGATTTTTTTTTTTTTGCATTCCATCTGAGATCTTTTGTAACCAGAGGGTGCTGCAAAATTATAACTGTCGTACAATTAAGGAACAAGAGTATTAATATATAGACTAGCTTTTAATATGCGCCGTCGCTATAAAGTAACTAATCACCTCAGAATTAATTCTATTCAAATAAAGTCCTATTATCATTGTAATCTGAGTTCTTCTGTTCAATTATAATGAACTAATCATCTGTGTTTTACTTAAGTGTAGGATCCCAATAGGTGGAGATCAACTGTGAACGGTTTTAAGTTGGCAAAGAGTTAAACGTAAAGCTTGAATTAAATCAATAAAGACGACGAATAAAACTTAGTATTTTCTGGATAATAACTTCGCTAAATAACTCACTCTTTCAAGTTCACTCAGTAATTTGCTGGAAGAGAGAGGTCCCTTGCGCAATCGATCATTATATTACAACTTTACTATAATTAGATATGATCAGTTGGTCTGCCTGATCCATTAAATTCTAGACTCCTAAAATTGTTTACTTGTTTTATTTCTCAATTAGCATTTAATAGGAAGTGTCACTATGTAGTTTGCACAGGTCTGAGTGAGTCACCATTTCTAACATATCCTCACTATTTTATCGGCCTCCAGTGTTATCTTATGATTACCAGTTTTACATAATCTTTCGCTATATTTTCTATTTTATTGGGTTTTGAATATTTTACGCTTCAAGTTATTATTTATGACGCAATTACGCTCGGCTGCTGTTCCGAATCATTTTAAAGTCATTAATAAATTCATATCCAAATAACTTCATATCCACTTTACAGTGATAACTAACGTAAAAATGTATCTCACTCTCTTTCTCTCTTTCACTCGATTCACTCTATCTCTCTTTCACTCTTTCACTCTATCTCTCTTTCACTCTATCTCTCTTTCACTCTTTCACTCTATCTCTCTTTCACTCTTTCACTCTATCTCTCTTTCACTCTATCTTTCTTTCTCTCTCACTCTCTTTCTTTCTCTCTCACTCTCTTTCTTTCTCTCTTTTTCTCTCTCTCTTTTTCTTTCTTTTTCTCTCTCTCTTTTTCTCTCTCTCTTTTTCTCTCTTTCTCTCTCTCTCTCTTTCTTTCTCTCTCTTTCTTTCTCTCTTTATTTCTCTATCTCTTTATTTCTCTCTTTCTCCTTCTCTCTCTCTCTTTCTCCCTCACTCTCTTTATTTCTCTCTTTCTCTTTTTCTATGTCTCTCTTTCTTTGTCTCTCTTTCTTTATGCCTCTCTTTCTTTATGTCCCTCTCTCCTTCTTTATCTCTCTTTCGTTCTCTCTCTTTGTTTCTCTCTCTCTCTTTGTTTCTCTCTCTCTTTCTTTCTCTCTCTTTCTTTCTCTCTCTTTCTCTCTCTCTCTCTTTCTCTCTCTCCCATATATATATATATATATATATATATATATATATATATATATCAAGCTCACCAGACACCTCAAATACCTTTTTTTAGGAGAGCCTTGCATTATATTTCATTTTCTGCATAAAAAAA
>CM042141.1:49347462-49352462 GCA_023376005.1 Doryteuthis pealeii | reverse complement strand
TATATATATATATATATATATATATATATGAGAGAGAGATTGATAGATGGATAGTATAAAAGATTATAGGTCTTCTCCAAGGAGAAAGGGGTCCACAAAATGGTTTTAATTTTGCATTTTCTTTTTAATTTATATAGAATAAATGCGATTTAGAACACAATATTGAACAGTTAGCCTTTAATCTTCATTTCTTTCATTCATTTCTGTCATGCTTCTACACAACCCCAGAATTACACACACACACACACACACACACACACACATAACCTTGTGGTTTCTAGCCGAACGCTCTACTGACGGAGCTAACCCGACATATATATATATATATATATATATATATATATATATATATATATATATATATATATATATATATATATATATATATATATATATATATATATATTATATATATATATATATATATATATATATATATATATATATATATATATATATATATATATATATATGGGTCGATTAGCTCCGTCAGTAGAGCGTTCGGCTAGAAACCACAAGGTTCCTAGTTCGATACCGGTCCTCGCCAACTAAGCGTATGAGTAGCACGGGGATCTGTGCGGTAAAGTAAGGAGCTTATGGTAGGTGTGGCACTCCACCTCAGACGCCAAAACAATCTCCTTGGTCTAGCGCTATTGAAAAGGGGATAGACTCCCTCGCTGACTGGCTGCTACCGACATTAGGCCGCCCCGACGACTTATATATATATATATATATACTTATCAGATATGCAGACAAAGAATATTATGTAGATTCCACAACAACATTATATATATATATATATATATATATATATATATATATATATATATGCATCAAAGGTTCATAACACTCCTCACCTTTTTTGACTGTGTACTTCATAAGTCCTATTATTATTTATATCTTACTATTATCTTTATATCTATCGATCTATCTCAGTACCATCTGATCAAACTTTCCTTTGTACTTGACTGCGTCTGCTTTTCTGCCTCTCTCTCTCCTCTCCCCCCCCTCTCTCTCTCTTTCTCTCTCTCTCTCTCTCTCTCTCTCTCTCTCTCTCTCTCTCTCTCTCTCTGTGTGTTGCTGACTGGGATAAATGCGAATTAACCACTGGCGCCAGTCATTGATGTTCGGTTCAAGTAAAAGTTAATTTTCTAGACAGTCACACCCTCCTATTTTGGTTGATTAGCCCCTAAAGATCGACCCGCCTTTTGTTTACTCCATTTGGCTGCGTGTCATATTATGCTCACTCAGTATGTATATATCTATATCCACAAAGTACAATACGTATATATATATATTCACAAATACAGACAACTTTTTTGACATGTGTATACGAAATATACCGGTGATTAATACTCAAAACAAAGTAAAAGTTAAAATTTCAGATCATGATAAATAAGCTATGCAGAAGATATGCACAATAAAATATTGTTGATCTTTTTCTTCACCCTTTCCCCCTTGGGTGTAAGGAATTTTGCGAAAGTTTAAAAATTAAAAAAAAAACGACATTAATTTGAGTAAAGAGCGTGGTTGAAATAAGAAAAGGCAAAAAAAAAATAAAAAACCCCAAAAAAAACGCCTAATTTAAATGTTTAAAAGTTATTCCAGAGTTTTGCAAAATTCTCTTTGTCGGCAAAGAGTTGGCTTGCAAACCGCAAACGAAACAATCATTAACAAGCTAATAGACAGACAGGAACTACAACTTTATCAAATATAGTTATTCCATTTCTTGGCTTAAACACCGAAACCGTAGTAGAGAGAAAATATTTCTACAACTATATATATATATATATATATATATATATATATATATATATATATACTGCATTTTAGATTATTAACGAGGTGACATTTTTTCATCTTGTACAAAAAATACCAATTGGAATTTAACGAATCTTTCACAGTATAATGGGAATAGATGTATGCGTAGGCTGTATAAAAACTGTATTGTTCTGCGCAACTGAAAACAAACAGTGGCCATTTGCAATATTAACACGATATAGTAAAGTCATCAGGGTGGCCTAAAGTCGGTATCAGCCAATCAGCGAGGGAGTCTATCCCCTAGTCACTAGCGCTAGACCAAAGAGATTGTTTTTGCGTCTGAAGAGAAGCGCCACACCTACACTCAGCTCCTTACTTTACCGCACATATCTCTGTGCTACTTTTACGCTGAGTTGGCGAGGGTCGGTATCGAACTAAGAACCTTGTAGTTTATAGCCGAATGCTCTACCGACAGAGGTGTCATTATACTCGTGCAATTATGGATAGCAAATGTGACTTGAACCCTTCTGAGAAAGATATCATAACATCTGAACTTTCCAAAGGCAAGTCTACATTAGAAATATCCAAAACAATTGGAAGATATCACCAAACTGGGAAAAGATTTGTTGCAGCTCCTACAAAGGTACATAACAGCCACTCGAGGGTTGTTTCCCGACGTTCTTTGTCTCGAATGAAACGCGAAGCTGTAAATAACCCAGGCCTGACGAGTGGAGTACTTTTCAGAAGCATTGGAGAAGCAACAGTGCCCAGAAGTACTCGCTGTCGTCTTCTGAAAAGATCTGGGGCATCAGTGAGACCAGTGACAAAGCCTCAATTGACAAAAATACACATGCAAATACGTTTGAAATGGGCAAAGAAGAACATGAAGGTCGATTTTTCAAATGTACTGTTCACAGATGAAACTCGTGCAACACTTGATGGCCCTGAAGGTTGGAGCAAAGATTGGGTCGTAAATGGACGAGATCCTCATCACCGGTTTAGACGCCAACAAAGAGGAGGAGTTATTATGAGTTGGGCTGGTATTATTGTATGTATCATGGTTGGCCCGTCGAGAGTGCCTGATGGTACGAAAATAACCACAGACGCTTATATAGCCTTCCTCAAAGAGTATTTGGAATCTTGGCTAAAAAGGCATAAAATCACCTTCAGGAGAACCACCATATTTATGCAAGATAACGTTCCTTCGCATTCAGCGCATAAAACTACGGGGTACCTGCAAAAATTAGGCTTCTGTGGACCTCGGAAGATGAACTGGCCAGCCAATTCTCCAGACTTAAACCCAATTGAAAACTTGTGGAGCATTCTGAAGTGACGTGTTTATGAGAATGGACGCCAATTTAGAAGCAAATATGACTTCTGGCAGGAAATAGTCAACGTATCACGTGAATTACATCAGAGGACATCCGAAAATTGACATGTTCGATGGACCTGAGCCTTTTCCAAGTCATTTTTAAAACAGGATCACATATCTCATATTAACTAACTTCACTATCATTTTTGAATTCTTTTTACTTTTTTTTAATTTCAATTTGATTTTATCTTAGTTACTCTATGTATGACATGAAATTTGGTGGCAATACTGCAAATTCGGGTAATATTAGAGGACAGACAGACAAACTCACAAACTAATCGTATAGATTATATCGACTTCAACTCAATGAAGTGAACGGCCCTGTCGGTTGGGGGTTTAGAATACACCGACAGCAATAGGGCCACTGTCGATTTTGAGTGGCGACCGGAAAGCTTAAGGATGGAACATTCAGGTTTGGTCCTTACTTAGTGAGACGGACGATCGGAGAGGTCCCCCTCCGATCAATTGGCTGCCAATATCAAGCACTAGCTCTTATATAATTGTCCCAACTCTATTGTCCTTGTGGCAAGCCTCCGAACCTTTTTATCATGTATATGCTAAAAGGCGGTGGCTAAGGGTTTAGGGTTTCGGTATGACGTTAAACTCTATCTGCGAGTGAAGTTCTAATTCTGGAGCTCTGAGGAATAAGGATTACCCATTCATCCCAGCTCTACTCTGACCCGGAGTGGTAGTACTTTTTAGGGTTCCATTTATGGGTTAATAGAAAAAAAAGAGTTAAAAAATGTTTTATAAAAATTGAGTACTGATCAAGAATGAATCAAACAAAATAAAATAACCCAACAAGGTTTGTCATGCTTGAAAATCTAAACAACCAAATATGTGAAGTGAATAAAATAAAATTAATATGTAGAAGAAAGTTCCATCTGAGATATTTTGAAGGAAATGATCTGGAGAGTCCCTGATATATATGAGAATGGGAACAAAACATCAAACGAATTCTTTTTTTTTCCATCACACCGAAAAAAAGGCTGCATTTTCTGTTCTAGAGAGAAAAAATAATGTACAATGGACTCTTTTGATGAGGTTTTTCTTCATTTTCTCGTTGTATTTGTTATTGATAAAAAAAAGTTGAAAAATTAAAAATGTTTTATGAAGTCAAAATCAGAAGGCAAAAAAAAAATGATTTATTTTGTATCTTTCATAAAAATCTGAAATACAAATCAAATATACAATCTTTGCATTTTTTAAAGCTTTCAATTAATAAAAAGAAAGAAAACCCAAGTCTACATTGGATGAGAAAAGATTAATTCTTCGAACTTGTCAGGAAAATTTAATATGTTTTGTTGCTGGATTTCGTCGGAAGATATATTGTCAAATTCTATGAATTTAGAAAAAACTGATTTAAGGATATTGATGTTTGTTCTTGTTTGATATACTTTTGTTCCTCAAAATAATTGAGTCTATCCATCAATAACATAATTAAAAAATGTGATACATATTATTGTATTTATAACATAGGAAAGTAGAGAATTCATCAATCAGACACACACACACACACACACACACACACACACACACACACATATATATATATATATATATATATATATATATATATATATATATATATATATTAAATATATTTGTGTGTGTGATTGAAGAATTCTCTATTTTCTTATGTTATAAATACAATAATATGTATCACATTTTTTAAATGTTATGTTATTATATATATATAGACTAGGGAGCTTAAAAGCGCAAAGGGAAGAATGTGTGAAAGATTTTATATATATATATATATAATATATATATATATATATATATATATATATATATATATATATCAAAATGTTTCACAGATTCTTCCCTGTGCGCTTTTAAGCTCCCTAGTCTCTTTGTATTTCTC
>CM042141.1:49322462-49342462 GCA_023376005.1 Doryteuthis pealeii | reverse complement strand
CCAGGCCACGGCGAGTAGCCGCTGCTAGTCATTCTATAAATTTCAGTCTGTTTATATCAATTATAATTCGCCTCTCTCTGTCTCTCTATCGATCTGTGTGTCTGTCTGTTTGGACATATGAGTATTTACCTGTTTTAAAATTGCCTGTCCATGTGCATCTCTATATTTGCATTCAGGGTGACGTGTAATTTATATCGTCGAAGGGAATGGACGCGTCGACCCGAGTTCAAATCCTAGAAGAGACAATCTGCATTTCATATAGCGCTAATACTCTTGGGGAAGGTATGAACCCAACTTCTCCCCCTTCCAGTTATGGTAAATAGTAGGGTAGATTGGACTCTTTAACCTTGGCTAGGAATTAGAAGGAAAACTTCAAATATGTTAAACCCGCTTAAAAAATTGGCCTTCTGTCACATCCGACTCGTGCGAAGAGGTTGGTAAAAATATGTATCAATTACAATTCACCCCCCTCTTTCTCTCTCTCTCCTCTCTCTATTTCTCTTCTCTCTCTGTCTCTGTCTGTCTGTCTGTCTGTCTCTCTCTCTCTCTCTCTGTATGAGACTATATATTTATTTTTATAGGAAGCGCGTGGTGTAATGGTTAAAGTCATGGAAATAGACTCATCGCCCCGAGTTCAAATCCTGGACGTGGTAATTGCATTTCAATTAGCGCTAATGCCCTTGGGAAATGTATGAATCCTACTCTCCCTCCAGCTATGGGTAAATAGTAAGGCAGACTGGGATCTTTAACCATGGTTAGGCAACCGGTCTAGGAGAAAAACTTTGAATTCAAACCTGCTAAACTCCGCTTAAGAAATTGACATTGTGTCGCATCCTGCTTGTGCAGAGGGGTTGGTAAATATATATATATTTATTTAATAAAATGAAAGTTCATGTACATCTCTGTATTTCCATTCAGTTTGTTTGCCTAACTGACATACACTGAAGAAAAACCATATTCTTCTGAAACATGTATATTTATTTTTCACGGAAAAATGGTTTAAAATGTCTTTTCAAAAGAATAAGTAAAAAAAGGGAATTGAATACCTAACATCGATTAACGAAAAGTCTTCGTCATAAAATACCCAAGGATTGGCATGCTGTAAAATCCAACCAATCAACAAATTACATTTTCACATAATATTTTGAATTTTCAATGCAAAAAAGGACAGATAGATAGGGAGAGAGGGAACCCGTGTTAAATATAACGCTAATCCCTTTCAATCGAATAAAAAGAATAAAGAAGGGAAAAAAGCGGAGACTTGAATAATGAATATTATACTTTTTACATGTTGAACTATATCGCAATATATTTTAAGTAAATATATCAAACATTGTAATAATTAAATTAACATACTGTGGTATATCCACAAGTCCTGCTAGTATTGGGATATTGTATTGCGCCCGATCTCTCAACTTGGCGCAGCTTTTCTGAGTTGAAAATCGGTATTTACACTGGCTTTACTTAAGCTAGACGGGCTGTCGGAGAGACTCCCTCCAATAAATCTGCTGGTCACGCCAAGACCTAGCATTCATAGAATTGTACCAACCCTATTGCCCTTGTGGCAACTCCCCAATCCTTTTTATCATATATGTTCTAGAATGCGATATCTGAGTGTCTTGAGTATGATAATAAACTGCACCAATAGTAAAATTCCAATTTTGACCTCTGGGGAATGTAGAGTGACCCTTCATCATACATGTTAAATACCTGGGTTAAATGGATAAAATAATTATGAGTTTGGTTTGGTTTGATTTTGTTTTACGGCATATCAACCTCGGTGGGTCATTTAATGCCGACAAAGTTTTGAAATAAATTAATTCTTAATGGATAATACAATTTTGTTTATCAACTCATGTTTTTTCTATTTAACCCATAGATGGGACCCTAACAGGTGAAATTATGAGTATTAAAAATGTTTAAAAAAATTAGTTTGATAACAAAATGAATACCCAACAAGAATGAAAAAAAAACAAAAAACAAAAAAAAAGTCTTTGGCATAAAATAACCCAACAGTAAAACCAAACCAGCCACCCAATCATCTCACGAATATTGTATTGTGCTCGTCTCTTAACTTGGTGGTGTTTTTCAGAGTTAAAAATTAGTATTTGTTGACGTGGCTATTTTATTTGGGCTCTAATAATGACCTCTAGGGAATGTAGAGTGCCCCTTCATCATACCTGCTAAATACCTGGGTTAAATAGATTAAACAAATTATGAGTATTAACAATGTTTTAAAAAATTAGTTTGATAATAATAAAATGAATACCCAACAAGAATGAAACAAAAAACCAAAAAAAAATATATATATTTGGCATAAAATAACCAAACAGTAAAACCAAACCAGCCACCCAATCATCACAGGAAAATTGTATTGTGTTCGTCTCTTAACTTGGTGGTGATTTTTCAAAGTTAAAAATTAGTATTTGTGGACGTGGCTTTTTTATTTGGGCTCTAATAATAACAATGCAACTATGTCACACACCAAGTCTTGTTTTATTGTTACCTTGAAATCTGTAGCTCAAAATTATTAGACTCCTCTATTTATTTGTTGATTTATCTATTTATATATCTATCTATCTATTTTAACAAGTTCTTTTGTTTTTCTTTCTTTCTTTCTTCTTTTTTTTTTAGGAATGGTCTTCTTACCGGGATGAGGTGATCCGTAGCTCAAAATTATTAGACTCCTCCATTTATTTATTTTTTAACAAGTTCTTTTTTTTTCGTTCTTTTTTTTTCTTTTTAGGAATGGTCTTCTTACCAGGATGAGGTGATCCGTTTCTATCTCAAAATCCTAGAGAATTAGTCTCATAAAATTCTGTATGTATTTATTTATTTGTTTATTTAGTTATTGTTTTTTGGGGGGTGAGGGGGGTTGCTTATTAATACTAGGAAATCACCCACCGAGTCCATCACAAATGTTTTCAGATTGAATTACACTGATATTCATTATTGTATTCGTATAATCACAAATAGATCTTTGTTAATCTTGATAGTCACGGCTTACGAAGATCAATTATGTTTAAACTATTCGTGTCATTCAAATGTTTTTTTTCTGTTTTTTTCTTTCTTTTAAAGGGGACAGTATTCCTTATCTGATCGACGACCACAATAATCGAATTCACTAAGGATTGGTTTATGTATTATTACTATCAATGTTGTTGGAACACCGGAGAGATCCATTATATATGCCAAATTTAACCATAATAATCAAGTATAACAATAAGTACTAGAAGGACCTGTAGATTTACCACAGTATGATGATTTGATTATAAAAATATTTGCTAAGTTTACTTAATAGTTCAATATGTAAAATGTATAATAATATTGATTTAACTCTCTCTCTCTCTCTCTCTCTCTCTCTCTCTCTCTCTCTCTCTCTCTCTCTCTCTCTCTCGCACACACTCACTCACACTTTTTTTTTCTTTCATTCCACCTATTATCTTTTCGTTATGTTCGATTGAAAGAGATTAGCGTTATCGCTTCCACGCGCTCACCCACTCTTTCTATTTTCCCACTTTCTTTATTATATATTTCTGTGTAGCATGTCATTTATCTCCCTTTCTTTATCTATAATAAAAACGGAATGACCATTATTTAGCTGAGGTGACGACAATCATACAAAAATAAGAATTTGGCGGATAAACAACTAGAGATAATCAGGATTTACAGGTCTGCATTCTATCTTGGACGATTTGGACGGTCTCATTTTAAACAGGTATTGCAAGACGGTAACGGTCGTACAAATAAGGAACACGAGTATTAATATATAGATTTTTCTGAATTTTTATATGATGCTTGATAATTCGTATTATTTAGATTTTTCCGACTGTTGTACTCGTCTTTATTTCTACATAAAAAATATTTCGACTTTCTTCAAGTGTTTCGTGTGGAAGTCGAAAATCTTGTAGAATTCGGGAACCTTCAGTAGGATACATAGTATAACGTGTATAGGGGTTGAGTTAATAGTTCTGACAATCAATTTGAGTTTGCAGGTTCAATCTTGACTACGAGCGAAAATTTCATAGAATATTTAACATAGCTTAACGCTTGTACCTGGTCAAGAAAAATGGTGTAGAGAAGAGATAAAGCCCCTCTGAAATAGAATGGACTATTCTGATTTAATATGTACATTGACGGTGTCGATATCAGATGCCCCTTTTCTTGCGAGACTAGCTAGTATTATACTCCCGTTAACACATTCTTGTACATCTTATTAAAATAAACCCTTTTCATTTGTAAGTTTCTATTCGAGATATCATTTCAATAACAATCTCTAGTAACATTACAATAGTTAATGAAATGAGAACAATCTAACCTAATGGATAAAATACACATTCGGTTAGAAGTTCCGTGAAGGTTTCCGATTCTGATATGAAACGTCCCCAAATTCAACAAGAAGGTTCACGACTTCAACAAGAAATGCCCGTAGAAGGCCTGACTTCACATCGACCGAAACATACAGTACATCTAATCACAATGGAAATTATGTAACTATCTGTAACCGAAACTAGGTTACCATTGACGTCACGATTTCCTTAGTTATTTAAGTTATATTCTCAACGATTATGAAATCTTAATTAGCATGTTATTCTTTAACAATGTCTTTATTATTGCATTTAAAATCCTGAAATATGTTATAAATCTCTAAAAAATAAAGATTTATATAGTATACAGTGTCAATAATTTGCATAATGATTTTGACAAAACTGAGTTTAATAGATAATTATTTGCTGTTACTGATTTTTTATACTATCAATTTATTCTTAAACGAATTAAAAGCAATCTTATATATAATTTTATATAGAAATCAATTAAAATAACATTAAAATAAGTCATATTTTTATATTCGTTCTTATTTAGTTTCCTTAGTCTATCTAATTTAATATAATATTTTATTACATTAAAACTTAAATACTTGTGGCCAGGGAGCGCCTACCTTTGTTAATATCAATAACGATGAGAATAACACCGATAAAAATCTAAATAATATCAACCTATTAATACCATACACGTTTATATACATCAACTTAGATAATAACTCATAATAACTCTTCTCTTATTCTGTATATTTTGACACTAGATTTTTACAGGTATATATTCATAAATTTGGATGTTGCGTCCATATATTTTATAGGATATCGTACCTGTTTCCTGCAACCCACGGTATTTTATAACGTCCATTGATTAAATCTAACCAGTATGTCTTGGCAACAGTGCAAACAATGTTCTTATCTGAGTAAACAATATCAAGTTAAATAGAATCCAATGAAAAATATTAAACAAACAAACATTAAGTTACTATCAGTTCAATCTTAGCAACTGACAATTCAGGAATAACATGATTATCTGAAATTCTACGCGAGAAAAAGAAGTTGTTGGCAGAGTTAACTTTTCGTCTGAATTTTTGAGATGAGGCTTCTTCAGGTGTTTTATTCTCGAACTTTGGAACCTTCTCGAACCCAGGAACATTCTTGTCGGACTGATAAAGCGTTTTTTAAAAATCTAATCTAGTCTTTTTTAAATTATAGGTTCTCATGTTGTATTCATCTATATAATTGATAAACATACCATTTTTTTTAATACCCTGTCCGGTGACAAAAGCTGCTTGGTAGCGCTAGCAGTGGCAGTCTCGCCTTGAGCTACCGAAACTGTGCTATCATTCCTAGTTGGCGGGTGATGGGTGCAGGGTATAGCACGTGCTATCACAGGTTGCATAAAGAAAATAGCCTAACATATTTGCTGATTGATATGAGTCAAGGTAAAAAAAAATCATACATAAGTACAAAGGAATATATATTTAGGTAAAAAAGACATTAAATTTATAATTTCGAAAAATTGGAATTGTCCAACGGGACACACGGCGGAACGGATATAAGGTTTGATTTCTAAGTGACAATTATCTCTATGTTGTAGGTTTAATCCTGAAAAAGGCTGGAGGGCACATCGGCCGAAACGTTGTGTATAGCTATAAAGATGAGGGCAATAGTCCTAATAATCCAAATAATACAGAATTAACTTTCTGGAAATGTGTGCTTTAGATGCAGAGCAAACCTGCAGGAATTTTATTTTATTTCTAACGGGTACTTGTTGTTCATTGTCATCTGGTACTCGTACAAATAGCAATTTTCCAAATTTGAAGTTAGTTTGGTGCTTAGTTATTCACACCTTGTACAGAAATCATGTATATATATATATATATATATATATATATATATATACCCTCCGTACGAGTAGGATGCGGTACAAGGACAATTTCTTTTGCGAGGTTTGAATTTATTTTTCTTCTTCTAGATTGGTTACCTAGCCAAGGCTAAAGAGCCCAATTTGCTATACTATTTACTACTATGGAGGAAGAGAAGTTAGATACATACCCTTCCGAAGGGTATTAGCACTATGTTAAAATGCAAACATCCTCGTCCAGGATTTGAGCTCGGGTCGACAAGTTAATTTCCTATGACAGACGCCGAATCTCTATTATAATAAATGGGCATAAAAAATAACTAAATATAAAGAAAGTTACACAATAACTGTTTATTACAGAAAAAATTGCGTAATGAATTAGAGAGAACCATGTAAATACACGTGTAAATCAAATTAATATTTTTATATCAATATTTATACAGAATATTAATCAGACGTGTTGACGCCATGGCGTTTTATTAAATCTGCATATCTAAGACCACTTTACAGCAATAATTTGTCACATTGTCATATTGTCACGATTTGATCTTTGTCCTTTCCTCTAGCAGATTCAACCACTAGTCAGTCACTATCGTCAGATTTGCCGCCTTAATATTATCCCCAGAAATTTCAGACTGATAGAGATCTAGAATTTAAGCACAAGTTTGTATTTTGTATTTATAAATCATATCAGCGAGAGTTTTTCACTCCGTCAGAATTTTAATAATAAAAGCAAAAATAAAAGAATATATATATATATATATATATATATATATATATTATATATATATATATATATATATATATATATACACACAGTGTTTCAACGTTTCGCTTCTCAACACTGTCTAAACGCAGCAACTACTTCTAAGAGAGACACGAAACCCGAATGACTTTTCATTAACCCGTCTCGGCCGACGACAGCATATATATATATATATATATATATATATATATATATATATATATATATATATATATATATGTAGAAGTTATCCTCCAGATATAAAACCAATATGATACTCACCGTCGCAGTGGGGTTCTAACTACCGTCGAGTTAGTAGACAAAAACAAACAGGCAAGCTGTAACTTAAATACAGTCCTTGCATGCTGCTGGCATAATACAAAGTAATGGCTGAAGAGTGGGTACTTATCCATGTTCTTACTCACCCTGAAATCCAACAGGCAATTAGAAACTCAGAAATGAACTTGCCTGAGTTCATAATGGAACAATCAAAAGCTCCATATAAGCCACCTACCAAACTCTAGTTTTAGTCTTGCATTCATCTTGTAACAGAGTTGAATACTTTACACAAAATCCAACACACACACACACACACACACACACACACACACACACACACATATATATATATATATATATATATATATATATATAATGTGTGTGTGAGAGAGAGTAACGTACAAGAGTCATTAATGTATAGATAGATATTTGCACACAAATGAGCGCATATACACACACATATATAAATATACAAACATATCAAAATACAATATATATATATATATATATATATATATATATATATATATATATATATATATATATAAAGTAGGGTAGCGTAAACATAATGTCGAAGGGTCTGAAATCGCATTGCCGAGAAACAAACATACACCAAGCATCGGTGGCTTCATGTCTACGCTACCCTAATTTAAATATATATGCTCTATCACCGATATCGAACACTTTTTATACATTGATATTGCAAAATATAACCTCAACCTTTTCAGCTTCGAATATTTTTACGAATTTTGTCATTATGAGAAAAGGCATTATCTTGCATAAAATGAATCCGGTAACCGCAGATGTTCTGAGAAGAAGGAAAAAAATTAATCAATAATATGTTTATAATTTATGGCATTTACACCAACGAAACAAAATATTTCCCACACCAATACTCTAACTTCAAATATAACTGATACTTGCAGGACCTGTGGATATACCACAGTATAATGATTTAATTTTTACAACGTTTGATATGTTTGCTTAAGAGCTATTGTAAAATACTTATGTAAAATACTTATGTAAAATATATATAAAAGTATATTTTCTATTATTTGGATTATTTGGACTGTTGTTCTCATCTTTATTGTTATCTGTACAACGTTGCGGCCGATGTGCTCTCCGGCCTTCTTCGGGTATTTTTTGTTGGACTCGGAATCTTTTTCGAACTCGAGAACCTTCTTTTCGAACTCGGGAACCTTCTTTCCGAACTCGGAACCTTTTTGTCGTAATCAAGAGCCATTACAGAACCAAACCGTTTATTCAATCCACGGGGGTATAATAATCTTGATTTAACTCTCTCTCTCTCTCTCTCTCTTCTCTCTCTCTCTCTCTCTCTCTCTCTTATATTATATATTATATATATATATATATATATAAATTTTCCTTATTTCATTTTCATTATGTTCGGTTGAAACAGCTTAGAGAGGGATGAGTTATAACGCTATCTTTCCCGACTCTCACTCCCTTTTTTCTTCTCATTCTTCTGTGTAGAGAGTCCTTTTCTTTCCCTTTCTTAAGGAAAACGAAATGGTCCATTATTTAGCTGTGGTGACGACACTATTCGGCGGATAAGAAACACCAAATAAACAATATTTATATTTTTGCATTTCGTTATGGACACTTCGGACGATATTATTTTTCACCAGCAAGATGATAACGGTAGAATTAAGGAACACAAGTATTGATATATATAGATGTTCATAGATTAGGAACAAAATTAAATTCATATACACAGAGGGTATGTATGTTTTCTAACATGAAAATGATAATTTACCTTTGTTTGATAGTATCTTCCAAAAGATAGTCTTGAAACCTTTACAGTGTATCTATCTTTTAAATACTGAAAATTTGCATAAAATATAATCTCACTCATACACATACACACACACATTACTTAACAATGCTTCTAAAGCAAATTGCCTTAATCTCATTCCTCATGCCGGAGCATAATCCTAAAATTTGCGATCTTCTCAACGTCCGCTCTGCTTTGTATTGTAGTAGTAATAGTGACGTATTTACTCTTCATAAGTTAATTTCGCATATATCATTTGTTGCGTATCGGTGGCCCAGTGGTAAAGTCTCTGACTCTACGTGCTGAGTTCCCGGTTTCGATTTCTGTCGGAGGGAAATCGTAAGTATACATCGCTGACGAGACTTAATAAAGTTGAAACAGCTGATGTACGATGTTCTAAGTAGGGAGGAATATTTGCCGAGTTCGCTTGTCATGATTATTTTCATTATCAAATTTCATACGATATACGTATTGTAACTGCCTTCAAGCAAACTAATAAATAATAATAATAATAAATATATATATATATAATATATATATATATAGAGAGAGAGAGAGAGAGAGAAACAGACAGACAGATAGATGTGAGAGAAATTATGTATAATGTAACACTGAATATATATATATATATATATATAGTTAGACAGCATTTCTTCTTTTAGGCATATATTATTGAACAATACAGCCATTTTTCGTCGGCAAATTTTGTCCTTTGTTCTTTCAAATTGCCGGATTGTTCTAATGATATCTGGCGAAAATTGGCTGATATATTTGCCATTAGTAATTTTCCAAGTATTTTCCGCCCTATCGTGGGCCATCTTCAGGGTAATTCTTAAACCAAACAACAACGGGTTGTTTCATTCCCTCTTTATAAAGGTTGTGTTTATTTCATTTTCTTCTAATTATTGTTTTTGTTATTATTAGTGTTATTATTAGTTATTATTATCAGTGTTTCAGTATTATTATTATTATAGTTAATATTATTATTATTATATAAATTGTTAATGCAATTATAGACATTTTAGAACATTGGTGCTATTATCAAAGTTTATTTTGTTTAGTTTTGGATTTCTGTGTCTAATATGCAGTGCTTCTAAAATCTTTAATCGTTGTTTACATCTTTGTTTTTACAATGGTGGTGTTATCGTTGAATATTTTTCGGAATTTAGTATTGGGACAAGAGTGTGTTTTTAAATGTTGGGCTATTGAGCCAATGTTTGAAAGGTGCATCATAAGACGCCTGGAAAGGTAGTTGTCGTTACTCCGATGTATATTTTGTTATGGGAGATACACTCTCCCAATGGGCATTTACATTGATATATACATGGTCAGGCAAAATGATCTGACACATTTGTAGGTTTAATAAAATGCAAATAAAGTAAAGAAACCAAAAAGTATTTTTAGTTTTGATAAGTACATATAATGCCATTTTGTTTCATTATGTTTTAAAAATTAAATCAGTCAAATGGGATCCATTATTTTCCACACACTGTCGAAGGCGTTCACGAAAGTTGTCTATAACTCGGCGGGTCATTTCATGTGGAATGGCAGTAATTTTGGGTTGATTTTCGTTTCAATGCAGATCCAGTAGCTCTGAAGTTGGTAACCCATAACAAGATCGTGTTTCGGGCTGGTACAGGATAATGTCTACCAAGATTGAAGTGCAAACGGAACGCTCTTTGTGTTGCAGTTACTGATTCATTTGTTTTGATAAACTTTTTCACAATGAAAGCGCGATGCTCACCAGTCCAATTTATGGCAGCAACTGAAAAAGAAACGAAAAACAATGACATTATAAAGAAACAAAACAAAATAGCATTATATGAAAAAATAGCATTATATGTACTTTTAGAAAACAAAAACACTTTTTGTTTTTTACTTTATTTGCCTTTTATTTAACCTACGAATGTGTCAGATCATTTTGCCTAACCCTGTATATTAGTGTGTGTTATATCAGTATTTTTCAAATACTATTTATCAACATATAGAGAGGACAATAGAGTATGATGGAGACATCACAGCATCATCCCTCTAGCTATGGATGAAATATTATAATATCTGTTCTACAGGGATGATTTGACCATTAAATAACACACGAAGGTTGATATGCCATAATACAAAGGAACCAAACCTAACCAAGAATGCGTAGGCGAGATTAGTTGAGATCAAGAAATATTATAAGCTACGTCCAAAGCAAAATATATGAAGAAAAAAATCCTTTGTTTGTTTCTCTAGATGTGTGCAGTGACATGCTTATCGGGCTCACTCCATGTGCCTTGTCTTTCAGAGTGTGATATGACCAATATTTACTCATGCAAAATTAATGAACATAGTGGACATGGGATGTTGTCGTTCAGTGGACAGAGCGAGCAATGCCCGAATGGACAGACGAAGAGTTCAGGCAAATGCTAATGAAGTGTGACTGTATCTACGTTGCCTGACTTGATAGTTTATATATATATATATATATATATATATATATATATATATATATATATATATATATATATATGCCTCCGTTATGAATTTGGCTGTGTTTGCAAAGAACGATGGCGTGTATTAGAAGGACAGAAGACTAAGCCACATTTTGCTGCTTGCAAAGTGTGTGCATATATATAGATTCATATATTTGTTAGGATAACAAAACAGCTGTCTATGTGTGCAGTTACGTACATTCCATTATGCGTACGAGTGAATGTAAGTAGTGTATATACTCGAGTATGAGTCGAACACTTGATTATACCGACCAAGAATTTATTATCACGAAATCTTCAAATTACTAAATTTTTTCGTAGTGCTTTCTTTCGAGTCTGTTGGTTGGTTGGTTGGCTGGATTTTACGGCATGTCAACCCTTGTTGGGTTTTTTTTATGCCGAAGACGTTTTGTTTTAATCATTCTTGATGAGTACTCAATTTTTTTAAAAATTCTATTTTAAAACACATTTTAAAACTTATTTTTATTCGTCCAATAGATGGAACTCTTCAGGGTACTAATACTCCGGATCAGTGGACATGAGAGTAATGGCGTAGTCTTGGGTATGACGTTAATCTTTTGGATCTCACCGCCTTTTAGCATATATATATATATATATATATATATATATAATAATATAAATAGAAGGTTTTGGGCTTTCCATAATGTCAATAGGTTTGCGATAATCATATGTTCTAGGGATTAATGGGACTATTCAATTGATTGGAGGAGGCTTTTCCGACCGTCCGCCTTGACTAAGTTGAGTGCTGCATGGCATGTGTTTTGAATCTGAATTTGAACTTTACAAAATTGATTTTCGTGTAAAATCTAGGCTTATTTTTTGTCCAAAACTTAAGGTTTCCAAATATGACACAATTCTATGGATTTTCTTATGTAAGTAAAAAAAAGTCGTCGCGGCGACCTAAAGTCGGTATCAGCCAGTCAGCGAGGGTTTGTATCCCTTTTCAATAGCGCTAGACCAAGGAGGTTGTTTTGGCGTCTGAGGTGGTGTGCCACACTTACCATCAGCTCCTTACTTTACCGCACAGATCCCCGTGCTACTCATACGCTGAGTTGGCAAGGACCGGTCTCGAACTAGGATCCTTGTGCTTTTTAGCCGAACGCTCTACCGACTGAGATCAAATTTAATTACGTTTTTATGTTTTCCTTTTTAAATCAACTGATAGTCCACGAGAAGTCTTATGTATTTTTGATTGATAGGTTCAGTTATTGATCGATTTCTACTTATCGATTTCGTCACCATATTTTATGCCTAGACCTTAGAGAATATTTGATCATAGGGTTTAGGTCGCGTAAAATATGATTTGCATTGTCTTTGAAATGTCTGGAAAATCTGGACTCAAAATGAATTAAGCCAATCCGTTCTCTATGGGAAGAATGTGACACAAGGTCACAAGAACGGGACATCCAATGAGGATCGCGTTCGCTATTCACTACTAATGTATCTGCGAGACAAGCTTTCTCACTATTACATCACGATGAGATGCTTTAAAGTAGGAATTTACCCAATACGTTCACTACGGTTAGGATGTGGCACCTCGTAAGGGCGGGGAATCCAGCGAGGACCATTTTCGTTATTCATTAATAATTGATCTACGGGACAAGCTTGCTAACCATCACACCACAATGGGACGCCCAGCTATTCACCCAACCCGTTCGCCACGGGTGGGATGTGGTTTAAGGGGCATCCAGCAAGGGTGGAACTCGCTATTCAGTTGTTAATTGTTTGGTTTGTTGGATTTCACGTCAACACTTCTTGGGTTATTTTATGCCAAAGACGTTTTATTTTATTCATTCTTGATGGGTATTCAAATCTTTTTAAAACTTAATTCTCTTTTTAACACATCTTTTCAAATCAGTTGTAATTGATCTGCAGGACTAGATTGCTAACTATCATACTAGGATGGGACATTCATGTATTCACCCAACCTGTTCACCACGGTTAGGATGTGACACAAGGTGGCAAGTATGGAACATTCAGCTTGGATCGAATTCACTATTCAGTTGTAATTGGTATTTGAGACTAGCTTGCTAAATATTACCTATTGCTCTCCAAATATTCGATATCAAGGCTTGGTTATTAAGTAGGTCCTCAATATTTTTAGGGACCTTCTATTAATTTCTATCTTTTAATCCTATATTTTATAAGGTAATATTTCCATAACTAGCAGGACCTGTGGATATACCACAGTACTAGGATTCAATTATTCCAATGTTTGATATGTTTCTTTCAGAGCTATTGAAAATATTTCAATATGCAAAAAAGTATAATCTTAATTTAACTGTCTCTCACTTGTTTATTTTTCTTTCTTTCCTTCTTTTCACCGTGTTCGATATTAAACATATTAGCGTTATCGCTTCTGAACTCTCACCCCTTCTCTCTATCTTTCTCAAACTCTCTTTCTTTATAATTATGTTTTTCTGTGTAAAATGTATCCTTTCTTCTCTTCTTTTCTTTATTATAAAGATTATGTTTGCAAGATGATAACTTTTAAGGATCACAAATATTAATATATATTTTACTCGTATATGTATAAGATAATATTTCCATAATTTGTAGACCATGAAAAACTTGTGTTGACCTGATTATTTAAGGATGACTTTTCCTAGCACCGATCTGCGCAGACCCCAACATATTAACCACGGTTGAGATAAAGATAAACTTTTCCCCAGACAAGTTTTCATCACATGCAGTCAAGTAGAAATTTATTTTATCTGCTTGATTGATCAACTGCCATTTGACATCGCAATAGCTATGGTCTTTATTCTTTCACATATTGTTGCCTATTTATTCTTTACAGAACAAAATGTGTGTTAGTTTTCTTTGTTTCAGAAATTTAGAAACTTGAGTGTTTTTATGAACTTATTAACGTATATGAAGCTCGTTCGTACCTCAAATTTTAGCTCGCAACACAAAGCAAAAAATCCACCAAGTGACAACTCGTAACTCGGATAATTCGTAATTTGAAACACTCGTAAATCAAAATAGCAGTGTGCAGACATATACAAAAATCCATATGGTTTGGTGGATCAATAAAGCTGTTGTATCATTATAAATTGTACCGTTTTATAAAAAAAACGCCAACAGATGAAGAAAGACAAGGTCAATATCTCTTCTATTGTGCTAACGGTAACATGATACACTTGATCTAGCCTTCCGGTAGCCGGTCACTGAGTGCTGACGGGAACCGAGAGATGTTATTCGTACTAGTGGGAAGTAGGGGTGGGGTGTTTTGTGAACCCTATAGCTTATTCTATTCGCACATTTTTGCCTATTTATTTGTTATGGATCGAAATTTGGTTCTTGATATTTTCCTGGCTTTGTTTTGAATGTTAATCGACTAAAAGAAAAAGATAACCTCAATAATAATAATAATAATAATAATAATAATAATAATAATAATAATAATAATAAATTCAGTCACCTACTTGATTCGATTCATTGATGTTTTAATCAGTAAGCTAACCAGCTCATATCCAACATACATAACATTTCATTATGATGTTGGTATTACTATACGGATGTACCATTTTGACTTAAATGAAGCGCCTAGAGAATTAAATAGATGGCAGTTGCTGAAGAATTCTGCGCACGGTCTTAAATAAATCATGGAAACAACACCCTACTATCACACAAACCACCCGAGTAAGACTTACAAGACATGCTGGACCTTGGCTGTTTGATATCGCAGTAACCATCCATCTATTCGCAATAGTTTTATGATTAAAAAAAACTGGTGCGACTCATACAAGCGTAAAAAATTTTGGATCAAGTATCTAATAGGCACTTCAGCTGAGACCAGTTTGTAAAAGGACAGTTTTTGCTTTTCACCGTAAACTTCTTTAATCGTATCCACCGTTTAAAGTTTATAATTTAAAAAAAAATCTTTTGCTATTGTATTATCACCAACACGAAATAATTATTTTTTTTAATAAAATCAAAAAGTATTTTAAAATAAAAAAGTTGTTTTTGTTTTTTAATGAACATGAACTAATGTTTTTATAAATCTTACAGTGAAATTCTCATGTCAAAAATTGTCTAAGGCTTTGTTTACAAACAACCGGACGTTTGGGGTAAAAAGCAAAACCTCTACTTTTCCAAACTGGTCTCAGCGGGGTGACTATTAGATACTTGATCTCAATTTTTTACATAAACAACAGTGCGTTTTAAAAAATAACATTATATAAAAATGATCTCATGATCAAACATGTTTTTCTGAATCAAGGAAACCAGGGTTTTATTATTATAATAGTTACCATACTAGCAAACAGGTGTTAATAGGTATTATTTATTACCAAACTCTACAGAATTGAAAGTGTAACTACAAATAATAGTTTGTAAATATACATAAGGCGTGTAATTGTTTTTGGGGTGATATATATATATATATATATATATATATATATATATATATATATATATATATATATATATATATATATATATATATATATATGAGGTAAAAGGATAGTGGACAAAAAATAATAATTCAAACAAGTCTTAGTGGGAATATTTCGATCTTAGGATAAGATCATCTTCAACCCAATGACTTTTTATTTAAAGCAAAAATGCGTACATGTGTGTGATTTAAAGAAGGGGAGAAGGTTGCGGGGAAAAGGACTAAGGAAATGACCTTACCTCATATATGCGTGTGTGTGTGTGTGTGTGTGTGTGTGTGTCCTTACATAAGCTAGATGGTCGGTCGGAAAAAATGTTTAAATAATTGAATACCCATAAAGCATGAATAGAACAACACTTCTTCAGCATAAAGATAACATAAAATAACCCAACAAGGGTTGACATCCCATAAAATCAACAATCCAAATTAAATCAATGTCGAACGTATGAATGATATCAAGTGAAGATCGACCATTTTGTAGTATCCGCAAGAATAAAAAACACAACTTAGGTGTATATTTATTTATGGTCAATGTTGTACTGTAACATTTGTACATATTTTAAGTAGATCAATATCATTTCACAATCGCTTACTAATATAATGTATTCGATCCTTTTTGATAAATATTATAGGATTAACTTAACATCTAAATCCTTGTCTCTGTTACGGCGTCTCTTTCACTCTGGGAAAAATGTGTGTTCCTGTGTGTATGTGTGTGTCTAAGTGTCCCTTATGCCTGATTAAGTGCAGACATTTTTTTCTGCCTTACGGGACAAAGAGTCAATTTGTAACAGATGATTTTCCGCATTCAGACCCGTGTGAAACTTGGCTTATGCCAAGATACAATAGATTTTCTGCTTCACGTTTGTAAAAAGGTTATTTGTATCTTTTCCAGATATTTGCGTCCGAAGAGCTTTCACTTTTTCAATATGAATTTTCTTTCTTCCGAGTCATACTAGAAGAAAATTAATATTTTTGAACTTAAGAGAGACGACTGTTAAAATACGTGTCGATGCTTCAAATTTAAAAATGCATATACAATAAACCTACCGATGCCCCCCACATATATATATATATATATATATATATATATATATATATATATATATAACACTTTCTCATATATCCCACTTCTAATACATTACCTCTATTCGGATTATTGAGGCTTGATAAAACGCTTTGAAATCTTTTCCAAAATACTAAAAATAATCTTTTTTCGCAAGAGATTTTCTTCTAAAGATGACCTAAGGGCGAAACTAGTTGAGAACAATAAAAAAAGAAAAAAAAAGAAATAACTTAAAAGAAATATTCTGTTTTTCTTATCCCATTTTGGTCATCTTTATATATATATATATATATATATATATATTTACTTATATTAATGTATAATAATGCTGCAAAGAAGGGAACAAACTTAGAGGAAAATAAGGTTTATTTGCTGGTGCACGAAACATGTTAACAAATAATAGCTTCAAGGAGAGATGGATATATTCTAAATACAATATACGAGATAATTTTGCAATATATATGTGTTAAATCCAGTTAAATTCAAAAGATTTTCTGTATTTTTGAGATGAGACCTGATGTGAATAATTCTAACGTTTCAGACTGTTGTCCTCATCTTTATTGCGGTATATATAAGCACAACGTTTTGTACGCTGTATCATACTGGCTTCCTCAACATTCCAACTATTAAAAATGATTTCACAGGTTGGGTCATTAATATATTCGGATTAAGAGGGAACACCAGAAGAAGGCCGGAGGATACAGCGACCGAGACGTAGTGTTTATAATTACCACAATAAAGCTAAAGACAATAGTCCGAAACATCAAAATTATTCAAGTTTTCTTGTTTAGCGTTAGTAGAACGTATTTCTCTATGTAGTCTGTATATTAGTACGTCGCTTTGTTTGTGTGTGTTGAAGGTATAGTTTCATGCTTCCACAGTTGTTTGTGGAAAGGAGAGATTGTTATTCAGAACGTAGTCTTACTTGACGTTATCCATTTACCATTGTTTGGGTTGGCCATTAAGTTTTTCATGTATAAAGTCATTACTGTGAGTTCAATGATGTATGCATATCGGTATGGAAACAAATGCTTGTAGGGGGT
This sequence comes from Doryteuthis pealeii, assembly GCA_023376005.1. Classification (NCBI taxonomy): domain Eukaryota; kingdom Metazoa; phylum Mollusca; class Cephalopoda; order Myopsida; family Loliginidae; genus Doryteuthis; species Doryteuthis pealeii. The sequence goes on along the minus strand of CM042141.1, from coordinate 49,324,457 downwards.
CTTAATGTTGCACGCATGTTGGTTATGGAAAGGACTATTAGGAGGGGGTCAGGAATTGTATTAACATTCAAACCAAAATAAAGAGATTCAAATAATGTACAACATTCCTTGTTTAAATGTTTATAACAGAAATAGAACCAAGAACTATCGCATGAAACCCAGAGCTACAAAATTCCCATGTGAAATGTGTATATATATATATATATATATATATATATATATATATATATAATAAGGATAATCTACTGAGTCAGACAAACCTACTATTAGTTTCGCATAAAGCTCTTCAGGGCTAAAATCTGACTCAGATTTTAGCCCTGAAGAGCTTTATGCGAAACTAATAGTAGGTTTGTCTGACTCAGTAGATTATCCTTATTACTTGGCTCTACTTAGGTATCGAGCACTATCGAGTTATATGAATATATATATATCTTATATACGTATATATACATATAAATTGTTTTTTCTTTTGGCCAAATACTATACCAATAGATTATTTTTTGTTGGTACTAATATCTTGGTCTTTTCTTTTTTTCAAAATTTTTTTTCTTCCTGGTTGATGTTTGGTAGTATATTTTTACAATTAAACTCTCTGCCGGGTTTTTCTCTCCGCAAGGATCTACCAACACGCTTGGTATATTAAATTATATATATATAATATATATATATATATATATATATATATATATATATATATATACATAATTCACATGGGGATTTTGTAGCTCTGGGTTTCACACATGTGTGTGTATGTATATGTAATGTCAAAGGAGAAATTATTCGTACACCCATTAATTTTGAATATTTTTATGCATTTCTTAGATTCACGTGATACCATATTCCTTTAAGAATGTTAATAAAGGAATATAAAACTCAAAATTCTGTACAATAGGTTAACTACAACAAATTTGACAGGCGAATTATGAAAATAGGAAAAAAACAAAATTATTAGTATAGAAAAAATATCGTTTTAAATTTATTGGTTCGTGTAAGAATAAGCAATTTACCTAATTATTTTATTGGTAAAGCATTTTAGACTATTTATTCAGTTGAATATTTATGATAATTCCAGCAAAGAACATCCCGTAGTGCATATTGACACCATTGTTATCCTTACGTTAACACGATGGGCAAGGCAAAGCAGTGTTGACGTGAGACAGAGAATTATCAATATCCTCAAGTCAGGAAATAATTAGAATACTATTTCAAACAGTACATTCTGTTAAATAGTTTAAATCTCTTTAGAGAAGTTACCTGGGTTTTATTAGGGGACATTTGTAGGATCATATCTTCACCAAATCGTCTAATTGACCGCTTTTCTTGGAATCATTGTAACCTACGCATCAAAATCTATTAGAAACAACAATAAAATCGACACCAGAAACTGATGGTAGGTGTGGCGCTCCACCTCAGATGCAAAAAAAACAATCTCCTTGGTCTAGCACTAGTGAAAAGCGGATATACACCTCGCTGTCTAACTGACTGAAGGCGTAATTAGAGGATATGTAGGGTCATATCTAAGAAAAATTCGTCGAATTTACAACTTTATTTGGTATCATTGTAATTACCACATCGAATATATCAGAAAAGACCGTAAAATCAATACTTAAAATATGCACGAAAATAGGTGCTTTTTAAGTCATTGTCTGATGTTTTAAAAGCTAATATCTCCTCCAATTAATCGAATTGAGTGTTTGTCATCGAGAACTACACGAAAACTTTATTGCGAGGTTCGTACAAACCCAAAAGTTTTTTTTTAAGATGTCGCCCAAAGATTGGATACGATGGTTTCTTATTCTTTTTTAGATAAATTCTGAAGTCCAACTTAAATGTCAATGAACCTGAAGCATTTGTAAAGAAAATACCGGATTTACAAACCAGACGAAAAACTTTAACATTTGAAATAAGTAGAGAAATTTACAAAGTGAAATGCGTTGTGAAAACTGTTTTACTGGAAGTTTTTTGGGAACGTTGCAAAGAGTAAGGAAATATCTC
>CM042141.1:49252462-49317462 GCA_023376005.1 Doryteuthis pealeii | reverse complement strand
CTGCATAATGAATAAAAGAATACTTTTATGGCCCTGATAATCTCTCGCCCCCACTCTCTATCAGGTTGTGTGCCTATCTCTTTCTTTCTTTGTCTCTGTATCTGTCTATGAGTATGTCCATCTCTCTCCTCTCTCTCTCTATCTCTCTCTCCACACACACGCACACACACACACACACACACATATATATATATATATATATATATATATATATATTTATGGGAAAATTATATTTTGTTTGTTGAGAAGCGTGGACGAAATGAGTGAAATAAATGAAGATCTGAGACTTTATGTTGAATATAATGGTTTAAATCTCACTTATATACCGATATTTCGAGGGAGTACGTTCCTCTTTCGGGTTTTTGTTAGACTGACTGTCCTTTCCTGTCTGTGGTCTTTTTGGAGTCTGATGTGCTTTTGTCTAGGACTGGGTTTAATGTTGTTTTCTGTGCTGTCATATTTTTTCTGTTGATTCCATGACTGGGTTTGAAATGGGGAATTGAGGCTCTGTGGGTTGGTGGTCGGCTATGTTATATGTTGGACTCCATAACAATCATCTCTATATATATATATATATATATATATATATATATATATATATATAAAGCCCTGAAAGCCAAGATAAATAGTAAAAATAAAGTTGGAGTGACCTATTATCATTATCAGGCGAACAACGAAGGAGCCTATCCCTTTTCGCTAACTTCAGACCAGAGAGATTGTCTTGCTGAGGTGGAGCGCTACATCTGCCGTCAAGTCCCCACTGCACCACACAGTTCAGATTAACCAATCTGTCCTATTAATACGACTTTGTGGGGACCTGTGTCGAACCTGGAACTTTGCGATTTTTTGATGGGTGCACTGCCGACTGAGCTAAACCGACCCCTTAGATAGACAGTAAACTTCCTAACATTATATTTACTGAGTAAATTTTGGTTGTTTCTTCTAGATTTTTTAATGCTATAAACATTTATAACTGCCGAGCTTTCATATCAACGAAGGCGATCAATCAGACTTTATTAATTCTTAATGATAGACACGCTTTAGAGAAAGCAATCTGAAAATTTAGACGGAAAATAAAATTTATTAAATCGGATATAAAAGAAGAAAAAAAAATTAAAACATTATATGCATTTATTACATTTTATTTTATTTTGGTTATTTATGCATCCTAACGTCAATTATTAAGTGGGAGCTAAAACATCAATCAAAAGAAAAAAAGGAAACTAAAATAAGTAGTAAAAATAAGAGAAAAATACATAGTTTTTATTCAGCTTTAAATACTTTAATTTATTCATTAGCTGCATCCATATTACAACTTTTTTGTTAGTCTATGGATCGAAAAGGGCCGAACATCAAAAAGACAATATATTAAGATAGTAGTAGCTGTTAAATCATAAAAGCTCTATTTACAGTGTTCTTAAGATATATATTATTTATGTGATTCTTTATAATGCAGTCAACCTACGGAAGCCCGTTCGACCACCTTTTCAGTAAAAGGTTACGCAGAGAGTTCATAGATGCCCTTAAAATGTATGCATACAAATGAACATTAGACAAATGCAATATGGTAATAAAAGAATTTATAACTTATTTAAATGTAATAAAAGATTGAAATAATAAATATTGATAACTTTTTAAAAGATTGAAACGAAAAGAAATATTAGATATTTGTTTATCTTAGAGGACGTCAAGATTATATTCAACAATGAATAAGAGATGAGACATTTTGTTCAAACATTGCAACTGTTCTGAGGAAAATGTTTGAATGGAACGTGCGTCGAGTAGGAGTAGATATCCAGGAAGAATAGATGGGGTCTGCTGGGTTTGCCAAAAGAGAGGGGTGGGTTAATCTCAGTCGTTAGAGCATCCAATTCGGAACCACAAAGTTCTGGGTGCAATACCAACACTCTCTAAGTCAACGGTTAAGTAAAGAGCTGATGGTAGGTATGGCACTCCACCTTAGACGCAAAAAAAAATCTCTGGTTTATAACTGGTGAACCGGAAATATACTCCCTCGTTGTCTAGCTGATACCGATATTTGTTCACTCCATGGCCTTTTTTTAATTTTTACTTACAATATAAATATTTGTAATGAATAACAGAAAATATGTTGCTTATATTTCGAAATAATCTCCCCTGTGAAATAATTTTGGAAGCAGCACACCAGGAAAAGCAGCTAGAAGGCCATCAGAAAAAGATCAAGACGAACAGGACATGCTGGACACTGGTAGAGAAGTAAAGACGAACCTCAGTAGTTAATAATCTCTCTACTGGACACACACTAGAGTGGACCGATCAAAAGAAATATTAGATTAATAATTACCGGAGCAATGACCGATAGGGTAAATGGCAAATGAAAATAATAGGAATCTATGCTCAAAGCCCGCCATTATTATTATTTACTCCTTTTGAGTTTTCCCATCAGTGTTAGCTGATGGTCTTTCACTGGAGTCTGAGTGACAGCAAGTATCCTCAGGTCTCCAGGACTCTTCTGAGTATTCTGGCAGATTGCAGCAGTGCAGTGTTCTGAATGGTTTCAATCCTTCCTCTGATATCCAATCTTTCCCAACCCTTTTCCAATACTTTTGGGACCGTTCCAAGTGCACCAACTACAATTGGTATAACTTTCACTTTCATATTCCATAACCTTTTCAGTTCTCTGGCAAGGTCCAGATATTTGTCCATTTTTTCATTTTCAGATCTGCTGGAACTGCAAAATCCACCAGTTGACAAGATCTTTCTTTTTTGTTTATCAACACTAGGTCTGGTCTTCTTGCTGGGATAGGGTGATCCGTTTTTATTTCAAAGTCCCAGAGAATTTTGTGCGTTTCGTTCTCATATTCTGGTTTATGCATATACCATTTTGTTGTATAGTCAATTTTGCATAATTCCCAGTGGATCACCTTCCCAACCCAGCCGTGTCTAGTTTGTATTCTCGTTGTGTTAGTTTGCTACATTCGCAGAGTATATGGTTTACAGTCTCATCTCTTATTATTTTTTATTAAAAATTATTATTATTATTATTATTATTATTATTATTATTATTATTATTATTTATTTTAAAAATTATTATTATTACTAGCAAATATATACACCCTCCGAGTGCAAGTATTTAAGTTTTAATGTAATAAAATATTATATCAAATTAGAAATGCTAATGAAACTAAATAAGAATGCAGATAAAATGATATAAAACAGAGGGGGTATAATAAAAAAAAATAGAACAACTGAAACTTACTCTTCCCTCACTCCCGTCTTTCATGGCTAAATTTTCCTAATTTAACTATTTACTTAAAATAGGACGTACAGAATAAAATTACAGTTATTTCTTCTTGTTAATGGATTTCGTTTAAGATTTATCCCTGAGATTCTTGATAATATGCATTAAGATAAAACCAAACAATTAGAAATCAGTAATACTAAGCACATATTTATTAAAATCAGATTTTTTATATCAATATGCAAATTAGCCTTCCCATTCACACTGTAAACTGCTATTTTGTTGTATATATAAATGCAATTCCATGTTATTAGTATGTACATCAAAGCAAGAGTATTGATAATAAAACAATTTTATTAATAATTGAGGTTTAAATAAAAATAAAATCCTGTAGAATGTGATGTAAATAACTAAGAGAATTGTGACTTGAATAGTAATATAGTTTCGGTTACAGACAGAAAAACACTAAATCTCCATTATAATAAGATTTTCTCTTCTTCTTCTTCTTATTATTATTATTATTCCTTTTGAGTTTTCACATCAGTGTTAGCTGATGGTCTTTAACTGGAGTCTGAGTGACAGCAAGTCTCATCAGGTCTCCAGGACTCTTCTGAGTATTCTGGCAGATTGCAGCAGTGCAGTGTTCTGAATGGTTTCAATCCTTCCTCTGATATCCAAACTTTCCAAACCTTTTTCTAATCCTTTTGGGACTGTTCCAAGTGCACCAACTACAATTGGTATAACTTTCACTTTCATATTCCATAACTTTTTCAGTTCTCTGGCAAGGTCCAGATATTTGTCAATTTTTTCATTTTCCTTTAACTTCACCCTGTGATCCGCTGGCACTGCAAAATCCACCAGTTGACAAGTTCTTTCTTTTTTGTTAATCAACATTAGGTTTGGTCTTCTTGCTGGGATAAGGTGATCCGTTTTAATTTCAAAGTCCCAGAGAATTTTGTGCGTTTCGTTCTCAAGAACAGATTCTGGTTTATGCATATACCATTTTGTTGTGTGGTCAAAATTTAATTTCTTGCATAATTCCCAGTGGATCACCTTCCCAACCCAGTCGTGTCTAGTTTTGTATTCTCGTTGTGCTAGTTTGCTACATTCGCAGAGTATATGGTTAACAGTCTCATCTCTATTACCGCAAAGTCTACATTTACTATTTTGTTGGGGTCTTATCAATTTTCGCTTTGATGTAGTTTGTCCTTATGGCATTATTTTGTGCAGCAATTATAAGTGATTCTGTTTCTCTTTTAAGGTTTCCCTTTCTTAACCATGTCCAAGTCTTTCCATGTGCAACCTCATCTATTTGTCGTTTGAAGCGTCCATATAATTGTTTTTCTTCCCATTTTTGTTTTCTAGTCTTTGTCGTTTTTCTGTTTGTCCATCTGCCGTTTCTACTATTGTTGGCCGCCATAAGTAATTTGTCTTTGCTCTTCCTTGTGTAATCTTCAAGTTGCTGGATTGTGGTTTCTACGCATTCCTCTATGTTGGCAAGACCTCTTCCCCCTTCCTTTCTTGACACATACAATCTATCTCTATCATCTCTAGGGTGGAGAGCCTTGTGCATGGTCATTAATTTTCTCGTCCTTTGGTCTATCTGTCTGAGTTCTTCTTTTGTCCATTTTAAGAATGGTCCTGAGTATCTTATAATGGGACAGCCCAGGTATTAATCCTTTGATCAGATTTCTGCTGTTAAGTTTCGTTTCTAGAAGTTTTCTAGTTCTCCTGAGATATTCTTTTTTAACTTTTCCTTTCATTTCTGCTTGCATGATATTGTCCGCTTCTAAAATTCCTAAGTATTTGTAGCTTTCATTTTCTTCAAGAGATTATTATTATTATTATTATTATTATTATTATTATTATTATTATTATTATTATTATTATTATTATTAAGACGTAATGAATTAAATTTTGAACAGTACAGAGAAGATTGTTTTGCACCAGAATATCAATATTCAAAACCATGGATTTTACCTAAACTCGAACGCTGATCCCTGGTGCTAGTGGTAAATATTCAGAAATATCTATAAGAAAATTGGCAACAGCAGCGTTACCATTTTTGGCCTTTTACATCTAAATGCAATAGTCAGTTGTTTATAGGTTGTTTTGTTCTTAGTGTCGATTTTCACAAAGAAAAAAAAACTTTCTTTTTTATCATGAGTTTTAACAGTATATGTTAAAGTTTACATTAGACGTTTGGCCGGTGTATAATTTACAACAAAAGAAAAAGTAAAACGTATTTCCTAATCTGATATATATTTTTTACATTCTTTTCTCGACTTTAAGATAATAGACGCCTTCAACGTCTCCCCTGTCTATTCAGTTCGGTAGACGATAGTTTTTTTTTTATTACTTGTTTTAAAAAAAAAACCTGGTTGTTAAAATCAATTGCAGTTGGATACATGTTTATAAATCTTAGCAAAGTGTTAGGTTTGTGTGATTTTTTTTACAAAACAGTTTTGCATATTTAAAAAAAAAAGTAATGAAAAAAAAAAAAAGAAATGTTACTTTGAAAGAGTATAGAATAAACAGGCGCCGATTTCGTAGATTAAAAATATCTTAAGATAACTCTCCTGAGGGAGGGTGGGGAGAGAATGAGAGAGAAAGAATGAGAGAGAAAGAGAAAAAAATAAGAGAATGAGAGAGAAAGAGAAAAAATAGAGAAAGAATGAGAGAGAAAGAGAAAAAATAAGAGAGAGAAAGAATGAGAGAGAAAGAGAGAAAAATAAGAGATAGAAAGAATGGGAGAGAAAGAGAAAAAATAAGAGAGAGAAAGAATGAGACAGAAAGAGAAAAACTAAGAGAGAGAAAGAATGAGACAGAAAGAGAAAAACTAAAGAGAGAAAGAATGAGACAGAAGAGAAAAAATAAGAGATGGAAATAATGAGAGAGAAAGAGAAAAAATAAGAGATAGAAAGAATGAGAGAGAAAGAGAAAAAATAAAAAGGAGAAAGAATGAGAGAGAAAGAGAAAAAAAAATAAGAGATTGAAAGAATGAGAGAGAAAGAGAAAAAATAAGAGATAGAAAGAATGGGAGAGAAAGAGAAAAAATAAGAGATAGAAAGAATGGGAGAGAAAGAGAAAAAATAAGAGATAGAAAGAATGGGAGAGAAAGAGAAAAAATAAGAGAGAATGAATGAGTGAGAAAGAGAAATTAAGAGAGAGAAAGAATGAGTGAGAAAGAGAAAGAGAGAGAGAAAGAATGCGTGAGAAGAGAAAGAATTAAGAGAGAGAAAGAATGCGTGAGAAAGAGAAAAAATAAGAGAGAGAAAGATTGAAAGAGAAAGAGAAAAAAATAAGAGAGAAAGAATGATTGAGAAAGAGAAAAAAAATAATAGAGAAAGAATGAGAGAGAAAGAGAAAAAAATAAGAGAGAAAGAATGATTGAGAAAGAGAAAAATAAGAGAGAGAAAGAATGAGAGAGAAAGAGAAAAAATAAGAGAGAAAGAATGAGTGAGAAAGAGAAAAAATAAGAGAGAAAGAATGATGAGAGAGAGAAAAATAAGAGAGAAAGAATGATTGAGAAAGAGAAAAAAAATAAGAGAGAAAGAATGATTGAGAAAGAGAAAAAAATAAGAGAGAAAGAATGATTGAGAAAGAGAAAAAATAAGAGAAAGAATGAGAGAGAGAAAGAGAAAAAATAGAGAGAGAAAGAATAAGAGAGAAGAGAAAAAATAAGAGAGAAAGAATGAGTGAGAAAAGAAAAAATAAGAGAGAAAGAATGATTGAGAAAGAGAAAAAAATAAGAGAGAAAAATGATAAGAGAGAGAAAGAATGATTGAGAAAGAGAAAAAAAAATAAGAGAGAAAGAATGATTGAGAAAAGAAAAAAAATAAGAGAGAAAGAATGAGAGAGAAAGAGAAAAAATAAGAGAAAGAATGAGAGAGAGAAAAAATAAGAGAAAGAATGAAAAAGAGAATGAGAGAGAGAAGAAAAAGTGAGTATTAGTGAAACAGTGTGTTAAAGAATCAATGTTAGAGAATGTGAATTTCAAATATATATATATATATATATATATATATATATATATATATATAAAGTAAAAAAGCGAAAGAGAGGGGAAGGGAGTCAGGGTTATTAAATATATTGAATTAGAGAAACAGAGAGTGAGTGAGTGAAATAGAGATAGAATGAGTGAATGAGCGATTATATATATATATATATATATAATATATATATATATATAATATATATACTGAAAAAGAGAAGAGCGGTCTGAGTCAATAAATCAGTGAGGAGGTTAGTGAATAATTAAGTGGGAGAAAGAAAGAATGAGTTGATGAGTGAGTGAGTGAAAGAGAGATAGAGAGAATGGGTTATATATATATATATATATATATATATATATATATATATATATATATATATATATATATGAGAGAGAGAACATGAAGGGAGAGACATGTACTATAGAAAAATACATTCCCTATAATAAAGGTTAAATATACCAATTTAATTGTACGTGTTCGATTTAAACTAATAACTAGCAGCATATACTCATTAATAAACATAGTCTAACAAAACATCAAAATATATCAAAATAAAATCTAACAATTATTTTATTTTCATATTTAATTAATGTATTTTTTATTTATTTTCAACTAATTTTCCAGCTCATGCGAGTCGAATATTAACGAGTGTAGTTTCAACATCGCATATATGAATAATTTAGTTTTTAATTGATCACCAATATAGGCTTTTCGATCTTACAGAGTTGGATATAACACAAGAAAATAGGTCAGCAGATGATCGTAGATAAGTTATATATATATATATATATATATATATATATATATATATATATATATATATATATATATATATATATATATATATGGAATTACGGTGAGGAAATTAATCCGACAATATGAGAAGAAAATATTTTAAAAATATAACAAACACAGGAGAAGAAAATATTTTAAAAATATAACAAACACAGGATTAGGGGAAAACAATTTTATGTGTCAATTATTTTTTTTATTTTCGTAAACAAACGCGCATATAAAAATTAACGGTTAATAACATCATATTTACACATTCACTATACACTTAACATCTTTTATTTTGTCCCTCACATAAACATTGCTTAACAGTGTCCTGAAGATGGTACAATATACCGAAATGCTTAAGTATTGACACATAAAATTGTTTTCCCCTAATCATAACATCCTGTGTTTGTTATATTTTTAAAATATTTTCTTCTCATATATATATATATATATATATATATATATATATATATATATAGTGTGTGTGTGTGTGTGTGTGTGTGCAACTAGGTATAAAACTATGAAAAAATAGATATTCACGTTATGATTCAGGAAAAATAGTATTCCAATGTTAAGCTAAGCTTAGTAAATAGCTATATAATCTTTAATACATACACACGCAATAAATTACACATAGATATATGTAGTATATTAGGAAAAATGAAAAAACACAGGTTTAAATTGGTTAAGTGGTGAGTTTATTGGCCGACGCTGCAGTGTTTCGATCTATTAATTAGATCATCTTCAGGGCATTTGCTGGTATATGGAAGGTGATAAGAAATTATTTATCACAGAATAACGATTAATAGATAATAATTAATAGATCGAAACACTGCAGCGTCGGCCAATAAACTCACCACTTAACCCAGTTAAACCTGTGTTTTTTCATTTTTCCTAATATACTACATACCGTCGGATTCACTTCCTTTCTTCACATAGATATATGTACACTTATATTCATACATATATACAATTACGGATGCTCAAATTTACATCTACGCCTACACATTACTATCTTGCATGAGACACACAATCATATGTCCATGTATATCTATGTGCAGACGATTTATTGTCTTAGAAATACCGAGTCATACTTGATTTAATAGATTTAACCAGTAAATCTATATGTTGTATACTCTTCTTTTTACTTTCTTACTTCTATTTTTCTTCTGTTCATCTTTAGTATCTTACGTTCTTCTGCTACCGTCTCTTCTAACTTCTGGACTTCGTCTTGGTGGTCGGTCGCACTTAATGCATTTCTTCTTCTAGATCAGTCTTGTTGCCAAGACATTCATCAACCACAAAACCCTGTTATTCTCGTAAGCTTTTATTTACTTAACTAAACATTTCATGTAACTAACATAACACGCGTATGCAGTAAGCTCCAGTTAAGTCAGTACATCTTCTCTGCCTGACGTCTAAACTGAAACTGAGGACCCAACCAGGCCCCACGTAACTTCACGTATTTCGCGGGCTTTCTGTAATATTCCATGGAAAGTCCCGCCCGTGATATGAAAAGGGGCCATCCCTTCAGAAATACAGGGAGTTGACAATAATCTTATACAACCGCATAGATTATGTAACATATATATCAGTACTTAGTTGTACGACTGTTATCATCTTGTTAATTAAAATTAACTCTTGTTAATAAAGCGACCAAATCGTCCAAGAAGGAAGTGTGTGAATACAAGTGCATATATAAATGTACATATGTCTATGCGTAATTTATTGTATGCATTAAAAATTACTAGCAGGAACTACGAATATACCACATGATTTAATTATTACAACGTTTGATATGTTTACTTAAGAGCTGAATATTTCAATACGTAAAAAGTATATTAATCTGGAATTAACTCTCACTCTTTTTTTTCTTTCTTTACTTCTTTTTTTTTTATCTTTATATTATCTTTGATTGAAAGAGATTAACGTTATCACTTCCGCGCGCTTACCCCCTATCTCTATCTTTCCCATATCCTTCTTTCTTTCTTATTTTATTTTTCTGTATAGCATGTTCTTTTATTTCTTCCCTTTCTTTCTTTTGTAATAAAAACGTAATGGTCCATTATTTAGCTCTAGTGATGACATTCATATTTGTACTCATTATCATTGGAATGCTAGACGTCACTAAAGAAAGAAAAAAACAGGAAATCTCTCTCACTCTGTATCTATCTATCTATCTATCTATCTTTACTATTTTAATGTCGCATTTGTATATATATATATATATAAATAAATAAATAAATAAATAAATGTGTGTGTGTGTGTGTGTGTGTGTGTGTGTGTGTGTGTCTATATAACTCAAAATGAGTCTAGCCTCTTCAAATAGATCTATCTAGATTTTATCTAGCTGAAGAGACTAGACTCATTTTGAGTTTCTGGTTGAAATAATTATTATAGTATAATGACGGTTTGTTAAGTTTTTCTTTCCAGAAAGTTAAATAATGGCCCGTATATAATTAAAATTATTGATTATTATACATTGAGCTCTTTAAGGGATTTGTAAATATATGACTATATATGTTTGCACCTACGAGAGCATACAGTATAGTTGTACAGTGAGGTTTCGATGATCGTAAATAGAATCATCCCTTGCCAGTCATTTGGATTATATTAGAGATAGACAACATTTCCATTTGTTCCTCGAAATTTAAACAGGGTATGTTCTAAAAATAAATTACTAGTTGCTTACTTGTTTTTAAAATTTCTGCTATTCTGTAGAATCTATCTCAGTCGGAACCAGGTTAGCATTATTTTATTCTGAACCTATGTATTTACCTAGCCTGATACTATCTATCTATCTATATATCTATCTTTCTTAGTCTATTCCTATCTATGTATTTACCTATTTATTCAACTTAGTCTGACCCCGTCTATCTACCGATCTATCTCATTCTGATCCTATATATTTATACATCTAAAATATTTAGACGAATTTATTGATAGATAGACATAGATATATATATAGATAGGATGAAACATATCAATATATAGTCTAATCCTATCTATTTTAGTCTGATTCCACAATTTATCTATCTATCTATTTATCTTATTATAATGGAGATTGTGTGTTTTTCTGTCTGTAACCGAAACTATATTACTACTCAAGTCACAATTCCCTTAATTATTTACGTCAAATTCTCCATGATTTCATTCTTTTAAACCTTCAGTTATTAATAAAAATTGTTTTACATTATTAATACTGTTGACCATATCTACGTACTAATAACATGCAATTGTATTTATATATACAACAAAATAGCGGTTTACAGTTTGAACGAGAAGGCTAATTTGCATATTGATATTTAAAATTTTATTTTAATAAATATGCGCTTGGTATTATTGATTTCTAATTGTTTGGTTTTATCTTAAGAAATATAAACAAAAATCTCGTGGATAAATCTTTAAAAAAATTTATCTACAAGAGGAAATAACTGTAATATTATCCTTTACTTCCTATTTTAACTAAATAGTTAAAATAGGAAAATTTACCAATGAAAGAGGGGAGTAATGGAAAAGGATGGAATAGTTAGTTTCAAAGTTGTTCTATTTTTCGATTATACCCCCTCTGTTGCAGATCTATTTATCTGCATTCTTAGTCAGTTTCATTAGCCTTTCTAATTTAATATGATATTTTATTATAACAAAACTTAAATACTTGCACCCGGAGGGTGCATATATTTGCTAGTATATATAATATATATATATATATATATATATATATATATATATATATATATATATATATATATCTTAGTTTGATCCTATATATCTATCTTAGTTTGATCCTATCTATTTGTCCCTGTCTATCTATCTTAGTTTGATCCTATCTATTTGTTCCTATATGTCTATCTTAGTTTGATCCTATCTATTTGTTCCTATCTGTCTATCTATCTTAGTTTGATCCTATCTATTTGTCCCTATCTGTCTATCTATCTTAGTTTGATGATATCTATTTGTCCCTATCTGTCTATCTATCTATTTTAGTTTTATCCTATCTATCTATCTTAGTTTGATCCTATCTATTTGTTCTATCTATCTATCTATCCTATTTGTCCCTATCTGTCTATCTATCTTAGTTTGATCCTATCTATTTGTCCCTATCTGTCTATCTAAGTTTGATCCTATCATATATATATATATATATATATATATATATATATATATATATATATATATATATATATCTTAGTTTGATCCTATATATCTATCTGTCCCTATCTGTCAATGTTAGTTTGATCCTATATATCTATCTGTCTATCTATCTTAGTTTAATCCTATCTATCTATCTTGGTTTGATCCTATTTATTTGTCCCTTTCTGTCTGTCTATCTTAGTTTGATCCTATCTATCCATCTTAGTTTGATCCTATCTATATATCTTAGTTTGATCCTATCTATGTGTCCCTATCCGTCTATCTATCTTAGTTTGATCCTATCTATTTGTCCCTATCTGTCTATCTATCTTAGTTTGATCCTATCTATTTATTCCTATCTGTCTATCTGTCTTAGTTTGATCTATCTATTTGTCCCTATCTGTCTATCTATCTTAGTTTGATCCTATCTATTTGTCCTATCTGTCTATCTATCTTAGTTTGATCCTATCTATTTATTCCTATCTGTCTATCTGTCTTAGTTTGATCCTATCTATTTGTCCCTATCTGTCTATCTATCTAGTTTGATCCTATCCCTATCTGTCTATCTATCTTAGTTTGATCCTATCTATTTGTTCCTATCTGTCTATCTATCTTAGTTTGTTCCTATCTGTCTATCTATCTTAGTTTGATCCTATCTATTTGTCCCTATCTGTCTATCTATCTTAGTTCGATCCTATCTATTTGTCCCTATCTGTCTATCTATCTTAGTTTGATCCTATCTATTTGTCCCTATCTGTCTATCTATCTTAGTTGATCCTATCTGTCCCTATCTGTCTATCTATCTTATTTGATCCTATCTATTTGTCCTATCTGTCTATCTATCTTAGTTTGATCCTATCTATTTGTCCCTATCTGTCTATCTATCTTAGTTTGATCCTATCTATTTGTCCCTATCTGTCTATCTATCTATCTATCTTAGTTTGATCCTATCTATATCTGTCTATCTATCTTAGTTTGTCTATCTATCTTAGTTTGATCCTATCTATTTGTCCCTATCTGTCTATCTATCTTAGTTTGATCCTATCTATTTGTCCTATCTGTCTATCTATCTTAGTTTGGTCCTATTTATTTGTCCCTGTCTGTCTATCTATCTATCTAGTTTGATCCTATCTATTTGTCTATCTGTCTATCTATCTTAGTTTGATCCTATCTATTTGTCCCTATCTGTCCTATCGATCTTAGTTTGATCGTATCTATTTGTCTATCTGTCTATCTATCTATCTTAGTTTGATCCTATCTATTTGTCCCTATCTGTCTATCTATCTGATCCTATCTATTTGTCCCTATCTGTCTATCTATCTTAGTTTGATCCCATCTATATGTCCCAATCTATCTATCTGTCTATCTTAGTTTGATCCTATCTATATATCCCTATCTATCTATCTTAGTTTGATCCTATCTATTTGTCCCTATCTGTCTATCTATATTAGTTTGATCCTATCTATTTGTCCCTATATCTCTATCTATCTTAGGTTGATCCCGTCTATCTCTCTATCATTCCGAATGCAGAAATCAATATTCCCCGTGTTTAATATCCACCATTTTCTTTAGTTTATTTCTTAAATGCAGTGAAGTGTCAAATATGTTTAAACTTTCTCTCAGTTCAATTACAAGGTTGTCAAGCAACTTGTCATATTTTCAGTATAAAAATCAAATTAAAACAAAATGTAGCAAATGCAGAATAAATGTGCAGTTGTATCTCTGAGTGCGTGCACACATTAAAAGAGACGTACATGTATGTATTTAACCTTCTCTAGATAATTTCGTATTTATGCCTTTAGTTGTAATTTTGTAAGTTATGACGGGTCGGGACATGCGCAGTGGAGGCCAATCGATTCTATAAAAGAAAAGTAAATACAACGAAAGCGATCAATGGAAATAAAAGGAAAAAAAAACAAAACAAGGAAACAATTAATTAAACAAGTACGAAATAAAACATGAGGGGAAACAAGAAGAAACATTAAGAAAACACAAGTGATGATTCATGATACATAGACCAGAACGTGACACATCGGTTTAACGCGTAAAACGGCCACATTAAGGTTTAAGGGAAACAAATAAAAAAGCAAGAAAACATTCCTTATATTTGAAGATCCGTGACTGATGTGTCACAGATCTCGTCATGTTTATTTTACTGTACAGTCTCTCTTGTATTCGCGTCCAATTTCTTAGTTATTAAATCGTCGGTGTGGCCTAAAGTCGGTATCAGCCAGACAGCGACGGAGTCTATACCCTTTTTACCAGCGCTAGACCAAGGATATTGTTTTGGCGTCTGGGGTGGAGCACCACATATACCATCAGCTCCTTACTTTACCGCACAGATCCTTGTGCTACTTATATGCTGGGTTAGCGAGGGCCGGCATCGAACCCAGAACCTTGTGGTTCCTAGGCTGATGCTCTAACGACTGAGCTAAGCCAGCCCTTTTTTAAATTATACTCTCACGTATTATCAAAATAAGAGAGAAGACCAAAATGTCACTGGATTTACAATAATATTCATTTAAATTGTTCACTTCCTCAATCCCACAAAAAACTGGTATAAATATTTACCAACCCCTCCGCACGAGCAGGATGTGACAGAAGGTCAATTTTTAGGTGGAGTTTTACAGTTTTGAATTCAGTTTCCCTTCTTCTAGAGTGGTTGCGTAACTATGGTTAAAGAGCCTAGTCTGCCCTACTAATTACCCATAGTTAGTCTCTCTTGTATTCGCGTCCAATTTCTTAGTTATAAATTCGTCGTTATATTCTTAGTTATAAATGATGCCGAAAACCATGGGTATTAGCCCTATGTGAAATGTAGATAGCCTCGTCTAGGATTTGAACTCGGGTCGACGAATCAATTTTCTACTACTCTAGACCAGTCTATCCCAGTGGATGGAATAAACAGTTCGGTTCGAAGTTCAGTGAAGACTCCTGATTTCGACAAGAAGGTTCCAGAGATCGAACAGAAGGTTTTCCAGTTCAAGAAGGTTCCATAATTTAGAAATAAACACCTGAAGAATGCCGAAGGGTACATCAGCCGAAACGTTGTTGATATAACAATAAAGATAAGGACGATCGACCGAATAATCCAAATACAGCAAATTATCAAGTCTCATACAAAAAATTCAGAGAAATATTAATCTTACACCATCTGTGAATCATGATACAATGCAGGGTTTCAGAAAAGAAAATAATTGTAAAATGGTTTTACTATATAAAAAAGCATTAGAAATGATTGTATATAATGTATTGGAAAATGTATTTTTTATAAAATACATTGAAAATGATCTTATCATAAAATGCATTGAAAATGATTTTATCAATAAATTTATCGCAAAAGATTTACTATAAAACTTTGAAAATGAGTTTATTTTAAAATGCACGGGAAATGGCTTCACTATCAAAAATAATTGGAAATATTTTACTATAAAAGTTATTGGAAATTACGTTACTATAAAAAAGCATTAACATTTTTTTTACTATAAAATGCATTGTAAATTTCTTCACTATCAAAAAACAGACATTATTTCACTATAAAAGGCATTGACAATATCTTTACTATGAAAACCATTGGAAATGATTTTACTACAAAAAAGCATTGAAAAATATGTGACTATAAAAATGCATGGGTAAGGATTTTATTCTAAAATTCTTGGGTAATGATCTTATTTAGAATGTATAAATAGAACTCTGGAAGAATTAAAGTGTTCATGCCTTAAGAAATACATTATTAGATGTACACATGCACATATTCCCAGATTATCTGAAAAATGACGTCTGAAAAATTTTCCAACATAATTCAATCGGAAATTTTCTAGGTATAGATTTTCCCTAATTAGCTGAAGATGTCGAAGGGCATAATTATTCTCTATCCCTATTGACTTAAAAGCCCTATATTTTGAGGGTATTAAGACCACCCTGCTGTGACAAGTGATGGGTAGATAATGTGTGCACTTATTACTAGGAAAATCTTTCTTTTTTTTTAAATAAAAAACGTATTTTGTAAACAAATAAAAATAGTAAAATATAACTATTAGGTGAATGATTCGAAATGATAAGATTAATTTGTGTGCAAATGATATCCAGCATCGAAGTAGACACATCATTATTTATTTAACATATCTTGGAAATAAAAAAGAAAAACTGAATAAAAATTCAAATATATTCTTCCTTAATTTCATACTTTCCATCATTCTTTGCGTGTTTATGGTTATACGAATCATGAACAATGAGAATGTGTTGACGAAGCGAAAGAATTTGATACGTTCATACAAGAAACCAAACGTGGCAACAGCTGCATGCCTAGGATAAAAATTGCAATATGGCGCCCCAAGAAAAAACTTGCTAATGAATTTGGGATTATGTACTGAACGAGCATTGGCTTCCACAACATTTCTCTTTCTAACTTTAGCGCTCTGGAAAATTCAAAAATTTGTTCAAATTGTGTTGATGTCACAAGAACAATAAATCAGTATGCTGGTTGATTTTACGGCATGTTAACCTATTGGGTTATTTTATGCCGAATACGCTTTGATTTATTCATTATTGATGAGTAATCAAATATTTTTAAACCCCAATTTTAAAGACATTTTTAGAACTTATTTTGTTCTATTCAACCCATGCTAACTGGTACTAAAACTCTGGGTCAAAGTGGGCCCGGAAATAATAGTGTTGAAGGGGTACTCCACATTCCGCAGAGCTCCAGAATTGGAACTTCATCATCAGACAGTTTAACGTCATACCCAGGAAACCCCAGCCTCTGCCTTCTAGCATATATATGATAACAAGGTTTGAGTCTTGCCTCACGAATAATAAGGTTGGGATAATCGTATAGGTGTTAGAGCTTGACGTGACCAACCGATTGCTGTGCTAGAATGAAGTATGGCTAGAATTGTTTAGTGTAGTATTGGTATAACGTTAAAGTCTATCAGATAATTAGGTTCCAATTCTGGAACTCTGGTAAATGTGGAGTGCCCTTCCTCATCATTACTCTCAGGTCCCCTTTGACCCGGATTAGTAGTGCCTATTAGAGTCCCATCTATGAGTTAAATAAAACAAAATGAGTCCCATCTATGAGTTAAACAAAACAAAATGTTTCTTAAAATGTGTCTTTAATGAGTTTTAATGTGAGTTTAAAAACAAACCGACTACCCATCAAGATTGAATAAAACAAAAACCTCTTCGGTGTGAAATAAGCTAATAGGTTGCAATGCCGTAAAACCCAACCAACTCACTATTTCCCATCTTTAATTCCAAGATATTTTGATAATTCAACAAACTAAACTCATTAATTAGTTTCGAAATAAATCTAAAAACAAAAAGGAAATAATACAAAAAATGATTCCATACTTTATCGGCTCATTCCTCAAAGATTTTTAATCATCGATTTTTGCTATTAGTTTTTTTATGAATTTGTTTTTATTACTATCGATATTTTTCAGTTTGTCTATTTTATTCCAATATCAGATCGAACTTTTGTATATCAATAATCGATATTCTTTTATTGGCTTATATTTTCTCCATTTTTACTCAATGTTTTGTCTCCTCATTCTTAGTAATTATCTTCATTCCTCATTTTTCTTTAATTCCATTTTTCTTTCACGTTTAATAAATTTCATTCGTTCCTTCTTCTTTAGGTTTCTTGCTTGAATTTTATTGTCGTTTATTCCTGTTTTCCCACTTATAGTCTTTGTTTCTTCTTTTGTTTTTCTTTTATGGATACATTTCATACTATATATTTTGTTTGTTTGGGTTTTTTTTGTTTTTTTTGCATTTATCTTTTTTTTTCTCATAATGAATATATTTATACTTTGTTATTTAAGTTTTTTTATCCAAAATTAGTTCATGATTTTATTCATAATGTTGATATTCGGGTCGCCATTTTAGGCATACAGCAATTTTGTTGGTAAATCCATGTCGGCATTGAATGTGGGTTCAGTTTGTTAATCCTTGTAATCCTTGATAATAGTGTTCCTTGAAATCCTAGGTTGGAACGAGTATAATATCAATAGATCTCTACTGTTCTTACGCTGAAGGATTCCTAAAAATTCTATGAAGGAAAGAGTATAGTATCAGTAGATCTCATTGGGATTTTGTAGTGTTCTTTGAAATTCTGGGTATAAAAGAGTGTAATATCAGTAGTTCTCCTTGTAATCCTCGTCTGCATATTTTGCACGCAGAAATTCACTTTACTTATATATTTCAGGACATTTACCAAGGATATTAAATATTTAGACCAGTTTTTGCTTGATATTTGAAAAACATATAACACTCGCGATAATGTGTACGTTATAAGTATTTTCTAATTTGAAGTAGAATATCATTCAAGATATTCCCTTTCAACTTTTAAACAAAATGAACAGTAAAATAATGTTTAGCCTAACATGTGTAATTGGGTTAATAAACAACGAGACCTGATGAAAACTTTTCCTTCTCCTAGACCGGTTGCCTAACCAAGGTTAAAGAGCCCTGTCTACTATTTACCCATAGCTGGAAGGAGAGTAGGATTCATACCTTTCCCAAGGGTATTAGTGCTAAGTGAAATGCAATTACCACGTCTAGGATTTGAACTCGGGCGACTAGTCCATTTCCCATGAATTTTAACCATTACACCACGCGCTTCCGATATATATATATATATATATATATATATATATATATATATATATATATATATATATATATATATATATATATATACGTATATATATATATATATATATATATATATATATATATATATATATATATATATATATATATATATATATATATATATATATATATATATATATATATATATATATATATATATATATATATATATATATATATATATATATATATATATATATATATATATATATATATATATATATATAAAATCAGCAAAACTTCCCTTTTTTAAAGTGGGTTGTGCTGGTGGCCTGGGTAGTAGAAAGTCGGACTGATGAAAAGATTGGTCGTGTTTCAATTTCTACTGCGACAGCTTGCAGTTTCTAGCCACACTTAATAGCTACGAAACAATACTGTATGCGGATGATGACTATATGTATATATTTAGTAGTTTTAAAGTGTGTACTCAGGGCAATAAAAAAAAAAAATAAATGAAAAACAATCTGAAAAAAAAAACGAATGAGTCGAGATACAACTGGAAATTATTCAATACGTACTTGTAAAGCCGGAGTAAATGGAAGTAGATAGCGGCAGAAACGTTTTTCAGTTTTAACCTGAAGGATCTTCAAGATATATATATATATATATATTATATATATATATAGAGAGAGAGAGAGAGAGGGGGGGGCGAATGAAAGAGTAAGAGAGAGGGCAAATGAAAGAGTGAGAGAGAGAGAGAGAATGAAAGAGAGAGAGAATGAAAGAGAGAGAGAATGAAAGAGTGAGAATGAAAGATTGAGAGAGTGAGAATGAAAGTTGAGAGAGTGAGAATGAAAGATTGAGTGAGAGAGAATGAAAGAGTGAGAGAGAGAGAGAGAATGAAAGAGAATGAAAGAGAATGAGAGAGAATGAAAGAGAATGAGAGAGAGAATGAAAGAATGAGAGAGAGAATGAAAGAGAATGAGAGAGAATGAAAGAGTGAGAGAGAGAATGAAAGAGAATGAGAGAGAGATGAATGAGAAGAGAGAATGAAAGAAGAGAGAGAATGAGAGAGAGAATGAAAGAGTGAAAGAGAATAAGAGAGAGAATGAAAGAGTGAAAGAGAGAGAGAGAGAATGAGAGAGAATGAAAAGAATGAGAGAGAGAATGAAAGAAACACAAACAGACCTGTTCGCTTACCTTTTCCAGCTTTTCTTTGAAATTATTTTTCACTTTTTCTCCTGCACTAAATTCGATAATTTTTTCTTTTCATTGTTTTAGAGACATTTTTATAAGTTTTGATTTGTTTTATTAGAAATTTTGTATTGTTTTCTAATATTTAGACATTTCTTTCTTTTCTACTTTTCTTCTTATAAGAAACCGATAGAAATATTGGAATGAAATATTCCAATATGAAATTTAAAAAATGTTCGGGCAACAATATTAATTAGATCTAAGAATTCAACAAAGGAAAAAATAGCTGATAAAATTAATAAACGGATTATTAAGTCTTCCATCTGAACGGCCGTTATTAGCTCACGATTGATTTGAAATATCTATTGATTAATGATCGATCTACAAAAAACACCCTATCCACAACTAGATACAAAATAATGTATCTCTGTCTGTCTGTCTGTCTGTCTGTCTGTCTCTCTCTATGTATATATATATATATATATATATATATATATATATATATATATATATATATGAGGAAGAATGAATAAAGAAAAGAACAGAATGGATAATAAAAGATGAATTTAATCAATATCGCTTATACATGTGTTTCGGTCAGTTCATCTGTGTGAAAATATTCCGCACACAGAAGATTCGACCTTCATCAGAGTTAAATTTTGTTTTGAATGAAAACATTCGTTTGGGAAATATATTCAAATTAAAAAATATTAAAAATAACCAAATCCTAACGGTTCTATTTCAGCGTTCCAAAAGTGATTTTTTAAAATTCTCTTCGAACATTTCTAAAAATTCTCCGTTTTTCCCCCAACGAATGTTTTCATTCAAAATAAAATTTCGCTCTTCTGTGAGCAGAATATTTTCACACAGATGAACTGACCGAAACACATGTGTAAGTGATATGGATTAAATTAATCTGTTATTATCCATTCTGTTCTTTATTCATTCTTCCTCATATTGTAGGATTCATTTCCAATTTCATATATATATATATATATATATATATATATATATATATATATAATCGAATAGAAGAGCGTTAAAGGACTATCTCGGTCTCAATCTCAATGACCTCATCAGGACTTTACCTTATACTTAACTAAGATGATGTCATTCCTTAATTAAACTGAGATAAAGAAGTTTATGTTTTTCAAATAATGTCGTATGATAATTTAATTATTACCAGCTTTGATACCTTCACGTAAATGGTATTGTTAAATATGTAAAAAGTATAATAATGTTGATTTAATTCTCTCTTTCTTTTTTCCCTTCGTTTTATCTTTTCATTATGTTTGATTGAAACAGATTAGCTTTATCGATTACTCCTGATCACTCATACCTCTATCTTCCCCGACCCTCTATCTTTCTTTCTCGTTATATTTTTCGGTGTAACATGTTCTTTCTCCTCCCTTTCATTCTTTATAATAAAAATGGAATGGTCAATTATTTTGCTGAGGTGACGACACTCATGAGAAATTAGAATTCGGTGGATAAACAACAAGAAATTCAGGATTTACATTTTTGCATTTCGTATTGAACGATTTGGATGGTCTCATTATTAATCAGAGGGAGTTGCAAGAGAATTACGGTCGTACAAATAAGGAACACGAATATTGATATATAGATTAAACATTGTTAGTTCTTACTTGACATCATATAGCTGTGCGCAAAAATCTCCATTATTGTATAGAAATAATTACTTTAAAACATATCATTAAAATTCAGTACGAATTTTTGAAACTATACAACTGATTGCTAAACATTTATATTATATAGGAATACTGGTTAAATCGAACCTAACGGAACGAAATTCCACCATCGTATGTCATCCCGCCGAAAAAATGAAAAAAAAAAAAAAACCCAAAAATCAGGGAATTAACCGAATTTAATTACATTTTCAGTGTTGATATATTAATGAATACAATATATAATGCGCTAGTAATTTTATTTAAAAGTCTTAACATTTTTTCAGGTCAGTTAACTTTGAACCACGTACCTTTGAGGCGTAATACAGATTCTCAAAGATACGTGGTTCAAAGGTAACTTCCCTGAAAAAAATGTAAACGTTCTTAAATAAAATAACTGGTGCATTATATATTTTATTCATTAATATATCAACACTGAAAATTTCATTAAATTCGGTTAATTCCCTGTTTTTTTATTTTTTTTTTCTTTCGGCGGGGGTGACCTACGATGGGGGAATTTAGGTCCGTTAAGTTCGATTTAACCGGAATACATAATATCACACAACGAAAAAATTATTTGTATTAAGTATAGCTATTTAAAAATTTAATAAGTGTTATTTATTTATTTGTTTTACTAGAAACCATAAAAGTTTGGGCAACCATTATTAGATAGAAATAATTGCTTGAAAATATTCAATTCTTAGTATCAGATGGGAATACTTCAAACCATACAAGTCTGTGTGAATTATTTTAATTAGGTAGAAATACTAGATATCATAAAACCGTGAAAAATCATTAGAAACATCTACACGCAAAACGTAAATATAAATAAGCAATGAATACAATTAAACATCGACGCATAAAATAATCCTAGACAGGTTGACATACCATTAAAATCAAGTAATCAATAAAATCTATCTAGACTGGACAATCGCATATATTCGCTAATATAGCAGCATATATCGTAAAAACAAATGTATTAATATTGTGGTGCCAACAGTGCTATTGACTCTTTGACCACTCTACACTAAGATATAAATTGCTAATGATGTTGTACACTGTAACTTATGAATATAACATCAATATCATATATATATATATATATATATATATATATATATATATATATATATATTGGTTAGGAGGTTGATTTAGAAGGCTATCACAATGCAGGTGTAAAGAAAAAATAATAATACGGTAACAATGATGTTGTGTGTTAACCTGTATTTAATTCTTGAATTTTCGAGATAATATCTCTTTTTCAAAAGATCACTGGAACTGAAGCAGTCTAGTTATGACATTTCTTTTTAAATTAATTTTTAAAAAAAAATTTTTTTCGAGAATACAGTTATATAAAAATACCATCATTTTCAAAAAAGAAAAATCATTTAAAAAGAAATGTCATAACTAGACTGCTTCAGTTCCAGCGATCTTTTGAAAAAGAGATATTATCTCGAAAATTCAAGAATTAAATACAGGTTAACACACAACGTCATTGTTACCGTATTATTATTTTTTCTTTACATCTGCATTGTGATAGACTTCTAAATCAACCTCCTAACCAATATATACACAATGCTTCAAGCAAATTCTAAAACTCTTATATTATTATTATTATTATTATTATTATTATTATATTATTATTATTATTATTATTATTATTATATTATATATAAAAGTAAAATAGGGAATTAAATCCCACATTATGTAGAAAAAAAAGAAAATCACATTGTATTCATTGCAAGTCATTCACCGATACCATACAACATTTCAACGCATATCCCGATGAAGGTTGGAAAAACCTAAACGTTATAACGTTGACTTCCCCATCTAGAATATATACATCTTTTGGAATACTTTTTTTTTTCTGCACACACACACACACACACACACACACACACACACACACACATATATATAATATATATATATATATATATATATATATATATTCATTTATTTGTTTATATTCAAATAACTTTCAAATATATAGCAAATTCAAAATTCAACTAAACCAGATAGATATGGCTACTCTGTTAATATGTAAACCTATTTCGGGCAACATTTTAAAATAAAACAGGATTTTTCTTATTTAGATTTCAATAAAAAGAATTCAACTAAACGATTGACCACTCATCACTTTAATCACATTCTAATTGGCCTTAATACCTGACAACTGTTAGGATTAATAATGTCATATTGCCTCTCTGCAGTTTACGAAGGGGGTGATTATCTATGGGATTAGTGGGGTGCTTCAGGTGCAAACCAAGTGCAAAAGCTAATCCTTTAATCCCTATCCGTGAATCTTATTAGAATATCACCAAATAAAGATTTACTCATGATTGATAGGGATGTAGGAGTTATAAATGAAAGGGGATTCAATTTGGTATTGTGTGTATGTATTTAATGTTCAAACATGGACATAAATAAAAACAAATTAGCTGACTATAAGATATGTAGCTGTAGGTTTTACACGCTTATAAACTGATCCGACATAGCTGAAATTTAAGTGAAACCCTATGTCTGTCAAAAACTGTCGATGAAAAGGAACATGTACCTATCTATTTATCTATCTATCCTTATATATATATATATATATATATATATATATATATATATATATATATAAAAGAAAGGAAATGAATCCGACGGTATGAGTATATATAAAAAAGATATGAAAACAACACAAAATGCTGTTAAAGTGAAATTATTTTATAATTTCGCTGATATAAACAAGCTCTGATGACGATTTTCATAAAATCGAAATATTGTTCAATATGAGCGAAATTATAAATTTTTTTCACTTTAACAGCATTTTGTGTTGTTTTCCTATCTTTTTTTATATATACTCATATCTATCTATCTATCTATCTATCTCTCTCTCTCTCTCTCTCTATATATATATATATATATATATATATATATATATATATATATATATATTAAACATTTGTGTGAGTAAGTATGCCGATGTCCGTATAGATATTTACCAAGCTTAGCTTAGACATGGCACAAGGCCAGAATCTCATTAAGTGCACCACACTTCTTTAAGTTAATCTTGGTAAATATCTATACGGACATCGGCATATTATATATATATATATATATATATATATATATATATATATATATGAGAGAAAGATAGATTAATATGTTCATATCTATTTCTATCAGATGATCTCTCTCTCTCTCTCTCTATCTCTCTCTCATATATATATATATATATGTGTGTGTGTGTGTGTGTGTGTGAGTGTGTGTGTGTGTGTGTGTGTGTGTGTGTGTGTGGAGAAATGTAGAACAATCACGGGATGTTACAATGGATGGAAATTTATTAGTCGTAATGTCGATGTTCGAACATTTCGGTTATAAAGAAACCTTCTTCAGGACAATATGAAACTAGCCAAGGAGAAAAATAGTTATGTAGTTAAAAGATAATGTATGTCTTGAATGCGTTGAGTTTGTAAAATGTGTAGAAAAGTTGTGACTAGTTTCATATTGTCCTGAAGAAAGTTTCGATGTAAACCAAAATGTTTGAACATCGGCACTACGACTAATAAATTTCCATCCTTTGCAACATCCCGTGTTTGTTCTACATTTCTACACACACACTCACACACACACTCACGCATACAAGATTTTCCACTGTGGTGGAGCGTTACACCTATCTTCAGCTCTATACGTTACTGTACAGATTAGAACACCGTGCTACTCATGCGCTGACTTGGCAAGGACCTGGATTGAACACGGAACCTGGCGAATGTTCTTTTTAAACCGGCCGATATATATATATATATATATATATATATATATATATATATATATATATATATATATATATATATATCACAGTTAACTTTAAATCCACCAAGCAAAGAAATATATTTACTTTTGGATTAAAAAAACGATTTAAAGGTGCTCAATATAAACAGCTAAATATACGTTTTAAAAATGAATGGCTTTAAAATTTCTGACTGCAGTTTCTCGCCGTAGCACGAATCTTCAGGGTGAAGATTCGCGCTACGACGAGAAACTGCAGTCGGAAATTTTAAGCCATTCGTTTTGAAAACGTGTGTATATATATATATATATTATATATATATATATATATATTATATATATATACTATCAAATCAAGAAAAAAAGGAATACATTAGATGGATATATAGAAACAGGCAGAGCGATAAATAACTTAGCATTGATGATCATTTATTGGCGTTCAGAATGAACGAATGAATTCGATCAAATTTTAAATGTTTTATTCAGTAAATATAAAAATCAAACTTGTGGCGACTTAAAATGTCTAAATGACACAAAGGTTAAACATTCTGACTTTATCATTTCGTTTCGTTTGCTTATCAATCTGAAATGCTTCCGTCTGGAAACAGTTTTACTTGAGTATAAATATTTAATATCAAAAGATGAGTTATGTTCTTCTCTTTAGTATCAGAATCTTTACATTCCATTCATCTTGTAAAGTTTGGCTGACAACGATATTTGCCATTATTATGGGGCGTGTTAGGTTAAATACAATACATCTATCATGTTCATTATATATTTATTCTTTCACATGAATAAAAAGAGATACCTTTCCAATATTTTATTGGTAATATCAAGTATTATAAAGTTTTCATAAATACATGCCAGCTATTATTGATTCATATATAGTTTGTTTGATTTTGATATATGTTATAGAGTTTTATGTGAAAATTATTTACAAGCAAGAAATAGTCATGTAATGTTCTTCTACAGTATATTTATTATAAGGAGAAAAAATGGCTGGTTCCTTTGTATGGTCTATTGTAAAACTTTGTTTTACGACAGACTATAATCAAAGCAAACAAACCAAATCTTATTAATGAAAATTATAAATTGTCTCTTATCTTAATTTTTTCCTAAAAAAGAGAGCTTAAACTTCCATATAAAAAATTCATATGAATTTCATAATTATAATATTGAAATAAATAAAAAACAGCGCATATTCAAGATAAAAAAATGTTAAAAATGCGCTATTTTGACAGATACCAATTTAAATTTATAAAATTATCCCGTTCTAAAGACTGTAAAATAAACAATTTTTACATGATTTTTTAAAAAATTCACCCTCTTCATAATACAGCAAAAATCATAATGAAAAGATTCAAAGGAACATTCCGGGCAACGTTTAAAGAATAAAACGAAAATAATATAGAATAACAATATATTCTATGGATATATACTTTGATCATCATTAGATCCATTAAAGGAAAAGCCTCCCACTAAATAAAGGCAAGAAGTATGTGATATCCCGCTGACAATTACGGATATGGACTACGAAGATGACCTGGAACTTCTTGCAAATACAATACACAAGCCGGCTCCCTGCTATATAACCTGGAGAAGCTGACAGGGAATACCCCCCTCTATGTGAACTCAATAAATTTTGCAACATGTTTTACGAGTTTGAACATGGTTTAATTTGGTTTCTTTGTTTAATGGCATATCTACTTTCGTGGGTTATTTAATGCAAAATCCATCATTGTTGAAGAACAGTAATCGTACTATATGTTTGAAAGTTTAAGATGAGGCTTGATAATTTGTATTCTTTTAAATTTATGCTGTTGGACACATCTTTTTATATAGATTTTGAGGCTGCGTTACGATTAATTGAGTCGAATCAGGCAAGCCTGGCCTCTAATAATCAGCCGAAATGTTGTGTATATAATAATAAAGATGAGGACAACAGTCTGAAAAATCCAAATAATACAACATAGTGGTACAATCTTAATTTGTTTAGCTGAGGGGTTATGAAGTTCATATTCTTTCCTAGTGTTATAGTTCGAAGGTGATCGCAATAACTCCCTTAATATGATGTCGCAGACCAAAATGTTAACTTCTTCCTCTAGTTTGAACTTGGTCAACACGCTGCGTAAGCAACCAAAAATATTTGATGTGCTTAAAGGGAAGACAGTTGATAATAGAAAAATAACCAGATGGTTGAAAAACATTCCATCAGGCAAGGTCAGTTAGGCCTAAAATCCTTGGATTCTGTGGCTGTGTTCCAAGCCCTTGAGGCAAATCAGGGAAGTTCGGCCTCTCAGTCCAGTGTCGTTCGTCACCTTCACGACCTCAACAAAAGCATCCCATCTGCCAAATTGTGTCTCCTGTTACCAGAATATTGCAAAACTTTTGACTTAATCTAGTCTTCTTAGCAGTAGTTACACTAAGACATCTATGTTAATACTTCAGAGGAAGAATCGAGATAATCCAGACCACAGTACGTTAAAATCACCTAGAATACTGAAAAGAGTCATGGAGACCTGAGAAATCTTAGTCATTCAGACCCCAGTTAAAAAAAACAATCTAAACTTGTGTGAAAATCTCACAATAATAATAATTATTATATTATTATTATTATTATTATTATTATTATTATTATTATTTAAATATTAATACACGTGTTCCTTAATTGTACGACCGTTATTACCTTGCAACACCTCTGGTTAAAAATAATTCCAAGATGAAATGCAAAGATATAAATCCTGACTATTTGGTGTTACTTATCCGCTGAAATCTTATTTATCATGAATGTCCTCATTCTTATTTAATAATGGACTATTCCGTTTTTATTATGAAGAAAAAAGGGAGAAAGGGGACATGCTACAGAGAAACAATATAATAAGAAATAAAGAAATTAAGTGAAAGATTGTGAGAGCGCGGAAGCAATAGCGGTAATCTCTTTCAATAGAACATAATGAAAATATGAAAACAATGAAAAGAGAGAGGGGGGGAATTAAATCAAGATTATTATACTTTTTTATATGGAAGTATTTCGCAATATTAAACATATAAAACGTTGTAATAATCACATTATCACACTGTGATAAATACACAGGTCTTGCTAGCATCAGCTCATCACTTTACTACACATATCCCTGTGCTATTCATGCACTGAATTGGTGAGGGCCGGTATTGAACCCGGAGCCTTGTGGTTCCTAGGTCGCTTTACCGACTATAATATAACTGTAAATTAAGTATAGTCACTTGAAGTTTTAATTATTCACTAAGCATGAGTATCAGTTACTTAAAACCATATTAGTAAAGTCGGTATCAGCCATAACAAAGGAAGCCTATACCCTTTTCCCTAGTTCCACACCTACAATCAGCTCATTACTTTACCGTACAGATCCTTGTGTTACTTATCCACTGAGTCGGTGAGAGCAAGTATCGAACGCGGAATCTTGTGGTTCCTAGTCGGACGCTCTAAACCATATAATAGTGTGCAAATGAATGATAACTATCAAACAGAAATAGTTGATACCATATGATTAATATTATTACTAGTACAAAATAAAAAACACCCTCCGGGCGATGTAAAATAATTTTTTTGAAAATATTGCCTGAGAGGTGGGAGTAAAAAAAATTCAATGTCAGCGAGTTTGTACCCTAAGTAAGTAAAATCATCAAATTCATTAAAGGATTAAAAAATAAAACAATTTGAAATGTAAACTTTAAATATGTATTAAAATAAAACAAACTATATATAGATATATAATACCAGTCATGTATTTATTAAAACTTATTTAAAAAAAACAATGAGGACTGACTAATGTTGCATGTTCAAATTTTGAGTGTATTTATGTTATGACAATTTTGGGTAATGTGTCGTAAGCAGTGCGTAATTTTTGTTACAGACAAAAACCGGAAGCGAATCTCCATTATTAACAGAGATTAGATAGATTTGCTTGAAACCTTATCTGTGAGCCAATTATTTTGTTGTATATCCTCAGGTCCTGATAGTATGTTACATGTTAGTAGTCATACTAAGACTTATACATTAATTGTTAATTTTGGTAATATCGAAGCAGCAGCATTTTTCTTTGTAGTCGTAATTCTTCGAATTATTATTGATGCTTTGCTGTAGTCATTCTGCATCTGTAGAATTAGTTAAAAGATGAAAGACATTAAAAAAGGAAACTAGTTGTTTGTCGGCTTAAAATCTTCAAAGAATTGAACTGTTAAGAGACGCAACAGAAAGACGATGAAAAAGAGAGAGAGAGAGAAAGAAAGAGAGAAGAGAGAGAGAGAGAGAGAGAGAATACACACAGAAAGACGATGAGAGAGAGAGAGAAAGAAAGAGAGAAGAGAGAGAGAGAGAGAGAGAGAGAGAGAGAGAGAGAGAGAGAGAGAGAGAGAGAGAGAGAATGACACACAGAATGATAAAAAGAGAGAGAGGGGGAGAAGGGTGCCATAAACAAAACAAAAAAAAGTTACCTCGCAAAAAATGGCAAATTTGATTCCCTGCAATTTCAAATAGTAACAAATTATTTAATAAAAAGAAATACATTTAAAACAAAAAAAATGTCTTTTGTCCGATGTGAACTGTGACACAACGGGAAACCCAAAATAATCTGAAAGAAATTGAGATTAAAGAAAAGAAGGTAAAGAAGTCTTTTAAATTTATAATTAAAGAATTCGACACAGGACGCCGAATCGCGGAAATGTGTTTGCCGGAAGGAAGAGTCAGGGGGTGTCAGGATACCTTTGTTTCTTTGTGGCAATGCAATTTCAATGCACCATGCACTTCTTTTCCTGAACATGTTTTATCCTTTATTGAAAGTTCAAAAGGTGAGTTTTTTGAAGGTCACCACATCTTCAGTAATTATTATTTTCAGTAATAAATTCTTTGAAATATTGAAAACCGAATTAATTTTTTATTGAGAAAAACTCGAAAAGTCAGGTTATATTGCTTCAGTAGACATTGGGTATGGTTGGTAAAAAGGAAATAATGCGTGGGTATCGAAGGATTTGTTTTGTAAAGAGGAAATATGAGAACAAGAAACAATATTTGGAATACATTTTAAAATCAAATGTGGGAATAGAAGTATTGGGTATAAGCAAAGCAAGAATGAAAAGAAGGTACCTATGCAAAATGCATAAAAGTCAAGCACACACACACACACACACACACACACACACACACACACATATATATATATATATATATATATATATATATATGTGTGTGTGTGTGTGTGTGTGTGTGTCTGTGTATGTAAATTGAAAATGGAAGTGAATCCGATGGTATGTTGAAAAGAAATAAAAGTATTGAATGGATAAAATAGGATTATTTAATTAATTTAACTTACACATGTTTCGGTCAGGAGTTCATCCATGTGTACATTACTCTATCTATTATTATTTTTAAATGACAGCCATCTTCTCTCCGTTTCAAAATCTATATTTTTTCTATTATTATTGTTTTATTTCATTTGTTATTTAAAAATAATATGGGAGTAATGTACACATGGATAAACTCCTGACCGAAACACGTGTAAGTTAAATCAATTAAAATAATCCTGTTTCATCCATTGAATACTTTCTTTCCTTTATTTCTCTTTTTCAACATATATATATATATATATATATATATATATATATATATATATATATATATATATATATATATATATATATTAATACGCTTGTTCCAAAACCTTGCATCCGTTATCACCCTGCAACACTCTCTGGTTAAACATGACACCTTCCTCATTGTCCAAGATGCAATGCAAAAATGTAAATACAAATTATCTGATGTCGCTTAATCGCATATTTCTTATTTGTCCATTTAATTTTTTTGTTTTTTTAATCCCCATTAGGTGCTTAAAATTTTTTTAAATACTCCGTATTAACCTTTACTACAGAATTTAACATTAACAAACATCCCTTCCTTGATGTACTCAACGACACTAGTGACAATAACAAATTCCTATTATTATACAGACACCGTGATGGCGCGCAGTTAAGGTAACCGCTTCTAGTATATTATAAAGCTGTTCTGCAATAATTCTATTTTCATGAAATAAATAATTGTAAGTTTTATATAAAGTGATGAAGAAATAAACCATAGATAGAGAAGTCAAAACACAATTTTGATTTGATAATTAAACAAAACAATCATGTTGTGACCCACTTCGGGTCGGGGAGGTACTGTCGCGTCCCCAGGGCGTTAAATCTGTCGAAATCGACGTTTCATTAACATTATCCAAATTCATTCAGAATTTTAATTACCAGAGGACGCCTTTATTGTTTGTATTTATTTGCTCTGGGCGCCACTAATTTGATGTATGTTTCTGACATGGAGGGCTAGAATATTACATAATAAACCAGTATTTCAGGAAAGATATGGACGTAAGTAAAAAAAAAGAATAAAAAAAAAAAAAAAACAAGGGTAAGTACTTTGGAGTTAGGAGACTGAAAAATATATACAATTGATATATACATATGATTTATAGCAAAGAACTTTGGCGGTTATCAAGTTCGATCCATTTTGGTCCGCCATCTTGCCCTTGGCTAGCTTAGTGGTTATTAAAAGAATGCAAGCGAAGCTGGATATAATATTTGGTTTTATTGAATTGTGTCAGCTTTATAAAAATTAGAACAAGACAGATTTCATTTGTTTAGAATAAATAACTTCTTACATATCTAATCATAATTTTCATACACTTGTATTGTTTCAAATGTTCCTATCTAATACAAGTAATTTGCACACATTGAGTCGTTTCAAATATACGTATCTAATACAAATGATTTTCATGGGTGTATTGGATCAAGTATTTGTATCTAATACAAATTATTTTGCACGCAGTTGTATTGGTTCAAGTATTCCCAATACAAATAATGTGCACAGTTGTATGGTTTCAAGTAATTCTATCAAATACAAATGATTTGCACACAGTTGTATGGTTTCAAGTAATTCTATCAAATACAAATAATTTGCACACAGTTCTATGCTTTCGAGTATTCCTATCTAACATAAAAATTTGCATATAGTTGTATGGTTTCAATTATTTGGAAATTATTTGACACCCCCTTAAATTTGAGTATAAACTTGTTTCCCCCAATGTAATGCTTTCAATTAAGTCTCTTACATATGTAATGACAATATTGTATATATATATATTTACCAACTCCTCCGCACGAGCAGGATACGACACAAGGTCAATTTCTTAGTGGAGATCAACAGGTTTGAGTTCAGAGTTTTCCTTCTCCTAGACTGGTTACCTAGCCATGGTTAAAGAACCCAGTCTGCCCTGCTATTTACCCATAGCTGAAGGGAGAATAGGATTCATAGCTTTCCCAAGGGTATTAGCGCTAAGTGAAATGCGATTACCACGTCCAGGATTTGAACGGGGCGACGAGTCCATTTCCCATGACTTTAACCATTACACTACGCGCTTCCATGACAATATTGTTATAGGTCTGGTAACATTAATGCTGTTTGGAGAATGAACGATTGAGCTAAGAAACTGCGACTGAACTCATGGGTAATCGCCTGAAGATGACTTATTTTAAGGTAATTAAAATAATTTAAAAAAAAACAACTAAAACCGAGCCCTGGGTTACAGTGTCCTGAACGTTGTGTTTATACATAATAAAGACGAGGACAACAGTTCGAAATATCATAATTATTCCTATCAAGCCTCATCTCATAAATAAGTAAAGTAAAGTTGTCGGGGCGGCCTAATGTCGGTATCAGCCGGACAGCGAAGGGGTCTATCCCCTTTTCAATAGCGCTAGTCCAATGATGTTGTTTTTGAGCTTCTGGGATGGAGCGCCACACCTACCATCAGCTGCTCACTTTACCACAGAGAGCCCTGTGCTAGTCATACCCTGAGTTGGCGTGGGCCGGCATCGAACCAGGAACCTTGTGCTTCCTAGCCAAACACGCTACGACTGAGCTAAACCGGTCCTTCTCATAAATAATGTTAAAAATAGATGAATGAACTTAAAGTAACAGCTAATAGTTTTAAAAGTAAACTGTTTTACCATTCTCGGTGTTGGTTTACAGACAAAACAAAAGATTGTAGGAATTTTTCAGAGTAAACATTTGACACGTGCGAGAGCCGCTGCCAGCGCCTTACACAGTGGTGCTAGAATCGCTGACAGTGGTTCAAAAGAGGGCAGCGAAGAGTTCAAATCAATCAGTTAATGTATGAATAACTTTTCAATCAATTATATATTAATGTTATTATATAGACAAGCAGAAAAAACACCCTCCAGTCCGTGTAAATTTTTTTTTTTAAGATACTGCCTAAGGAGGGGTGCAAGTTACAAAATTCAATGTTAAAATATACAATGGTGTATATCATAAGTAATTGAAATGATTGAATTTATTAATGAAAAAAAAAACAATTTGAAATGTAAACTTAGTTCTGTTCCCCTCAAATAAAATGTTGCGTCCATCTATTAATTATTCATTGAATAATTATTTTGAATATTTTACACATAGATTTTACACAAAATCCTATGTATTTAATTGAAAACATTTTGATTAACCTCTTGTTACTGAAAAGAGGGCAAGAGTAAAAAAAAAATAATCTTAAAACTAATCCCAGGATTGTTCTTTATTCTATGTATTGACTATTTTGAGTATTGTGACGCAATCAGTGACGTACTTTCGGTTAAAGATAATGGAGACAGATAAATCTCGTGTATCCCGT
Source organism: Doryteuthis pealeii (assembly GCA_023376005.1). NCBI lineage: Eukaryota > Metazoa > Mollusca > Cephalopoda > Myopsida > Loliginidae > Doryteuthis > Doryteuthis pealeii. The sequence continues at coordinate 49,283,378 of CM042141.1, read as the reverse complement.
TAGCATCCCTCTTTTAAGGGCGCCTGTGACACTGAACAATAAACCAAGCCCTGTCCATTTAAATCAAGGAGCAGGTGTTGCCTGGAGTATGTCTCCCTAATATTTACACTTATATATCTTACAGACAGGGAGCCGAAGCTCCTATGTCAAGGTTAGTATATAATATATATTAGTACATATCATAATTATGTACCTTAAGAACATGTTAGTATGTATCATTATTATATCTTAGATAGATTTCTATGATAAAGCTTATTTCTTGTTTATCAAAAATGTGTTCATTTCATTGAGAACTTTACCCGAAAGCTTATTTTTAAGTAAGTAGACGATTTCCGACAATGTTAATCTAAGCATATTAAAAAATATGCGTTTATGTCATTTAGAAAATTAATAGAGATACTAGCAGGACCTGAGGATATACCACAATATGCTAATTGAATTATTAAAAAGTTTCATATATTTACTTAAGAGCTATTTTTAAATAGTTCAATATGGAAAAAGTATTATGATCTTGATTTATCTCTCCGTCTCTCTTTCTTTTCTTTCTTTCCTTCTTTTCATTATGTTCAATTGAAACAGATAAGCATTAAATCTTCCGCGCTCTTAAACCATTTTTCTATCTTTCCCCTACTCTATTTCTTTCTTTCTTTCTTATTATAGTCTTTCTGTGTAGTGTGTTTCTTTTCTTCCCTTTCAAAGAAAGATGAATTCGGTGGATAATATTGGAAAGTTCATAGGACGTTTCTTCGGACGTTTCTCGTTCTTCCTCGTAACCAGTTCAGTGATAAGTAATGGGGGATGCTATTTTAAAGCTTCTCGCCATGGTAACAGTTCTTTTAAATGACGGTGAATGGGCCCTTTTCAAGTAGACTATTTGGTCTTAGTGCCTTCTGTAGTGTGCTATTGCGGACACAATGCCTTCGAAAGTGTGCTGTGAAAAAATGCCTCCGTCCAGGTCAACGGTCCATAGAAGTAAGCCCTGTTTTGGGCTAAGTGATAAGTGAAGTTTAGGGACCGCTATTTACGCGACTACCTCAGTGGGTGCTCCATGATAAGTAAAGTTTTTGGTTTTGGCGCTAACGTACGATGTCGGCGATTCGCCCCCTAGCGGCAGGGGAGATACTTAACTATGGAATTTCCAATAATAAGCAACATCAGATAATCAGGATTTAATGTTTTTCATTTCATCATGGAGGACGATCTTATTTTTAACCAGAGAATGTAAGAAGATGATAACGTTTGTACAATCAAGGAACACTAGTATTAATATACACATGATTGTGTTGCTGGAATTAGAGCCTAGCCTGTGTGCTATACACGTATTAAGGTGTTTTTGATCGTTGGTGGATGGTCCGATTTAATAATTATAGATTTGTTGGGTTTTCTGTATGGTTGCCACGATATTGTAAAAAATATATTTTTGGAATGACCAGATTATAAATATGAATAAAAAATAATTGTTTTTTTTTCCTTTGTGTAAGTGTCTCCCGCACCCACATCATACGAAAAATATTCTCTTACCTTAGATTATGGATATATCGTCAAATTTTCTCACATTTTTTGTTTGATGTTTACGATCTGTACGGTTAAGGAACATGAGTATTAATATATAGAATATTAGAAATTATGTAATTTCAAAATTTTTATCAATATTACTGTCTTTGTTCAGTGTAATATCTGTCCATTCAGTTCAGAAGAGTAGTTCTCAGTATAAATGCCTAGGGTCAGAGCTCAGCAGACGATGCGCTGGGATCAAAATATAGTACAAGTTCATTTATAGCGTTGTGGCATTCCACTGAAAGGAGTTTTTTTTTAAATAGCAATAATTCTATACTTATCTTCTTACTATTTAAAAATTATCTTGCTGAATTTCGTTGGGTCTCTGCTAATCAGGATCGGAGTATCTGTTCCGTTGGTGAGTCTGTTGTTGGGCTGGATGGCATTCTCGCTATTATTCGAGGAGTTTGGAACTACTTGAAAATCTCTTGAGGATGTCTCGGCGTGTGTCATTGCATAGTTCATAAAAACAAACACAAGACACTCTTGCTTTTTTTCTGAGCTCATTTATTTTATCTCAAGTAAAAATGCCTTGGAGGACAGACACGCAATATGCGTCTGTTCTATTCAAACACTCAAAACTTATACTGCCAACTAATCACTCTCTATTGCTCTCATTCTCTTCCTTGCCGTGTCGGCATCTATCAACCAATCAGATATCGACAGGAAGTCTTTCTGTCATCATCCCCAACATTCTAGTAACTTTTCACTATTACCTACAGATATTACTTTTACTTTCGGATGGACAAGTCATTGTGTCCTTGTGGTGGTGGCAAAAAGCGAAATGAACTTAGTCCTGGTACAAACTGATACGCATAGACATGACTGAAACATTCGTGATAATTGTTCTTGTCTAAACGTATAAATGTGTGCCGCCAAGTTTTCTGACTAATTGTAAGAATTGTTTAAATTAAATATCACGTCAGTATGTATAATCTGTATTTTTAATTATTACTTTTAAAATGTTTCATTTGACTTCTAGTTTTTATTTTTACTTTGAAGTGAATCATTTAATTTCTTTATTTTTGATTTCTTAAATTTTCCATTTAATTTCCGTATTTCGATTTACTTTTTAAAATCTTTTATTTAATTTCCTTGTTTGTTAATTTTTAAAATCTTATTTAATTTCCTTATTTGTTAATTTTAAAAATCTTTATTTAATTTCCTTTTTTGTTAATTTTTCAAATCTTTTATTTAATTTCCTTATTTGTTAATTTTTAAATCTTTTATTAATTTCCTTTTTTGTTAATTTTAAATCTTTTATTTAATTTCCTTATTTGTTAATTTTAAAAATCTTTTATTTAATATCCTTTTTTGTTAATTTTAAAAATCTTTATTTAATTTCCTTATTTGTTAATTTTAAAAATCTTTTATTTAATTTCCTTTTTTGTTAATTTTTAAAATCTTTTATTTAAATTCCTTATTTGTTAATTTTTAAAATCTTTTATTTAATTTCCTTATTTGTTAATTTTTTAAAATCTTACATTCAATTTCCTTATTCTTTAATTTTAAAAATCTTTCATTCAATTTCCTTATTTTTTTATTTTTGAATTTAATTTCCTTGTTGTAATATGTAAAATTCCATTATTTAATTTCTCTTATTTTAATCTTTATTTTCTATTATTGACTTATTTCAATATTTCATTTAATTTCCTCTTTTTTTTTTTACATATTTCAATATAAAAAATAATTTCCCTATAATATGATATGCGCATATTATTAAATAGACTCTGCTCATCAGTACCAGATCCGGTGCGAGAAACCTGTCTGTTTGTAACCGAAACTACACCAACAATGACGTCACAATTTCCTTAGTTATTTACTAATCATTATCTAATTTTAAATAGCAATTTTATTTCTAAAGGACGTATCTCTTAAAATCTGATTTTCATTTGCCTCAAAACCACCCATGTTACTAATGCATTCAAAATCCTCCAATGTGTGTTATATATCAAGAAATAATGGTTAATTTACATACTGATTTATACATACAAATCTAGGTTAATTACTTGGTGTTATTGATTTCTAATATTATTGTTTATTTTCAAACATATTAAACGTAATCTTATATATTATATTATATTTATATAGAAATCAATTAGACATATGAATAAATTACGCTTATTCTGATCTTATTCTATTTATTTCCTATCGTTAGTCTTTCTAATTCAATATATATAATTATATAAAAACTTAAATACTTACGCCCGGCGAAGGGTGCATATTTTTACTAGTATACTGAATAAAAAAATATCTGGACATCTATCAGTTGCGTAGTTGTCACTGAGCTCGTCTAAAAGTCGTAACTAATGTCTAGTGATTTCGACCCTCAATAGGTGCCCTACATTTTGCTTTCGTGCAGGTAATCCTTACAAAAACGTACCTTTTCCCCATTTTTCCAAAAGTGCATTAATATATTAGCACTTGCAACGGTGAGTTGAACTTAGTTCAATGGTTCCATTTTCAGAATTAACGTTTTTATGAAGAGAAATATTCACTAAATAGACTGAAGACGTTCAACTGTGAAATGGTATTAACGACTGAGATGCTAAACTAGATGTTTAGCCCGGAGCGTTTTTACGTTCTTCCTTGAGGGTAGAAACGGAGAGAGCATAGAATATCTGAAAAGAATGTAGGGGGTAAATGAGGTTAGATATTCGAGGGCAAAACGAGGATGTCAGGGAGGCTAAAATCTGACCCAGTCGATCTCTGTGTCGATGTCGGGCATGACATTAAGCGACAAAGCTGCAAGGCAGAAGGAAGTATGCAGGCTGCCAAAAATTCAGGCACTCTCACATTAAAGTAAAAGACTTTTCTTTGTTTGACTGTGAATCGCTTTTACCTTAATTAAGTCAAGAAGACTGCAACATTACTCGTATAAAGTAGTCCTCTTTCTTTTTCACCGAATTTGTTTTCTGTGACTTAGTTTTCTGTGGTTTCAATTACTCGCAGTTACACAACAGGATTTTTTTTTAAATCATAGATTTTTCTACAAGATGATCCAAAGCGAAACTATTATATATTGTAGACATAGGAAGAGCCGCTCACTAAGATATTAATAGAACTAACAAGAATACGCGCACTGCGGGCGTAAGTATTTCAGTTCTAACCTACTCAAATATATTACATTAGAAAAACTGACGAAATTAAATAATACATTTGAAAAGATTACACTTATTTCAATTATATATTAATTGGTTTCTATTTAAAATCATTCATACGATTGATTTTAATACGTTGGAAAATAAAACAATGATATCAAAGATCAATAACACCAAGTAATTATTTATTAAACCCAGTATGCAAATTAGCCACACCAGATATTTGTAAACCTTTATTTCCCAGTGAAATATAAGATATATTGCAGTATTTTAAACGTACTAATATGGGTTGTTTTGAGATTTATCTAATCCAGATTTTCTAAGAGATATCATAAATAAATAAGATTTATTCTATGTATTAAAGATTTTGATTCTAATACTCATTGATAAACTTACGCAATTTCTAAGGCTACTGTGGCATAATTACTGACGAAGTTTCGGTTACAGAGAGTCACTAAATCTCCATTATAATAAGATTACAATATTAAATTTTAACTGGATAATTTTTTTTTTGAATAGTTATTAATTTTAAGTAAGACAAATACTGAAAAGAACAGTGAGAAACGATAAATTGTAATATCAAACAAGTAAAATATAATTAGAATTAAATTCTCTGTTTTTACTGTCTATGAATTAGAATTAAGTTAATAACAATATAAAAATTAAACTAACAATTAAATAATCGAATAGAATAAGCTTCATGCGGTAATTGGAAAATATTACATAGCGTCAAACCGTTGAAGAGATGTTTATCTCAGTTTAACTTAGTTTAGTTAAGGGTAGGGTTTTGATGAAATCATTGGGTGGAAACCATGGTAGACCCTTAACTCATTTCCACTACGCTCTTACTAATATATATATATATATATATATATATATATATATATATATATATATATATATATATATTATTTGTGAATAAAAGGCTTTAAATACCATGGATATCGTGATTATTGACCATTTCCACTCGTGAGTATGTCCACGAGCTTCTACAGACCACTGATATCTTTTATTTAAAACAAAATATATCAGTGGTCTGAAGAAGCTCGTGGGCATACTTACGAGTGGAAATGATCAATAATCACGATACCCATGGTATTTAAAGCCTTTTATTCACAAATAACTTTGTTCTATTTACAATAATTAAAGATCGAGCTCTCATACGGAACCTGAACTCTACAACAAACTACTGATAGATAATTAGGACCAGCCTAGAATCACCTTGTACCAAGAAACTTGGTACCGCACCAAAGTATATATATATATATATATATATATATATATATATATATATATATATATATATATATATATTATGACCACAATATTACTCGTTTTCTGTGACTTAGATTGCCGCGGTTTTCATTGCTCGTAGTTATCCACCAGGATTAAACAATTCATAGATTTTGATCCCAAAGATTATTGACGCAAGAAATTGGCATATGCTACAGAAAAACAGTTCTAAGAAGAAATGAACCGATGTAATCCGAGGAGAAATATGTGGTTTCTAAAATCTAAGAAATAAATCTCTATTTTTCACGTAGTTATTATTACATCATATTGTCATCTTTGCGAATATTCTATCATTTGCTATTGTTATTTATCTCTGGTAAATTGTCAATTGAATAAAACTTCTGTATGTTCTTATTGGTAAATATAGAGATTTAATAAGTTCATCTTAGTGTGAATCCATGATATTAATATGAATCATCCAGTGAGGGTCGAACTCAATACACAGTGAAATGGTTTTGCTTAAGTTACTTGGTAAGGAGTAAATTATTTAGTAAGCCTTTGTTTGAAATTGTGGATGGGTGAAGAGGAAGAGTTAACCGAACAGACATCGGAATATGCGAGTCGAGTTCAAATTTTGCAGATGCATTTTTGTTAAGTTCACACTGATACATTTGAAGTGAATCATTTATTTTCTTTATTTTTGATTTCTTAAATTTTCCATTTATTTTCCGTATTTTGATTTACTTTTTAAAATCTTTTATTTAATTTCCTTATTTGTTAATTTTTTAAATATTTTATATAATTTCCTTATTTGTTAATTTTCACATTCTTTTATTTAATTTCTTTTTTTTTTTTGTATTCGTTAATTGCATAGATTTGTATCTCCCCCAACCTTATGTAAAATATCCCATTGCAGAGTTGGCTTTCTAATTCACTTGCTCCTAAAAGCGAAGACCCATCCTAGATGCATTGTGGTTGTAGCTCTGTGGCTCACAGGGAGTTTTAGTTTAGATTATCTTAGGGTGGAAGAAAACCGCAAACGTATGTCACCTGTGAGAATAAACCAAATGAAAAAAAAAAAACTTCAAAACTCTTGTGTAATCTTGTGCTAATAAATAATTTTTTGTTGCTCCTCCTGACATGTTTGGAATGATAGGGGTACAGAAACAATGACATCATAGTTTGAATAATCTCTTCAAAAGTTTTTCGACGTATTGTTTGATCAACAGCCAAACTGTTCAAAATCAATTCCCAGGTTGGGCCATTGTTGTGCTTGGAAACACAGGGAACACCAGAAGAAGGCCGGTGGATACAACGGCTGAAACCTCGTGATTTTACTTACCACATTAAAGATGAGGACAATAGTCCGAAAAACCAGAATTATACACTACTGTATTGCTTCAATACATGAATTCTCTGACATTAACACTATTATAAATATCAACACTTGTTTGATCAACAGCCAAAGTATTCAAAAGGATTTGCCAGGTCGGGTCAGTGTTATGCTCGGATAGATAGGAAACACCAGAGAAAGGCCGGAGTATACAATGGCCGAAACGTTGTAATTAAACAAACTGCTATAAAGATGAGGACAACAGTCCACAAAATTAAAATTATTCAGTAGTGTTGTGATTCAATAGATCAATGTTCCAACACTAACGTTATTATCATTGCATATTCATATTTAATTCAGAATTGACTACCTAAAACTAAACTCGTTGCAATTACTTGACATTTTCCTGTATATGTAGAATAGGATAGGTGATTTTTAAAAACCTTTTTACAATATAAAATTACACGAAACACCAAAAGTTGTGTATGGAGCTGATACCAAAAATTAGATCTTGAACTTTACTAATTTTTGAGAAAATGGCATTAAAATCGTAGACAAAAATGCACTGAAAAATCCTCATTTTTTTTAATTTGAACTTTAGTTATAATTTCGTCATTTTAATTTCATTTTGATTAAATAAAATGACAGCATTCCTTAGTTTAAATACTGAAATTGTTAGATTTTCCTATTAACCTTTTGGCCAAATAATTTTTATTGCATTTTTTCTACGATCTACGATGGCATTTCCTTAAAAATTGGTAAAAGTCGAAGATCTAATTTTTGGTATTAGTTCTTAATAGACCAATACACAACTTTCGCTAATTCATGTAATTCGATATTTTTCAAAAAAGTGAAAAATCGACCTACCCTAATGTAGAAGTAGCAATCTTGGTATCTATTTTATAGAAGATTATTTAGTTACCCACTTAAAAAGAATCTTATCATCTCTTTGATTAATGCCTGAAACTGTTGGATTTATGTCTTGTTTTTTTTTTATGTTAAGTGTTGCACGCCCTTACCCTCGGGTTCATTTCAAGCAGCGCCACCTTTGCAGTTTACTGGGTTGATCTTGTGCCCCGAGGGCTTCAATTCTTTCCGGAAGTCGATGTCTATCAATTATGTATCATCAGATGAATTATGATAAGCACTGATAATAATTTGAAATTGATACTCTAGCTGTACATTGCCTTTCATTACTTTATAACATTTTTATCTCGTTCTACACTTGCTGCACTGGAGTGATATCAGTAAAAGGTTTTAAAGTTTCCGCAGATAAAATTACCAACCCAGAAAACCGCGAAAATTCAGCCTCTCCTGAATTGCGAATTGGTGCTTACTCTACTGTTTTAACAAAATGTCATTAACGTGAAATCTTCCGCTTTTGTATAAAGAGATAATTTTGGTAATTGCCTGGCTCCACGATTGCATGCAAAATGAACCCGACCACCCACAGTAAATGGTGACGTTGAATTTTAATCAAATATCAATTTCTGAATTGTCTTACTTAAGGCAAAAGAGACACCTCCACAATCGATGGTAAGCTTCTAAAGCCAGTTGAACAATTCACATTATATCTCATCCACGGAAAGCGATGTTAATACACACACAAGGAAGGCATGCTCTGCTATAAACAGCTAAACCGTTATATAGAAATAAGATCTGACGGACAAGCTAAAGCAACGATTCTTCCAAGCCGTAGTTGTATCAGTGCTACTGTACGGCCGCACCACTTGGACCCTAACGATGCACCTAGAGAATAAACTAGATGGGAGCTGTACAAGAAAGCTGCATGCACTCTTAAACAAATCGTTGAAACAACACCCAACAAGAAAGCAGCTATAACCATCCGAGCGAGACGAACAAGACATGCTAGACACTGCTGGAGACGAAAGGACGAATTCCTATACGACATCCTCCTGTGCAAGCTAGCACATGAATATGCGAGTGCGGGCCGTTCAACAAGGACCTATATAAACCAGCTCTGTGCGGATGCTGGATGCTCCCGAGGACAATGAATTATAGGGAAGGTGGGTTAGAGATTGACATGGATATCCGTGCTGATTGTGCGACATGAGGATTTAAGTCAGTGGCTTCCATTAATCTTTTTCGAATATCCTTACCTTTAGTGTATAAATAATGTATTCCTTTTTTTCTTTCTTTCTACTTTTATCTAATGGCATATCATTCTTCGTGGGTTATTTAGCACCAAATACATCCTTATACCCATAACTGGGAGGATAGTAGGCTTCATAACATTTTCAAGTGTATTATTCCACAAATGACCGTTAATAGCACGACTAGAGATCGAACTCGCTAACTACAATGTTGCATTCTAGAATATTAGCCATTGCGTCACTAAACTTCACCAACATTGTATGTTTGTAATTTAAATTTAATATATATATATATATATATATATATATATATATATATATATATGCGTGTTTCCCCTTGATAATCAAAATCTCGGCGGGGAGAGAGAGCATGTACTTGACCGACCATCCCGGCTATGGGTCTAATAGACATCATCAATATCCATGAAAATCTCTCACCAACGTTTAAACGCAGTTTAATAGATTAGAATTCAGTTTTCCTTCTACTAAAGATGTTAAAGAGCCACCTCAGGCCTACTATTTACGCATTGATGGAGGGAGAATATTTGGATTCATACATTTCCAAAGAGTATTAGCGCTGTTAAATTTAAACAACCTCGTCCAGTATTTGAACTCGGTTCGTCGTGTCCATTTTCTATGACTGTTTTACTAATACACAAATCTCAGTTATTCCATGTCGCCAAGTATATCTACAAGAGAGAGGGAGAAGAGAGAGGGGAATAGAGAGAGAGAGAGAGAGAGGGGGGGAATAGAGAGAGAGATGGGGGAATAGAGAGAGAGAGAGAGAATGGGGAAGAGAGAGAGAGAGAAGAAGAGAGAGAGAGAGAGAGAGATGGGGAATAGAGAGAGAGAGAGAGAGAGAGAGAGAGAGAGAGAGAAAGATGGGGGAATAGAAGATATATAGAGATACAAAGATGGGGAAAAGAGAGATATATAGAGATACAAAGATGGGGGAATAGAGAATATGATAAGAGATACAAAGATGGGGGAATAGAGTGACAGAGGGAAAGTTAAAGGGATAGATAGAGAGACTGAAGGGAAGAGAAATATAGAGGAAGAGAGAGTGACTGATAGGTAGAGGGGAAGAGAGATAGAAAGACACAGACAGACAGAAGCAGAGAGAAAGTGAAAGAGACAGGGAGAGAGAAAGAGTGTGTGTGTGTGTGAGAGATAGGGGAGATTGGGTCTTGATTAAGTTTTGAATTCATGGGAACTTCTTTCATATTTTACTCTTGAATACCCATGAGCACATTAAATTACGATTGCCAGTAATTATTAAAATTTTTGGGAAAAAACCCGTGGCGCCCCTTAGAGCTATCTGCATCACCCCGGGGAGCCATGACGTACACTCTGGGAAATAAATTGTTAAAGGCATTCTTTACAAAGTTGACTTGTTTTTCTCTCTTTTTTTTTAACAAAGAAATTGTTTTAACAATTTGTTCTCTGCTCTTGTTCTTCTGACAGGTTTGTTTTGTGTATCATTTAAAGTTTTCAAACGAATAGCCAAGTTATGAAAGCACCATCACATTGTAAGAACAATGCGTAAAATATGTATTTTACTACACATAAAGTCACTGTGCAAGGTAATTGCCTTCACACACACACACACACACACACACACACATATATATATAATATATATATATATATATATGGTATTTGTGGAAAAGGTGACTTAGCGGCGAAAATGGTTAGTTGATGCAAGTTTCACAATGATAAGACAGCGATTTAACAAATATAAAGTGCTCAATACGTTAGTAGAGCAAATTATCGCGAAAAATACACACGTAAAATCGACTGCAATTAATCAATATCTTGATTAATCCAGTGAATTTAACCCTGAAGATCCTTTTGGTGAAACTCGAGTAGGTTATTACCGTGTACCTTTATGACTATATATATATATGTGTGTGTATAATTTGATATTGATTTAGCACACCATATTATCAATAAGTAAATAGAGCTCAATATATTGAATAGAGCATGTATGTCTAATTAAGGTTGGCGTGGACATAAAGTCAACTGCACTTGGTTACTAACATTCTTGGCTGTGCGATTCTGAAAGCATGTAATTTTCAATTGAAATGCCGTTAAAACCAGCCAATCGATCCACAAATTACCAGTAAAAATTAAATATATAATCTAGTATCTAATACTGAAGACTTTTTCCTCGATTTCCCTTTTTAATCAGTATTATCTGCGTTATTCGGACTATTGTCCTCTTCTTCATTGTTATCTGTACAAGGTTTCGGCCGATGTGCACTCCGGCCTTCTTCGGGAACCTTTTTTTCGAACTCGGGAATCATCACGGAACTCCCGATTACGACAAGAAGGTTCCCGAGTCCGAGAAGGTTCCCTGAGTCCTACAAGAAATACCTGAAGAAGGCCGGAGGCACATCGGCCGAAACGTTGTACAGATAACTATGAAGATCGGGACAATAGTCCGAAAAACGCAGATAATACTAATCATCAGACCTCGTCTCAAACATTCAGAGAAAACCCTTTTTAATATTCGCATAGCTGTAGCAGAGGGCCAGAAATATAGGGTATTCAAGGAAAACAGATCTCACTCGTAATCTTCTGCTCAAGAATCAGTTTATAACTTCTAACTAGTGTCAGTTTCCTCTTCTCTTTATTTCCACCATGTTTCGTCGTGACGTAACAGCAGCATTCTCGTTAATTAATCATGTATTTTCATAAACCTTTGTGCAACAGATTAAAAATGAAATTCAAAACATTAAAACAAAACTATAATATCAAGAAACAGAAACAAGACAAAAACGTTGGTAATATATCATCTTTGGTTCAATCATTTATTTTATTTTATTTTTTAAAATTCATTTTGTTTTTTTTTCTGTTTAGCGAAAGTCGCATAATATTTACCAGGGCATTATGATATACACTGTAGAACAATTGAATATTGCTTGCAATCATATTACATGCATCACACGCATGCACTCACACACGCACAGCCATTCAAAGGTACACGCACACATGCACACACTCTCTCTTGTTTACAAGACATTCGACCGTTCATACATTATCAAGAGGCATGCGAATATACATTATAATACCTGACACGTATACACAAAGGCGTTTATACATGTAGGCATATACAAATATACAAAAGGAAAAAATACGATTACATTCAAAGAACGAAATGTTGTTTAAATTTTCTTTTTAACATTCTTTGATCTTTGATTTCGTTTATTGTTTTTTTTTGTTTTTCTTTTGGTTTTGTGTGTGTTCATTTTTTGTTTCATTTTTGTTGTTATTTTTTCTTTCTTTTGTTCCCATCATTTCGGTCCTTTCACATTTATTGAAAAAAATATGGGTGCTGTATCTATAAGTACATAATGCTCAATATCATTGATAGAGCCTTTGTATCTAAGTTAAGGTAGCGTGGACATGGAGTCAACAGTGACTGGTTACTGACAGTTTCTCGCCTATGAGATCTTCAGACAACCTGAAAATTGCATAGGCAAAAAAACTTAAACTAACTTAACTTTATATATGTGTTTGCATATATATATATATATATATATATATATATATATATATATGTGTGTGTTTATATACATATATATATATACACACATATATATAATATATATATATATAACTCATTTTCATGGGGTTAGCCTATTATGGAATAATAAAAATCCATTTCCTTGTTTGATAATAAAGTTTGATCACCATGTTTCATGATTGAATTTTAACAGAGGCCAATATTTTCAATCTTTTTTTTTCTCTCTTTCTAATTATTTCCTTTGGATAATAATTAAATTTCTTATTTACTGTCATCAACACCACGATTAAACTTATCTTCATTGTCGTGAAATGTTTATTTTCGGAGGAGCGGGGTATAATACAGATATTCACTTGCAAAGAAAAAAATATTTTAAAAGCGGCAACTTGAATGTATTGTCAAATATATCTCAAGACATAATCTTTTAGAGGTTTTTTTAACATAAAAAAAAGATTCAAATGATTAGAAAGAAATGAAGTTATTTTTTAAAAATTTCACTCGATTTCTTTCGGGGGATGTATCGATCTGCTTTCAAACTACTCATTCTACACCACATCGCAGTGCAAACGCTTATTTTCATTTTTGCTCCTCTCTACCACATACACACGCCCAAACACAAACACCCTCTCATTCTCTCTCAGCCACACACACACACTCTCTCTCTCTCCTATGTATATACCATAAAGGCACACACAATACAAACTCATTTTCGCTTATCTCTTACCCCTACCCTCTCTCTGTCCCTTTCTTTCTCTTTCCCTCACTCACACATTCCCAGCCACAATCTTTCAATATATATACCATACACGGTCACACAGGCACTCACTCACGCAGGCATGCATGCATTAACACATTCTTTTTTCTATCTTTATTTTTGTTTTTATTTTTTGTTATGTTTTTTAGCATTATTTTTATTTTTGTTTTTGTTTTTAAAGAATTTTTTGGGACATATTTGTTCTGGTGTAATCACAGGAGTTATGCCTTGTATTCGAGACCAACCAGTATCTCATTGAATTAATTGAATAAAAAAATAAGCATTTTGATGTATTTTCCATCGTTTACTTTTCCAGAAAAAATTGCAAAAAAAAAAAGATTTTTTTTCATTAAAAAAAAAATCAGCATTAATGTGTGTAGGCTTCTGTATATAAATGTTAAATATTTTTATAATTTTAAAATTATGTTGACATTAGTTTTATAAATATGATTTTGTTTTTGTAATGTCTACTTTGATCAAATGGATGTGTTAAAAAAATTGCTGTTTTTGTTAATTGTTCATTGATTAATCCATAAATAAGCTGGGCTTTGTTTATTTCAAGCATATTCTGTAATACCAGCTTTTGTGAGATTTTTGTAATATCAGCTTTTCGTTATCCAATATGGATAGATAAAAATCCAAATATACATTCACTGCAGCATCAAGTGTGTATATTAATATTTAGTTACTAATAAAACAATGAACACTTTTAAAATTGTGTATGCGAACTTAGTGTATACATACACACTATTATATAAGAGTACGAAAATTTAAAACCCCTTCTGAATAAAGAGTACGAAAATTTAAAACCCCTTCTAAATAGTTGAATTTTGTTTTTGATTTGCTTCGAACACACAGATTAAAAGACATGACCAAGATCTGTATTGTTTATTATCATAATCGTTCAAAAAATCTTTAGCAAAGGCATATTTTATATTTGCTTAAACTGACGAATAATCTGATGGACTCTTAGAGAAAGCGTCTTTTCTTGGAATAAGTGATCTTAATAAAGATCTTGCTGGATGTACATAACCTAAACTTTGACTACAATGGATAAGGTTAATCTTTCAAAAGAAAAAATATTTTCGAAGATTTATTTCTAATTTAATGAACTCACGAGTGGAGACACACGGACCAATAAAGTGAGAACAGCTCAACGCTATAATTAACGGATATGGATTTAGATGTCAATTCCAAGGCAATTTGTCTGATTAGAAGCATTGCTTTAAAACCAATGGTAACAAAAAGCCAGGGAATTATAGATTATAATAATAAATATAACTCTTAAAACTGAAATTGAGCACTTCATTTTTCGTCCTCCAATATAAAAAAAAATCATATATATATATATATATATATATATGAGAATTTATTTGACTCTGGGTGTCATGCATTTGTGCATCCTGTCTGAAAAATGCATAACAGCCTGATACACAGAATAACAGAAATTCATATATAATATATGTAATATTTAAGAGAGAAGAAGAAAGGAAGAATAATTTCCTTCCGACGTTGGATCATCTCGGCATAACATATCGTACATGCCGTCAATCAGAAGAGGAATAAAAAGATAAACACCACTTCTAAGAGCATATACGTATTCATTCCTATTACTCTACAATTAGATGGTTTTAAATTGAAAGGGTTGCAAACTTTCGTACAAATAAAATTATATTTTTTTTAGCAGTGAGGCAAAAATGTAAGAAGTCTGTAGCTTAAATAATCTTTGAACTCTTTTAATCTTTTATTATGAAACTTTGAGTTTCAAGGCGTAGTCTCATCTAAGAAAAAAATGGGTGCAGGTCATGGAAATGTAGCTGAAGATTTTTAATACAAATACTGATGGCATATCTAGAAGAAATGATTGTATTAAAATAGCAATTTACAAAATAGAAATACAGCATTTTTTAACTGATAAACAGAAATCAAATTAAAAAAAGAACATCTAAGTATCTGGAGAGAATACACTAATATATTAATCTGTTGACTAACGAAGTAAAAGACATTCCTATCGTAGAGGAAGAAATAATTATATGAAAATACCAATTTACGTGATAGAAATACATTTTTAAAGATATCTAAATATATAAAAGGAATACACTAATATATTAATAGTTCTTAGCCAAAGACGTAACAAATATTCCTATCGTTGACCTTGAAAATAGGAAGTGGGACATGTTTTGGTGACAGGTTATTCATAGCTTCGTAACTGTCACTTGAATTTTTTTTTAAATACAAATAGTTCCCTCTTGTCCGTCTTAGGCGAATACTACACCTATTTAGGTTGGTCCAATAATGATGAAAGTTCATATAACTGAGAAATGTATCGAAGGTTTACCATCAGCGCTTGAATTATTTTCAGCAAAGATGGTTTTCTTGGGCCATATTGTTGGTCAAAAAGCTAAATTAAGAGATATAAGTAAAGTCGTCGGGGTGGCCTAAAGTCGGTATCAGCCAGACAGCAAGGGAGTCTACACACTTTTACTGGCGCTAGACTAAGGTTATTGTTCTGGTATCTGAGGTGGATTGGTACACCTGCCACCAGCTCCTCACTTTACCGTACAGATCCATGTGCTACTCATTCGCTGAGTTATCGTGGGCCTGTATTGAACCTTTTGATTCTTAGTCAAACACTCTACCGACTGAGCTCAACCGGCCCTAATATTAAGAGTTATAGCTTGTGATTAAGAGATAGGATATAATTGCTGTAATATTTTAAATGCCATATTCTTTTGTATTTTGATACTTCAGGTTAACAATCACAAATATAAATAACAGAAAATGTATTACTGTGTATTTAAAAAAAAATGCCTTTTTTCATGAAGATAAATATACTTTGTTTAGTCCTACGTGTAGGTGCGCATTTTGTTATAGTAATATGTATTGGTTGTGGACGATATATTTCTGTATATTTCTTAATTTCATAGACTTAAACTTGTAGTATTTATATATATATATAACTGCTGTCCGGTGGTACACTTACTTTGGTGTGCCTAGGTGATCTTGGAAAAAAAAATGACACATGATAGCACACCAGTAAGCTTAGTTACATGCAAATGCATATATAGATATATTCATACACATATAAAAAGGTAATATATTACATAGAAATATATTCATATGCATGCAGAAATCATATATGAATATATTCATAAATGCACATGCATATATATTTATATATACACACACGCGCGCAAAATACATATATACGCATATATATATGCATTCAAGTATATAATCATGCATATAGTGATGAGTATATAAACACATATAGGCACGCACAAACACAAGTGCATACGCACGAAACACACGCACATACATACATACATACGTAGATACACACACATACACTATATATATATATATATATATATTATATATATATATATATATATATATATAATCAGTTTAGATTCGACTGGCGCTCTGCCAGAATAGGGGGAGATGGGAATAAGAAGATTGTGTTGCGCCAAACCGTTTCATTGAAGAGGTTCTGCCTAGAAAGTCAGCATTTGAATCTGGGCTCGAATACTGACCCCTGGCACCGATTCTCTTTAGGAATCGATCTCAACCAAAAAGCAGGCCCATATATATATATATATATATATATATATATATATATATATATATATATATATATATATATATATATGCAGGTAATTTCATTGTATAATATGGTTACGATATCTGGACATGTATACTATGGCTGTCCTATGTCCAAATTTTTATGAATCCAGAAATGTGTCCTTATTCTTCAATATGAATCATCGGATTACTCGAAACCTTATATATACACTCGTTTAAATAACACAGCAATTTTTCTTTGAATTGTTTCATTGTATTAAAAATTATAATTCAAATCATTTTAAATTTGAAAAGTCAGTAAAAATAACTTCTTTATAATTGCAAATCAAATTGAAATATTCAGCACTATTAAAATATTAATAGTAGATTTTTTTATAAAGTTTTTCTTTTTACGTTTACACCAAGTAATACATTCTCGTTTCCATTTTACCAAAGTCTCTCTTTAATTTTACATTCATCATTTATGGCCATTCAAAAGTCTCTATGAACCATTTCATAAAATTTAGCATTAAAAGGCCGATAAAAGTCTCTTAGTCTTTGGATAACTTTTGGGTCAATTGCAGGATGCTGCCGACCCTTCGTCTTTCCGAGACAATGTGGATGACCACTACCTTCGGGCTTTTTCAAACACGGGAAACCTTTTGTCTCGTTGAAGAAGAAATGCTTCTCATTAATAACCCTTTTCAAACCGAGAAAGTCTTGCAACAAAGCCATTTCACCAGCCGGATCTGTGATCAATTTTTCACCACTAACGAAGTGCATTTGGGAGAGCGGGAAATATTTGAGCCAGAGTTCAAGGTGTTTGGCGTACACCCCAATCCGGATCGCTCCCCAGGACGTGTCAACAATCCGTGTATTGTTATTTACAAACACCATTTGTTCAAATGGACGGACAGTTCGTCTTTTGCTCATCGTCTGTGTGTAGTCCGAAATGGAACGAGTCACAGGGTCTCTTACAACAACAATCAGTTTCACCTTCTTGGACATGTTGTAAATCCGACGTGGTACGTCTCGCGTTACAAAGTAGCTGGGTGTCTTCTCCATCGAGATCTGACCTTTTATCGTCAGTGGCATTTTACTCCTGCAAGATAAAACAAAAGAAATGTTAATTTAATCGCAGTCAATTAATAAAGCAATTGGAAAAATGAAAACATAATCAGAAAGAAACCAATCAGAAGTTACATAAAAAATAATATACAATATTTAACATGGCTTAGCTCAGTTAGAGAGCATCCGCCTAGGAATCGCAAGGTCCCTGGTTCGATACCGGTCCCTACTAACTCAAAATGTGTGTGTAGTTTAATGATATATTAATTTTGTGCTGTGTGTATTTAGTTAAACTATTATGTTAAATTCATTATTTCTAGTGTTCTATTAATCATTATTATCATCATCATCATTATTATCATCATATCATCATTATTATCATCATCATCATTATTATTATCATTATTATTATTATCATCATCATCATCATTATTATTATTATCATCATTATTTATTATCATCATCATTATTATTATCATCATCATTATCATTATTATTATTATTATATCATCATTATTATTATCATCATTATTATTATATCATTATTATTATCATCATCATCATCATCATTATTATCATTATATTATTATTATTATTATCATCATTATTATTAATCATCATATTATTATCATTATTATTATTATATCATCATCATCATTATTATATCATATCATCATTCATTATTATTATTATATCATTATTATTATTCATTATATTATTATCATCATTTATTAATTGTCCTATGAAATCATCAGTTATCGAGTGCCTTTGTAGGAATTTAATTTTCTGCCTACGTATGGATATAATATCCCATTGTAATACAATTATGTGTTTAAGGAAAGAGAGAGAAATGGATAATATTGTGAGCTGTATACTTAAAATACAGTAAAGGGATCAGGCTCACTCCTCAGTTTATAATCATCTACCCAAGTGGCTTGTTAACCATTGCACTGCAAGAAACTGCTGTGTAAGATTACGATTTGCACGGACTGTAGGCGCCTCTTTCAAATGTCTAATAAAATGAACATGATGAAAAGAAGTTGCTTAAATCAATCCATTAAAAGTGCTGATTTTATTATTATCTAAAAAGTGGATAGGTAAAGGAGGAAATGTTACGGTATTTAGAAGATGATATGTAGTGAAGGATTTAAAAGTTAAGTTTGAAGAATAGATTTTTGATAAGGTAAGAAGCAATAGATATTGCTGAGGGAAAAGGAATGGTAAAATAAGTAAGTGTAATAAACGGAACAAAGAAAGAAAGAAAAATTCTTATTAACGTAAAGAAAGGATTAGAAGGCACTAAGAGAAACTAGCACGACCTGTGTATATACCCCAGTATGATAATTTAATTATTACAATATTTGATATACTAACATGGTAGCTATTAAATAGCAAAATAGTTAAATGTGTAAAAAGTATAATAATATTGATTTAACTCTCTCCTCTCTCTCTCTCTCTCTATATATATATATATATATATTCAAGAAATGGATACAATAGAAAGCTACTCGAGTTTCATCGTTAGAATCATCAGGGTTAAATCCACTGAATTAATCGAGTTACCGATTAAGTGTGATCAGCTGCAATTAATCGGTAACTCGATTAATTCAGTGGATTTAAACCTCATGATTCTAACGATGAAACTCGAGTAGCTTTCTATTGTATCCATTTCTTGAATAAATTTGCTCTACTTTGTATTGAGCACTTTGTATTTGTTTTTATCACGAACTTAACCTCTGGATTCTGTGCACCCCAACGATCGTGCCTATATTCACCGGTAAGCCACCCTTTTATATATATATATATATATATAATATATATATATAATATATGTATATTCTACTCTTTCTTTTTTTCTTCTTATGAGTTTTTCTGTGTACAATGTTCTTTTTCTCACCTTCCCTTTCTTTATAATAAAAACAGAATAATCCATTATTTAGTTGGGTGACGACACTTATGAGAAATACAAATTCATTGGATGGCAGATATTCAGATCTACATTTTTGCATTACATCTTGGACGATTTGACGGTCTCATTTTTAACCAGAGGTTGTTGCAAGATGATAACAGTCGTACAATTAAGGAACACGAGTATTAATTTTAAGATAAGGAAAGAACGCATAAAATCCTCAGTAACATAAAGAAATGATGAGTAGGGAATAAGAGTAATTGCACGAAGTAACGCAGAAAAAAAAGTTGTAAAACAAAACTCATCATAAAATTTTAAAATGAGGTGTAGACGTAATGTATAAAAACTAATATCAATAAAAAAAATCTAAATTGTAATATAGAATGTAAGAGAGAATTAAAATCAGAAAATAATTAAAATCAAAAAAAAAAAAAAAAAGAATAAATCTAAAATAGATAATTTTTAGAATAAGCAGAAACAGAACTGTGGAGGAGAGACTCTTTTGAAAACCCCTCAGGGCACATAATACAGGGTGGGTAAAATACTTTATGATTATTTCCTCACCTACCACATTTAATCTGACCTTAGGCAATAAGAAATCTCTCTAAATGTTCAAGGAGTCCCCTCAAGGAGCTATTTGCCCGCAGGTCTCAAAACATCAACCTCAGACAAACATAAAATATATTTAAACACGCTATAAAGTATACTGAAAGCGAAGAAAGAGGAGTGTTAAATTCAAATTAAAAAAAAAAAAATTATAAAAATACCTACTAGAAATAGCCAACACATGCATTTTTTTAAAAATCTGAATTAAAATGACAGGAACAAGAAGAAAAATATCCTGTCATAAATAAGTAAGAAAAAATAATTTAAAAAAAGGGATCAGGATTCACCATAAGGGCCGGGTTGCTCAGTCGGTAGAGCGTTCGGCTAGAAACCACAAGGTTCCTAGTTCGATACCGGCCCTAGCCAACTAAGCGTATGAGTAGCACAGGGATCTGTGCGGTAAAGTAAGGAGTTGATGGTAGGTGTGGTGCTCCACCCCGACGTCTTTACTTTACTTAATTTCACTGCTTCCATTTAATTACTATCATTATTTTTTTTTTCGTTTTACATTTTACATACCAATAAAAAACAATACGGCGAATCTCGGCGAAAAGATTGGCCAGAATAATTATAAAAATGTTGGAGATGAAATTTCTCGAAATCTACGGTTGATTAGATTGGTTGATTTTAAAATTTATTATATGCCTCGGGCTTATGGAATTTTGAGATATCTTCTGTGCAGTATCCACAGAGAGCTGGTCAATGTAGGTTTTTGATGGACAACAAGCACTGGTGAGATGTTGTTTTCATGTCTTGTTTAAGATCGCACGCGGTATTTTTGTCCAGCTCCCATCTATTTTATTTCCTAAGCGCTTTGTTAGGGCCCAAGTAGTGCAGCTATACAATAGCACTGATAACTAGACTTGGAAGAATTGTCGCTTTAAGCTATCAATGAGATCGAATTTCCATATGACTGATAATCTGTTTATAGTAGATCACCCCTTCCCTTTGCGTGCATTAACATCGCTTTCTGTGGATGTGATATTGCTACCTAGATACATGAATTGATCTACTGGCTATGGAGGCATACGGTTGAGTGTGGAGACGTCTCCTTTCTTTTTAAAATACAGGAATTCTATTTTATCAGAGTTTACATGGAGGCCGATGTTCCGTGCTGCCTTCTCCAAGCTATATAGCAAGGATTCGGCTTGTGCAAGTTTATTTGAAAGAAGTGCTAGGTCATCTGCGTACTCAGCATCCGTAATAGTATGTACTGGATATCACCTGCTTCTTGCCCTTTTTTAGTGGGAGGCCTTTTTTCTTTTATAGGATCTAATGATGTTCGAAGTACTTAGTCTAGGCATATTATAAATATACAGGGTGCTAAGGTATCTCCTTGTAGCATTCCAGCGACTGTCAAAAGTCAAAATAAGTCTGTAATACCATCAGCTGAGCGTACGATTGCATTGTAAAGTAATTAAAACTAGTTTAAGAATTTTTATTAAAGTAGTTAATATTGATATCATTTAATCATGCTCTACTGAAGCAAAAAATAAATAAATAAATAAAGTCGTCGGAGTGGCCTAAAGTCGATATCAGCCATACATCGAGGGAGTCTATCTCCTTTTCCCTTGCGCTAGACCAAAGAGTCTCACTTTACCGCACATATCTGTGTACTACTCTAACTGATGGTGAGGTTCCAATTCTGAAGGTCTGGGAATTTGGAATACTCTTTCGTTACAATTACTCGCTGGTCCACTCTGACCTTGAGTGGTAGTATCTGTTAGGGTCCCATCTATGGGTTTAATAGATAATTTGTTCACATTAAATTTTGAGTTTAAAGAATGTTTTTTTCCAAACTATCGCTACGAATATTTCAAAAATTTGCCAGCGTTAAATGAGTTGAATTGCTCATTCACAGTAGATCTACTGAAAATAACTTTTTGCCGAGAACTTTTCTGACAAATGAGAATAAACATTTATAGTCCTGGAAATTCCTTGTTGGGAATGAGTCGTCACTGTCGTCAAAGCCAGAAGGACAGAGAACAGAGAGAAAAGCATTTACTGCAAATGCGCTGATATAAATCTAGGCGAATGAGACCCCAGTTGGCTGATTAGACAGCAATCACAGAGATCGTGTTGGGTTGTGTGGGTAGATGATGATATGTCGGCTGAGCAGGTGGGGGAAGGGGTGTTGAATCAGCGGTTAATGGGAGAGCGGTGACTGAGTCTGGACTAAATGTGGAAAAGTCGAGAAAACAGTGTTGCCTGACAGAACATCAGGAGAACGTTTGACATAGGAAGTGAAGAGGGAAATATATGGAGAACATACATACATGCATACGCTCATGCGTGCGCACTTAGAGAGAGAGAGAGAGAGAGAGAGAGAGAGAGAGAGAGAGAGAGAGAGGAAGAGAGAGAGAAGAGAAAGAGAGAGGAGAAAGAGAGAGAAGAGAGAGAGAAAGAGAGAGAGAGAAGAGAGAGAGAGAGAGAAGAGAGAGAGAGAGAGAGAGAAAGAGAAAGAGAGAAAGAGAGAGAAAGAGAAGAGAGAGAGAGAGAGAGAAAGAGAGAGAAAGAAGAGAGAAAGAGAGAGAGAAGAGGAGAGAAGAGAAAGAGAAAGAGAGAAAGAGAAGAGAGAGAGAGAGAGAGAAAGAGAAAGAGAGAGAGAGAGAGAGAAATAAAAAGTGAGACAGAGATAGGGACAAAGCCCGGGGTTTGTGAGACTCAATAGAAAGGGAGGTAAATAACAGAAAATAAGAAAAGGAAAATAAGAGAGGGAGAATGAAAGGAAACTGTAGAGAAAAGCTGGAAAGAAAAAAAGGAGTGAGAGACGGTTATATCAAGATTAAAATACGTTTTACATATTGAACTATTTAGAAATAGCGCTTAAATAAACACATAAAACATTGTAATAATTAAATCATCAGACTGTTGTATATATATATATATAGTTCTGCTAGTAAAACTAATATATGTTCAATTAAAGTCGATTAATCATTCTAGTAAGACAAGTTTATTAATCTACTCTTTAATTTTCAAGTTTAGAAATCTTATATATGTACGATTACTTCACTTTAATTATTGTAAAGGAAGAGATCGTCTTTCGAAGAGAGCCCTCTCTCCCCTATGAGGAGGAATTCGTATGTCTCAGTCTTCCTGGAGATATTAATATGCTTACCAAATTTTGTAGGTCTACATCAAACTGATTAGTATTTTGCAGGGGACGGACACATTCTTCTAAATAATTAATATTTATAAGAGAGTGTTGTTGAATTTGAGGTGTGTGGCGATGTCTATTCCACCCCAAAATTATAGACCGCTTTATTATCTTTGACAAGCAGATTAATAAGAGATATCATACTGAACGATAACACCATAAGTTGATCAATTGATCATCCTTCATCATTCTGAGATAAGCAACATTATATTCTCATTAGGATTATCTTTTTTTTTTTCATTATATGATATATTTTCATTACTCCTCCTCCTCTCTCTCTCTCTCTCTCTCTCTCTCTCTCTCTCTATAATATATATATATATACATATATATATATATACAATAATATTGATAAAACATGTATAGCTAAGATAAGGTAGCTGGAACATGGATTCAACCAAGCTGGTCTGGAGCACTGTTGATTTCATGTCTCCAATATCCTAACTTTTGGTTTGCCCTCCCCAACACGAGCTCCTTATCAACGCTGAATAACCCAGCCTGTCCTACTACGTATCCATAGCTGAAGGGAAAACAAATGGATTCAGGTAGTTTTCAAAGAGAACGCACCCAGCCGCGTCTAGGATTTGAACATGGGTAGCCGATTCTAAATTTGTACGTCGATAATTATTACGTTAAGCTCGCTTCCTTATATATATATATATATATATATATATATATTATATATATATATATATATAGTGTGTGTGTGTGTGTGTGTGTGTATTCTTTCTCTTATAATCATCTAAGGGCTTAAGCATTTCTATTAACACCAATATACACAGACGTTCTATATTAATTCATTAATTTACACAAAAGGAAAAAGTATCGATCTGAGATGGAAAAACTGTCGTTTAGTAGGAAGGATGACTTTCGAAAAACAGGAAAATAGTAGTTGATTGTTAAAAGGACCATAATCGAGTTCCTGATAAAGTTTTACTTAACAGAAACGTTAAAACATCGACTTCAGCATCAAGAATAAATTCATCTTTTTGGAATACTTCATCTTCTATTTTCTACGTAGAGTTGAATTAATTTCCTATTTAATCCCATATATATAGGAATGTAGGAATGGCAAGCTAGTGTAACGGTTAGAGACTTCGCCTGTCAGCTTGACAGTCGAGGTTTCGAGTCACACACGGAGCAGTCTCCCATGTCTATAACCTTGCTGATGAGACCTAATAGGTCGAAATGTACATTCAGGGATTGACATTTTCTCGATTCGTTTAGCCTTACATTTGAACATATATGCCCGCCTAAATTCATTAATTATTAACTAATTAATTTTCAAAATTAGGTATGACTTCAATTAAGCACATATCCTCCAAAAATTGTCGGCTTAAAGCCATATAAAAAATAAACACATTTGTTTGTTTACTTAACTTCATATATATAATATGTGTGTGTATGTGAATGATATCAAGTGTTTCCTTGGTGAGATTCAACCAAAATTGATAACTCAAACGTACATATAAAGATGTGCGTATATATTTTTACATATACGGTGTATTATAAAAAACTGAATAAATATTCATTTATTTATTATACTCCGTATACGTAAAAATATTTACGCAAATCTTTACATGTACGTTTGAGTTCTCAATTTTTTCCACACCATGGTATATATATATATATATATATATATATTCGCTATGTATGCACGCGAACACACGTATAAGTACCTAAAGCCGATTAAGCCCTAATATTTGTAGCAATTCATTAATATTTCATTATATCCTTTTCTTGTTATTGTCGCTATCTCATTCTGCCCGGAGATTATTAATCTGTATTCTTTCGCACATGCGCAATGCGAATCAATATGGAGAAGCTCGCTCTTTGCTCCGAGAAGTACACATTTTTCTTTTTTTAGACGACAGTGAGTGAAAGAGAAGCGCAATATTTTGTATCAAGTTATATCAATCAGCTCCTCATATAATGGCATTTAAAGTGGATATCCCTGTTGCCAATTGAGATGTAAATATTTTCAATCAGTTGTCTTCATCAGGCCCTGGGGGCCCGTGGACAAAATGATTGCCTCGCAGACGGCCAATGTGACTCAACATGTCGTTTTGTCTTTACAACGCTGCAAAATTCCATCATCTACCTAGCCAATTTGCGTTCGCCTATCTGATAGAAATGCGAAACTGATATCTGGTATTAGATTCGATTACTGGGATGAATTGAAGCCAAATTAATAATATTCTCCGTCCGACCTTTTGTGTTCGGCGCTTGCTCAGCCAGTAGATATACGCCACGTAGTAAGCAGAAAGGCATTCATTTTCATTTTCCCTTTCGAGACAGAGCTAAAACAAGCACATCGTGTTTATAGTTGTGTGTGTGTGTGTGTGTGTGTGTAGAGAGAGAGAAAGGTAGACAAACACGGGATGTTGTACAAAATTGATGTTTATCTACGTATTTGTCTACCTTTCTCCACATATTGTCGGATTAATTTCATCTTATTTCTCCATATATATATATATATATATATATATATATATATATATATATAATCTAATGTCAGACGAACCTACTATTAGTTTCGCTTAATGCTCTTCAGGGCTAAGATCTTATCCCTGAAGAGCATTAAGCGAAACTAATAGTAGGTTCGTCTGACTCATTAGATTTATCTTTATTATTTGCTCTACTTAGGTATTGAACACTTTTTACTTATTAGCTATTCTCCTAGCGGTTATATGAAGATATATATATATATATATATACATATATATACATATAAATTGTTTTTTCTTTTGGCCAAATACTGTACCAATAGATTATTTTTTTGTTGGTACGACTATCTTGGTCTTTTCTTTTTTTTTTCTCCCCGGTTGATGTTTGGTAGTATATTTTTACAATCAAACTATTTGCTGGGTTTTTTCTCACCGCAAGGATTTACCAACACGCTTGGTATATTAAATATATATATATATATATATATATATATATATATATATATATATATATATATGTGTGTTGTTATGAAGTCTACGTATGATTCTTTACTACCTAACAATATTCTTTGTTCCTCGAGAGTATTTGGTTTTGTACACAGTTCTATCGAATAATTTCTAAACCTATATATTTTGACTCATAGATTAGTCCCTATCAGATACTACCATTTCCGTCTGAGTAGACCAGAGAATAACAAGGTGCCGTTGACTCCATATCCCGGCTAACCTATATTATATATATATATATATATATATATATATATATATATATATCAGCGAGAGCAGGATGCGACACGAGGTCAATTTCTTAAGCGGAGTTTAACAGGTTCAAATTCAGAGTTTTCCTTCTCCTAGACCGGTTGCCTAACCACGGTTAAAGAGCCCAGTCTGCCCTACTATTTACCCATAGCTGGAGGGAGATTAGGATTCATACCATTCTCAAGGGTATTAGCCCTGGGTGAAATGCAATTACCACGTCCAGGATTTGAACCCGGGGACTTAACTTAGATATAAATGCTCTGTCTACGATATTGAGGACTGTTTACTTACAGATATAGCACTCTTATTATGTATCTATTTATATATCTATCTATATATATATATATATTATCTATCTTTCTCTCGCTCATATATATATATATATATATATATATATATATATATATATATATATATGTGTGTGTGTGTGTGTGTGTGTGTGTGTGTGTGTGTAATCGGATCGTGTTGATAGCATGGATTCTCTATCATCCAAATTCTTTGTAAGTCTTCTACACGTCATCGAGTGTTTGCACAGTACTGGTAAATGTAAGTCTTGGCTGGTTAACCAATACTTAACCAAGCCAAATATGTTTCATAGCCTGTAGCATGCAGCAAGACGCACTGGCTTTTACGTGAACGCAGTAAAACATGTATTTTAAACAAGCCATAGTGTCATCGCCATATTCAATGTCAAGCCTATGAAATTCTTAAACAAGTTCACGGTAGCTTCGTCTCATCAAATGAAACCGATGTCAATATGCGCATGGGTAATGCATAGTGTGCTATTGACAGGTAGTCGATCATATGGAAATCTTATCTATCTGATAGAATGAGACATGAATTCTTGAAAGATGTAAGTGTTACCCTATGCTTGCACTTTAACGAAACACTGATGGGAAATACAAAAGTATGTTTCGTGCTGTTTTGAACGATTACTGAAAGGAGAAACTCTAAAAACAGCAGCTATGAAGTCAATTAAAACCCATCTCATAAACCATCCAAGTAAGACGAACAAGCCTGATTGGGCTCTTCTTGAGAAGGGACCCACTCAAAAGTGACGTCCTTCTGTTCACTACACACACACACACACACACACACACACACACACACACACATATATATATATATATATATATATATATATATATATATATATATATATATTCATCAAAAAGTTACTACCACATTTTCATTAAATCACAAGTAGTGAATGCAAAAGGGCTCATATATCTGGTAATTATAAAGTATTTATAGTTGTAGAAAAGTTTTTCTCTAGAACACGGTTTCGTTGTTTAACATTTTCCCTTGAACATCGAAACCTTGGTAAAGAGAAAAAGTATTCTACAATTATATATATAGAGAGAGAGACAGAGATAGATAGATTTAAAAAGGGGATCTTTGTTTCATGTGATATATCATATATAAGGAGATTACCGTGATGGGGATTGTGGTGTAAGGGTTACCGGCCTAGGAAATGGACACGACGAAACGAGTTCAAATCCTGGACGAGGCTTTTTGCATTTCCCTTGCACAAATATGCTTGGCAGGTGTAGGCATGCAACTAATCTCCTTCCAGCAATGGCTAAATCGTAAGACAGCCTGTGCTTTTTAACCTTGGTTAGGCAACCAGTCTAGAAGAAAAACTCTGAATTCAACCTTGTTATACACCACTTAAGTAATTGACATTGTGTCACATCCAGCCGTACAGAGCCGTTGGTATATATATATATATATATAGATAGAGAGAGAGAGAGGGGGGAGGGTGTATTTGATTTGTGACAGAGCATATATAAGGAGATTAACCTAGAAATTAAAATGACATATTACAACTTCTAGTTTCACTGTTACAAGATTATCTGAATATACTGCATTCTGATGAAATTCACTCGAATTTGACACATAGAAAGCCTGGCTGGTTGGTTGGTTGTTGGTTTCGACGACATGTCAACCATTGTTGGGCTATTTTATGCCGAAGATTTTTTTATTCATTTTTGATGGGTACTCAATTTTATTTTATTTTTAAAAATACATTTTCAAACAATTATTATACTTAACCCATAGTGTGTGTACGGATGCGTAAATGTGTGGTTATAGCCTAAAATGAAAATAAGTCTTAAAGAAATATATATGACAGTGTTGTTAGGCTTATTTTTTTTTATATACGTAGACATTTTCTTTAGTCTGATTTGTCAGAATAGCTAATATTCGATGATTCTCCGTCAAATTTGATTTTTAGATTAAAAAAATGCCAATTTTACAATATCTTTTAATATTAACAAAGGAAATACATTTTGAAAAAAATGTCAAATTTATAATATTTTAATATCAAAAAAGAAAATATTTGAAAAAATGCCAATTTTACAATATCTTTTAATATTAAAAAAGGAAATATAAATTTGGCATTTCTTAAAATATATTTTCTTTTTTGATATTAAAACATGTTATAAATTTGACATTTTTTTCAAAATGTATTTCCTTTGTTAATATTAAAATATATTTTAATATTACAATATATTTTAATACTAATAGGAAATACATTTGAAAAAAATGTCAAATTTATAATATGTTTTAATATCAAAAAAGAAAATATTTCGAAAAAATGCCAATGTTACAATATCCTTTAATATTAAAAAAGTAAATACATTTTGAAAAAATGTCAAATTTATGTTTTAATATAAAAAAATATATATTTTTGAAAAAAATGCAATTCTACAATATCTTTTAATATTAAAAAGGAAATACATTTTGAAATAATGTCAAATTTATAATATCAAAAAAGAAATATATTTTTGAAAAAAAAAAAGAATGCCAAATTCCAATATATTTAATATAGTAAAGGAGATACATTTTCCTTTATTATATGCCAGTGCAGATTTCTAAT
This sequence comes from Doryteuthis pealeii, assembly GCA_023376005.1. NCBI lineage: Eukaryota > Metazoa > Mollusca > Cephalopoda > Myopsida > Loliginidae > Doryteuthis > Doryteuthis pealeii. Next base: position 49,253,366 of record CM042141.1, on the reverse strand, counting down.
TTTTCATGTCATTGTTGGAGAAATATTGTTTTTCTTCTTGAGGTCCCATATAAATTTAGAATAGATGATGCTGCGATGCCGTCTCTTATGAAACGAAAAAGGTCAGATATCATACAAAAATGTAGCAAAAAATATAAACATCACAAGGCTTACATCAGAGACCCATCCTTTATTTGAAGATCAAAGTCCCAGTGTCCTTTGATTATAAATTAATCGATTCTCTGATGTCCTTTGAAATGATATTGTCTCCTAGTGTTATCTACAAAGCCATCGTCAAAGCAAAAGAACAGTTTATATCCGTTCCACAGAAGGACATTCGAAACAAAGGACCTATTTCTACAAATTGTAGATGAAAAATCCCAGATAGAATATATATATATATATATATATATATATATATATATATATATATATACTGTGTGTTTGTACATATATTATATGTGTGTGTGTGTGTGTGTATTATAAGGCCGCTGTTAGCTTAATCGGTAGAGTACTTGACTACGAATCGCAAGTTCTGGTTTGATAGCGGCCTCGCCAACTCAGCGTATGAGTAGCACAGGATCTATCTGTGTGGTAAATTGAGGAGCTGATGGTAAAAATGAAATCGTCCAAAAGTCCAGCATGAGATGCAATATATAAATCATGATTATCTGGTGTCGCTTCGTTAGAGTCTAAGTGGTGTAGCCGTGTCGGTGCTACTGCACAGCTACGACTTGGAAATAGTTTCGCTAATATCTTGAGAAATGTATGAACCCCCCACACCCCCGATAGAAGTATCAGTACAGCTCATCTATGTAACATTGAATAAACCACAAAGGTTGACATTCCATTAAACAAAGAAAAAGTGGAATAATAAAAAAATAAATAAATAAAAAGACAGAAAATGATAGAAAGAAAGAGAAAG
>CM042141.1:49239962-49249962 GCA_023376005.1 Doryteuthis pealeii | reverse complement strand
TGTGTTTTTTCAATTTGTCTTATTATACTACACACACACACACACATTATATATATATATATGCGTATGTGTGAGGAGAAAGAGATTGAGACAATAACATAAGTGGAAAGAGTTATGGACCGCGACAGAGGAAGATATATACATGTGTTAGATAGTGTAGAAAATAGTTGCGATTAACGAATTATTGCAAAGAAAGGAACATACATAGATAATATATAGATAAATTGAGACAGTGACATAAATGGAAATAGATATGAACTGCGATAGACAAAGACGTGTGTATGTATGTATGTGTGCACGTGTGCGTGCGTGCAATGCGTGTACTTAGATATTAAACCACTTTCAACAATCAGGGTTAATATCCCTGCCAACTGTAACCTTTTGCCTTAAACGCCTTGACTTAGTGTCGGCGATGGCATCAAAGCTGTCGACTCCACAGTTGGGAGAAGAGAAAAAAACGCATAAACATCCCCCAACGTTCCTTTGGCCCCGGCTTTGCTCTGTCAAATGGCATTTATACAAAAAGGCTAAGTGAGCGACGGAAAAGAAGCAACAAAAATCAGCTCCTTTGATCTCCAGTTTGGACTTGTTTTAGGGACGAACCCCGCCCTCCTCGCTACACCCGAATTAAGACCGGGGGAAAACTCTTGGCGAATAAATTTTAAGGGCGGATGACGATTTTTGGCAAGTGATTTGGTTGCGAATAAAGACAAAAAATAGACTTTTGACATTTTGGACTTTATTTCTGTTTTTTTTGTTTTTTTCTTCGAAAGATTCATCGTAGTGTTTTTCTTTGTTAGTCGTATAAGCTATTGAGGTCGGAAAATTAATTACTTGGCTTGCTGCTATTAGAAGTCGAGAGGAAAGAAACTGTTTGGCAGGAAAATTGTGAGGATTTAGATCTGGGGTCGCAGTTTCAAACCTGATGAAGGGAATCAGTTTGGTCGATTGATATGAGGGACTCGATAGAAAAAGGACAACAGACAAAATGTTTGATGCAATAATTCTGAGACATAATTGAATAAGATTAAAGAAATGATTTGCTTCTGAGAGTTTTTTTTCTCACACAGTATTAATTGCTGCTCTATATTTTGTAGTTGGTTGCGTGGGTGTTTGGGTTTTACGGCATGTCAACTCCTTGGGTTATTTTATGCTTTAGTATCTGAATTTGAGTACCCATCAAAAATGTATGAAATAAAACCTCTAAAATTTAGATCGTTTTATTTCACACATTTTTGATGGGCACTCAAGTTTTTTTTTTTCAAATCCAATTTTTCTATCTAACCCATGTATTGGACACTAAAAGATAATATCACTTCGACCAAAGTGGACCTGGGAGTAATGAAAATAAAGAGGTATTCCTCATTCTCCAGAGCTCCAAAATTGGACCTTCAATAGATGCAGTTTAACCTAATACCCAGGACAGTAAGACACTCATTAAGAAAAGGGTTGGGGATTACTATGAGGGCAATGGGCCCTCAAAGTTCGGCGTATGAGTAGCACAGTGATCTAAGCTGAAGGTGTGGCGCCCACCTCAGATGCTAAGAACAATCTCCTTTGGTCTAGCGCTATTGAAAAGGGGATAGACTCCCTCGCTGACTGGCTGATACCGACTTTAGACTGCTCCGACGACTTTACTTTTTTTATGAGGGCAATAGGGTTGGGACAATCATATAGATGGTAGGGCTTCACCTGGGCAGAATTATAGACGCACAAATTGCATAGACACTATTGAGGCAAATTTAACTCTGATTTTCATACTGACTTCGTTACGGAATAATATATATTCTATACATTAATGATTGTGACAATAAATTGAATACTCATTGATGAACTTACTCAATTCCAGAGAGTAGTGTGATATAAGCAGTGACATAGTTTCGGTTACGGACAGACAAAAGCTTCATTATAATAAGGAGGATAGAATTGTGGAAAGAAAATTAATTACTTGGCTTGCTGATCTCGAAATCGATAGAAAAGAAACTGTTTGGAAGGGAATTGTGAGGATTTAGATATAGGGTCGCCGTTTCAAGCCTGATGAACGGCTTCAATTTTGTTAATTGATGTATAAAGATTAGGATTTGAGGGACTGGATAAAACAATTGAACGATAAGAGACAAAATAATTTGTCTGTATTTTTTAGATTAGACTTGATGTGAATAATTTTAATTTTTGGACTGATGTCCTCATCTTTATTGTGGTATGTATAAGCACAACTTTTTAGCCGGTGTATCCTGCGGCATTATTCAGGTGTTCCCTGTGTATCCAAGTATTGATCCAACCCGTGAAATCATTTTTAATTGGTCAAACATGTTTTTACTTAAATGATCGGGATTCTTCTCGTAATACATGTCGGGATGATAGGAGTGCAAAAACAATGGCTTAGTTATTTGAATGAGATCTTCAAAAGTTCTGCGACGCCTGTTTGTGAGAGAGATGTTTTAATTCAAATTATATATATATATATATATATATATATATATATATATATATATATATATATAAAGAGAGAGGGGTGGGGAGAGAAATTGAGATCAACAGACTAATTGATGTCACGATTTATGTGAGCGATTTAAATGTGTTCAAGTAAGTATTAAATGAACCGTTTTTCAAAGATTTTTCTCACATAGCAAAAATAGAAAGACATCAAAAATAGAATAGGAAATAGCATGAATAAACAAAATAAGATAAAATTGAATTAAATTAAAAGTGGACAAAAACAAAATTAAAAATTTCAGACGTTGATGAAATTCACTGATGCTAATAATTAAACGTATTAATTGACGTCAGTCGGGCATTCCCTTCTGTTTTCGTCACCGCCAACCCTTGCAGAGATATTGCCGAGAAAAAGACAAGACAATCAGAAGATGGATAAATCCTCAAATAGGACATTACTATTTCACTCGTATTTTTTTTATTTATTTGTTTTGGTAAAAGACAACTGCTATATCCCAGACTTTCTATTCCTTTTTTTCCAATAATTCTATTTCTTTAATTTCTTAAATTATTTAAAGGTTTTCTCTTTTTTTTTTAAATTTATTTTACGATTCGCTTTTTCTTCATTCGCTTTTATCAATACATTATTACTCGTGTTCCTTGATTTTACGACTGTTATCATCTTGCAACACCCTCTGGGTAAAACAAGAGCGTAGAAATCGTCCACGATGATATGTAAAAATATATGGCCTGATTATCTACTATAGCTTATCCGCCGAAATTTTATTTCCAATGAGTGACCTCACCTCAGCTAAATAATGTACCATTCCGTTTTTTATTATTAAGAAAGATGGGAAATAAAAAGGAGATGATACACAGAAATATATTATAAGAAAGAAAAAAAGGGGAAATATAGAGAAAGGAGGTGATCACGTGAAAGCGATAATGTTAATCTGTTTCAATCAAACATAATTAAAAGATGAAAAAAGGAAAGAAGCCAGAGAGAGATAAATCAAGATTATTACACTTTTTATATATTGAACTATTTTGAAATAGCTCTGAAGTAAACATATCAAACGTTGTAATAATTAAATCATCATACTGTGGTATATCTACAGGCCATCTTAGTCTATACTTAATCAAATGACTTTTCCACATTTCACAGCTTTGCCAGCCGTGATGCTTAAGGATGAAATTCTAGTGGATGAGCCGTTCATGACATGCAACACTCCACTTTGGTCCTTTCTTAGGCTAGATGGGTGGATGGAGAGGCCTTCTTCGATCAATCGGCTAGTCACTTATATGATTGTCCCAATCCGATTGCCTTTATGGCAAGTCCAACCCTTTTTATAAAATATGTGCTAGATGGCGGTGGTTGAGGGTCTGGGTGTCCTGGGTAAGACGTTAAACTCTATCTGATGGTGAAGTTTCAATTCTGAAGATTTGGGTATGTGGAGTACCCCTTTATCACCATTACTCCCAAGTCAACTCGGACCCGGAGTGGTAGTACCTATTATGGCACCATCTATGCATTGAATATAAAAAATGAGTTTAAAAAATATACTTAAACAAACTGAGTGTAGAAAAAGGTATTCAGCTTGATCACCATTAATCCCAAGTTCACTCGGACCCGGAGTGGTAGTACCTATCATGGCACCATCTATGCATTGAATATAAAAAATGAGTTTAAAAAATGTACTTAAACAAACTGAGTGTAGAAAAAGGTATTCATCATAAAATAACAATGGGTTGACATGCCGTAAAAACCAACCAACCAACCAACCAAAACTTTGCAGTAATGTTTCTGCCTCTTTTCTCCTTCTTTCCAACATCATTTCATCATTTGCCTTTCTTTTTTGTTGGCTCCCTTCCTTGTTCCATCCTTCTTAAGTCTAATCCTTTATTCAATTCCTCATCTTTTAATTATTTATCTTCTTCATCGTTTTCCCTGTTTTGCATGTACATTATATCTTCTTTTTTTTAAATCTATTCTGCAAACGTTCTTTATTTTTTCCTTCGTCTAATAAATTTATTTAACTTCCCTTTTTTTCATATATTTTTTACAATAGTTCCGTTCTATTTCATTATGTTTACACACCGTCTTTATCTTTTTTTTTCTTTCTTTTCTTTCTAAATAATATCAACGCAACCAATTTCTACCAGACTAGATTTTTCCCATTCTTTTCAGCGCCCTGAGAAACGATTCCCGGTTGTACGCGCTTCTATCAAGCAAAAGGCGGAAGTCACGATTGCGCATGGCGACGGCGGAAAAGAGCGGGAGTTAATCAACCGGAAGTCGAAGCAGATTAATTAAGTCTCGTTGTCGATTCTGGGATAGGTCTTTCATTCGGCTGGAATATTTTCGCCGAGGAGGAGCACCGGGCTTAATGGCTTGTTCTGGCTTCGACATCGCTTTCTGCGGCTGTCGACGTTCTTATCGAAGGTGTAATTGAATCTAAAGCGCTTTAAGCGGACATGCACGTATTATTCTCACGCCGTCGATGAACCTCGCAGGTGTTTAGAAATAGGAAGAAATAGAATCCTGCTGATATACGGGAACGTGGCTATATACACACAACCATGCGAGTAAAAATATGTGTGGATTTTAGCAGATTACACTAGTGCTTTTCACAAACATGCGCACACAGGCACACACACATACATACACATCCTCATGGTGGGGCCGGGTTAGCTCAGTCGGTAGAGCGTTCGGCTAGAAACCACAAGATTCCTAGTTCGATTCCTGTCCTCGCCAACTCAGCGAATGAGTAGCAGAGGGATCTGTGTGGTAAAGTAAGGAGCTGAGAATAGGTGTGGCGCTCCACCTAAGACACCAAAACAATGTCCTTGGTCTAGCGCTATTGAAAATGGAATAGACTCCCTCGCTGTCTGGCTGATACCGACTTTAGGCCGCCCCGACGACTTTACTTTACTCACCATTTCCCTAAATCTGCTCTACAAATGTATTGAGGACACATATATTCTTTATAACCCCGACTTATTCGGTTAATTATTTTAATAAAGGTCGATATTTTATAATAAGTGTTAACTCAGCCATTTTACACACATGCATATATTCATGGATACACATACATACGTATATATAAAATGGGTGCTTACCCACACACCCCGCCTATCAGCCTGGCAGTCAGGGTTCTAGTCACACGCAGAGCAGTCTCCTGTCTATAACTCTTCTGGTGAGGCATAATATGCCGAAATGTACATACTGAGATCGACATTTTCTCGATTTGTTTACGCCTTACATTTGAACAAATATGCTCGCCTAATTCATTAATTATCAATTGATTAACTTTCAATTAGGTATGACTTCAATTAAGCCCTCCTTTTTTTATTTGAAAAAAAAAATCATCTGGACACCGCGTGCATTAAGTCCAAAACAAGTTTGTTTTATTATCATTTTTTTAACACAGATTTAGCGTCATAACATTCCATCACGTGAACACGCTTCACGTCATATAAACGCTAAACAAGCCACAGTTAAAAAAACAAACAAAAAAAAAACTTTAGCATTATAACATTCCATCGCGCTAAAAAATACTGTTTTTTTTTAAATCTCAACCATTTGACTCATCTCAAGATTGCGTAAGCATGAAACTTATAGTTATGAGTTTATAATATCCATAATATCATTATTATTGATTTTGTGTGTATATATATATATATATATAATATATATATATATTATATATAGAAGAGAGAGAGAGAGAGAGAGAGAGTGTGTGTGGGGGGATTAAAGGATATAGAACATGATGGCCATGTGCCTAACACCGATGAAGATAAAGATTTTCAAGTGAAGTCATTGTGTCGCATTCATTAACTGTTCATTCTTCAATATATCCCATTAGTTTCATCATATTTAAATACTTCCATTTTTTCCTCTCCCTAACGCACTATATCCTGAATATACCTTTATTCTCCTTCACACGCAAAATATATTCAGGACAGTAATTATTTGGCAAGAGACATTACACCAGCATTATCATAAAACCATTGTCTCATAAACTGGCACAAAGCTAATTCCAACACGAAACCAACCAACCGAAAAGAAACTGTACATTTTAATTCTTATTTATGGGTAAAAGTTGTTTTTTTTTTCTCAAGCGTTAGAGTATGTTTTATTATTATGCGTACATTTTTCAATGAACATTAATTCGGGAGACTGTCGACTGTGCAGACAAAAGCCTTTGGAGAAAAAGTGCAGTGATGGCGAAATAATTCATCTATATTTAAAACTAGACGGCGATTCACTTGAGTGCTTGGCGTCAAAAAGCTTACGCGAAGAAAAATAGTTCAAGCGACTGGGTCGACGAGGATATTCACAGTCTAAACAAGAATAGAATATCTCCCAATAAAAAGAAAAGTTCAAATTGATATAAAGGGAATACAACATGCTGGCCCAGAAGAAATATAATATAGTAATATATACATATATTTACCAACCCCTCAGCATGAACAGGATGTGACACAAGGTCAGATTTTTAAGCGGAGTTGCACAGTTTTGAATTCAGAGTTATACTAGACTAGTTACGAAGACAAGGTTAGAGTCTGTACTATTATTTAACAAAACCTGGAGGAAGAGCAGTTCGATTCACACCGTTCCTAAGGATATTACTATATTAAATGCAAACAGCCTCGTCCAAGATTTGAACTCGGATCGATGAATGATTTTCCTACGACTCCAACCATTACACCATTCGCCTCCTCGTATCCAAATATCTCCCAGTAGATATAAAAAAAGGAAGTTTCAAATTGATATAAAGTGAATATAAGGTGCTCGCGCAGGAGATTATATATATACATATATATAGTACGTAGCAATTAAAGAAGAAAAAAAAAGTTTTCAAATAATAATATTGACATTTTTTTTGCACTTTTTATTTTAGAATTCATGAATTTTTGCTACAAAAACTACTGTGTTGTATATTATACAATTTTTTTTATATAGTTATCTTTATAGAGAAAAAGTAAAAACGTTTTCTGACTGTTCATTTTTTTTAAAATCTCATAGAATAAAATAGGGGGTGGGGTAGGCCTCGTAAAAAATATATTTCAGGAAAAAACTATTTCAGATATATTTACATTCAAAGGTAAATAATAATGGAAATTCTCGTGAAAATCGGACTATTAATTGATTTTTCATAGAATCTTTAAAAAATCCTCTTATCGTAACTTGTTTTTAGCTACGTTAAATTTCAGTTGATTTAACAGTGCAAAAATGAAAACATTGTTTTTCAATCATAATTTTCATTATTTCATATAATATATATATATATATATATATATATATATATATATATATAACAGCCTATTATGCTATATATTATGCAAATAATACTCTATTATGCTTTCACCCCAAATATTTTTCGTTAATTTTTTCGAATATAAATTTGCTCTGAGACCCTAACAACAAGAGGACACTTTGAGCTATGAAACATCGACTATTGTAAACTACTACGTCGTAATGATGATTTCTTTCACCCCATCTTTGGATTATATATAGAGAGAGGGGGAGAGAGAGTGGTACGGAATCGACAGTTATGTTTCCGTGGTCGACTGAATTTGTGTTTAAATTGTCATGAACTATATCCTCCTTGGTCTTTGTTTGCTTTGATATGAATCGAGCATGAATCCGATAGTTCATACGATCTACATTTACCCAAGTAAGGAAGTAATGTGATTGCTAATAGTAGTCTTACTGATTGTCAGTTGTGTAATATGGAGTCATATAATAAAAATCATTTCCAATGAACTTTTATAGTAAAAATCATATGCATGCCTCTTGTTATAATGGAAATTCGCTATGAAAATCTGAATTAGACTTGCCTCAAAACAGCCCGTGTTATTATTGCGTTTAAAATCCAGCAATTTGTCTTATATATAACTTAGAAATAAAGGTTTACATAATATATGTTGTGATTAATTTTGCATACTGGGATTGATAAATAATTACTTGGTGATATTGATCTCTAATAATGTTTTTTTTTTATCTACAACGTATTAAAATCAATCCTATGAATTAAGTAACCAATTGAAATATAATTAGATTAAGTGCAAACTTTTTATATGCATTCTTATTTAATTTATCTAGTCTTTCTAATTTGATATATTTTATCACATTAAAACGTAAATATGTACGCTCGGAGGGTGTATATTCTTGTTTTTATAGTAAAATTATGTCAAATGCATTTTTATACTAAAAAAAAACCTTATCTAGGTATAAAATCAACGGCACCTAGTAACTGTCAGTTTCTCCCCCAATGGATTTTATATTTTGCGTCAATATGAATAAAGTATGAATCCGTTAGTTCATACTATGTATATCTATCCATTAAAGAAAGTGCAGTGGTTGATAATAGCCGCTATACTGATTGCCAGTATTGTAATATGGAATCATATATGTTTCTGATCGCGGCCATTTTGCCCGGGTATAGGGATTGTTAGCGAATTTTTATGAGTCGTTGGATGACAGAGATTCTTCAAGGGAAAGTGGGCAGAGGGGGGGGGGGGCAAAGAGTCATCTCCAAGAGATGAAGGAAAATTGAGATCTTTACATATTTTTTCTTCGTCTGGATTTTGCTTTCTCTCTCTCTCTCTCTCTCTCTCCTCTCTCTCTCTCTCTCTCTCTCTCTCTCTCTCTCTATGGGTGCAATGATGTGTACGTTAAAGTCATCTCAGTTCACTGAGCACAGTTGTCTTTGTTCATATTAATTAGCTTTTGTATATTCTTTTTTTTTTTCTTTCTTTCTTTTGTTGGGGGGGGGGGTGTTTTCGTTTTACAGAGGATTTAGTCGAAAGAAAAGCGAGGAATTTATATTTTAAATGGATATAAAAGTTAAGTGAGAGTTTTGAAGAAAAAAAAAAACGTGAAAGAAAGAAGAATGAAGAAAATGCAATAGGAGGATTAAAGTGAAATTTTTAAAAATGAAGTAGAGAAAAACACATAAGCGAAAGGAAGGAAAGGAAGAAAGAAGAAATTAATTGATTAGTTATTAAACATACTCATTGCTGCTTAACTTCGGTGATCAAAGCGGGAAGCGTTTTTTCAGTATGCCTTGACCATAATAAACTTTTTTTAAAAAGTGGAAGGAAAGAAAAAGCGCAGAAGTGAGAGAAAGAATGAAGAAGAGTTGGTTTAAAGAAAGGGTGGGAGAGGAAATAGAGAAATGGTAGTAAAAAGGAAGAAGGGCGGGGAAAATGATGAGTCTAATAAGTGGTCAGTGAGGTATAAGAAAGATTTTAAAATTCAATGAAAAAAAAACAACTGTAAGATCGTGAGAATCACACTAGTATAAATATATAAAAAGATGGATATATATTTTAGCATACCACATAAATATCCATATATCAGGGAAATAAGCAGTTAAAATATGCTTACACTTAAATATATTAGATTATATATAGTATTATAGTATATATATAATATATATATATATATATATTATATATATAGGAGAAGTATATTAGAGAGAGAGAGAGAAAGAGAGGGGGGGAGGAAGAGAGGGGGAGGAGGGGATTAAATACGGATCGTGCGGGTTCGTGTCGT
>CM042141.1:49175285-49239862 GCA_023376005.1 Doryteuthis pealeii | reverse complement strand
AGGATCAGGTGGTAAGTGACCCAATAAAAATTTGTTCTCAAAGATGGCCTGCATTTTATGCCAATACTTTCTCATTTAATCCTTTTCTTATATATATATATATGATAGATCATATAGTATATATATTATATATTATTAATATAGGTTAGTATAATATATATACTGTATAATGTGAGAGTGTGCAGAAATAAAGTATCGAGATTTTTTTGTACAATTTTTGAGCAGCACTTTGTATTCTGAAAATGAATATTCCATGCGGTCTCTAGTCGGTATCCTAGCCAATTCAGCTGGAGAGTCTATCCCTCTGGTTTTTTAATAGGCGCTAGACAAGCAGATTGTTTCTGTGACATCTTTGACACTCTTGTGAGTTCTGACAAAATTGATATTCCACTGCGGGCCGCAAAGTTCGGTTATCCAGCCCAGATCACGAGGGAGTACTTCCCCTTTTTCAAGGTCAAATAGCGCAGAGACCAAGGAGATTGTGTTTGGTGTCTTAGGAGTGGAGGGCGCCGACAGCTCTACATCAGCTTTACTTTTACCGCACAGATCCCTGTGCTACTCATTCGGCTGAGTTGGCGAACTAGGAACCATGTGGTTTCTAAGCCGAACGCTCTACGACCTTGAGCTAACACCGGCACGCTAGCCATGAGGAAATGTGTGTGTATGTGGTGGTGCTGCCTGTGGTGCGCATGTTTGTGTAAAGCACTAGTGTAATCTGCCTAAAAGTCCGACAAAAGCCAAATATTTTTGTGGTTTTTTTTTGTACTCGCAGATTGTGTGGTATAAAAATAGGCGCGCACCGTTTTCCCGTATATCAGCAGGGAATTCTAATTTCTTTCCTATTTCCTAAACGACCATGCGGGTTCATCGAGCGGCGTGAGAATATAACGTGCATGTCCCGCTTAAAGCGGCTTTAGATCCCAATTACACCTTCGTATAAACGTCGACAGCCGCAGTAAAGCGATGGTCGAAGCCAGAACAAAGCATTAAGCCCCGGTGCTCCTCCTCGGCGAAAATATTCTCAGCCGAATGAAAGACCTATCCCAGAACGGGACAACAGGAGACTTAGATTTAAATCTGCTTCGACTTCCGTGAATTAATCCCGGCTCTTTTCCGCCGTCGCCATGCGCGATAATCGTGGACTTTCCGCCTTTTGCTTGGATAGATTAGCGCGTACACACCCGGGATCGTTTCTTCCAGGGCGCGAAAAGAAGGGAAAATCTAGTCTGGTAAGATAAGTTGGTTGCGTTGAATATTCTTAGAAAGAAAAGAAAGAAAAAAGGATAAGACGGTGTGTACACATAAATGAAAATAGGAACGGAACTATTGTAAAAAAAATATATTAAAAAAAAGGGAAGTTAACAAATAAATTTATTCAGACGAAGGAAAAAATAAAGGAACGTTGGCACGAATATGATAAAAAAAAGAAGATATAATGTACATGCAAACCAGGGGAAAACGAATGAAAGAAGATAAAATAATTAAAAGATGCGGAGGAAGTTAGAATTAAGAGAGTAAGACTTAAGAAGGATGGACAAGGAAGGGATGCCAACAAAAAAGAAAGGCAAATGAAGAAATGATGTTGGAAAGAAGGAAATCTGAAAGAGGCAGAAGTATTACTTGGGCAGGAAGTTTTGGTTGGTTGGTTGGTTGGTTTTTACACGCGCATGTCACCATCTGTTAATTTAGACTATTACCCTTTTTCTACACTGAGCTTTTGTTTAACGTACCATCTTTTTAAACTGCATTTTTTTATATTCAAGTGGCAGTAGAATGGTGCCGATAATATAGGTACTAACCACTCTGGGCCGAGTGGACTTGGGAGTACATCGGTGAGTAAAAGCCTGAAATACCTTTCCTCCTACACTGCAGTTTTGTTTTAGAACATTTTTTAAAACTCATTTTTTATATTCAAGCTGACATAGATGGGGCCATAATAGGTACTACCGGACTCCGGGTCCGAGTGACTTGACTAATAGTGAATAAAGGGGTACTTCACATAACACCCAAATCTGTCAAGAAATTGGAACTGTCACCATTGCAGATAGTAGTTAACTCTGTCCTTACCCGGACACCGCAGACCCTCAAACGCACGGCGCCATCGTAGGCACATATTTGATAAAAAGGGTGTGGACTTTGGGCCATAAAGGCAATCGATTGGGACAATCATATAAGTGAACTAAGCCGAGTGAGTCGAAAAGGCCTCTCCATCCACCCATCTAGCCTAAGAAAGGACCAAAGTGGAATGTGTTGCATGGTCATACAGAACTTCTCGATCCGACTGAGAATTTCGATCAATATATAGAATATACCCACAGATGATGGATTTAATTAATTTAACAACGTTGTTATGTTTATTAAGAGCTATTTTTGAAATGAGTTTCAATATATAAAAAGCCTGTAAAATAATCTGTGATTTACGTCTCTGCTGGCTTCTTGTTATTTTTTTTCATCTTTTCAATTATGTGCGATTGAATACAGATTACGATTATCGCTTTCACGTGTGAGATCAACCGTCCCTTTTCTCTAATATTGTCCCCTTTTATTTTCTTTCTTTATAATATATTTCTGTGTAATCATCTCCTTTGTTAATTTCCCATCTTTCTTGAAAGTAGGTAAAAAACGGAATGGTAACATTATTTAGGCTGAGGTGATGGTCACTCATTGGAATAAAATTTCGGCGAGATAGCTATAGTAGATTAATCAGGCATATATTTTTACATATCATCGTGGCGATTTCTACGCTCTTGTTTTACACCAGAGGGTGTTGCAAGATGATAACAGTCGTAAAAATCAAGGAAACACGATAAATAATGTATTGATAAAAGGCCGAATGAAGAAAAAGCGAATCGTAAAAATAAATTTAAAAAAAAAAAGAAGAAAACCTTAAAGAATAATTTAAGAAATTAAGAAATAGCAATTCATTGGAAATAGGAATATAAAGTCTGGGATAGTAGGCAGTTGTCTTTTACCAAAACAAATAAATAAAAAAAATAGCGAGTAGAAATAGTAATGTCCTATTTGAGGATTTATCCATCTTCTTCTGATTGTCTTCGTCTTTTTCTTCGGCATATAATCTTCAAGGGTTTGGCGTGACAGAAAAGCAGAAAGGGAATGCCCCGACTGACGTGCAATTAATACTTTAATTATTATGCATCAGTGAATTATAATCAAACGTCTGAAAATTTTTACATGTTACGTTGTTTTTGTCTAACACTTTTAATTTAATTCATTTAATCTGTATTATTGTTTATTCATGGCTATTGCTTCCTATTCTATGTTTTGATGTGTCTTTCTATTTGTGCTATGTTTGAGAAAAAATCTTTGAATACGGTTCATTTAATACTTACTTGAACACAAGCATTTAAATCGCTCACATAAATCGTGACCACTCAAATTAAAGTCTGTTGATCTCAATTTCTCTCGCCCACCCCTCTCTCTTTATGTATATATATATTATACCTATTATATATATATATATAATATATAGTATGATATAACCATTTGAATTAAAAACATTCTCTCTCACAAACATGGCGTCCGCAGAACTTTTTGAAGAATTCTCATTCAAGTAACTAGACATTGTTTTTGCAGCTCCTAATCATGCCCGAACATGTATTACGAGAAGAAATCCCGATCATTTAAGTACAACCAATTTTGGACCAATTAAAAAATGATCTTCACGGGTATGGATCAATGACTTGGATCGACACAGGGAAGACCTGAATATGCCGCAGATACACCGGCTCAGAATAAGTTGTGCTTATGCAATAGCCACAATAAAGATGAGGACATCAGTCCAAAAATTAAAAACTTATTCACATCAAGTCTAATCTAAAAAAATACAGAAAATTATTTGTCTGCTTTTATCGCTTCAATTGTTTTTATCCAGTCCCTCAAATCCTAATCTTTATACATCAATTAACAAAATGAAGCCGTTCATCAGGCTTGAAACGGCGAACCCTCATACTCTAAATCCTCACAATTCCCGTTCGCATAGCAGGTGTTCTCTTTCTATCGATTTCGGGAGATTCAGCAAGCCCAGTAATTAATTTTCTTCCTTCTTCCACATTCTATCCTCCTATGTATATGAAGCTTTGTTGTTGTCCGTAAACCGAAACTATGTCAACTGCTTATATCGACACTACTCTCTCTGGAATGAGTTAACTTCATCAATGAGTATTCAATTTATTGTCACAATCATTAATGTATAGAATATATATTATTCCGTAACGCAAGTCAGTATGAAAATCAGAGTTAAATTTGCCTCAATAGTGGTCTATGCAAATTTGTGCGTCTTATAATTCTGCCCAGGTGAAGCCCTACCATCTATATGATTGTCCCCAACCCTATTGCCCTCATAAAAAAAGTAAAGTCGTCGGAGCAGTCTAAAGTCGGTAATCAGCCAGTCAGGCGAGGGAGTCTATCCCCTTTTCAAATAGCGCTAGACCAAAAGGAGATTGTTCTTAGCATCTGAGGTGAAGCGCCACACCTACCATCAGCTCCTTACTTTACCGCATAGATCACTGTGCTATCTCATACGCTGAGTTGGCGAGGACCGGTATCGAACTAGAACACTTGTGGTTTCTTAGCCGAAAACGCTCTACCGACTGAGCTAACCCGGCCCATTGGCCCTCATAAGTAATCCCCAACCTTTTCTTAATGAGTGTCTTACTGTCCTGGGTATTAGGTTAAACTGCATCTAATTGAAAGGTCCAATTTTTGGAGCTCTGGAGAATGAGGAATACCTCTTTAATTTTCATTACTCCCAGGTCCACTTTGGGTCGAAGTGATATTATCTTTTAGTGTCCAATACATGGTTAGATAGAAAAATTGGATTTGAAAAAAAAACTTGAGTGCCCCATCAAAAATGTGTGAAATAAACGATCTAAATTTTAGAGGTTTCTATTTCATACATTTTTTGATGGGTAACTCAAATTCAGATATAAAGCATAAAATAACCCAAAGGAGTTGACATGCCGTGTAAAACCCAAACACCCCACGCAACCAACTACAAAAGATAGAGCAGCAATTAATACTGTGTAAGAAAAAAAAAACTCTCAGAAGCAAATCATTTCTTTAAATCTTATTCAATTATGTCTCAGACAATTATTGCATCAAACATTTTGTCTGTTGTCTTCTTTTTCTATCGGAGTCCCTCATATCAATTCGATCAAACTGATTCCCTTCATCAGGTTTGAAACTGCGACCCCAGATCTTAAATCCTCACAATTTTCCTGCCAAACAGTTTCTTTCCTCTCGACTTCTAATAGCAGCAGCCAAGGTAAATTAATTTTCCGGACCTCAAATAGCTTATCACGACTAACAAAGAAAAACACTACGAATGAATCTTTCGAGGAAAAAAAAAAAAAAAAAAAAAAAAAAAAACAGAAATAAAGTCCAAAATGTCAAAAGTCTATTTTTGTCTTATATTCGCAACCAATCCTTGCCAAAAAAATCGTCATCCGCCTTAAAAATTTATTCGCCAAGAGTTTTTCCCCCGGTCTTAAATTCGGGTGTAGCGAGGAGGGCGGGGTTCAGTCCCTAAAACAAGTCCAAACTGGAGATCAAAGGAGCTGATTTTTGTTGCTTCTTTTTCCGTCGCTCACTTAGCCTTTTTGTATAAATGCCATTTGACAGAGAAAAAGCCGGGGCCAAAGGAACGTTGGGGGATGTTTATGGCGTTTTTTTCTCTCTCCACCCTGTGGAGGATCGACAGCTTTGATGCCATCGGCGACACTAAGTCAAGGCGTTTAAGGCAAAAGGTTACAGTTGGCAGGGATATTAACCCTGATTGTTGAAAGTGGTTTAATATCTAAGTACATCGCATTGCACGCACGCAACACGTGCAACACATACATACATACACACGTCTTTTGTCTATCGCAGTTCATATCTATTTCCATTTATGTCACTGTCTCAATTTATCTATATTTATATCTATGTTGTTCCTTTCTTTGCAATAATTCGTTAATCGCAACTATTTTCTACACTATCTAACACATGTATATATTCTTCCTCTGTCGCGGTCCATACTCTCTTTCCACTTTATGTTATTGTCTCAATCTCTTTCTCCTCACACATACGCATATATATATATATAATGTGTGGTGTTGTGGTGTAGTATACATAAGACAAATTGAAAAAAACACCAGGTTTAAATGAGTTGAAGTGGTAAGTTTATTGGCCAGACGCTGCAGTGTTTCGAATATATTAATTAGATCATCTTCACAGGGTGTATTTGTTGGTATATGGAGAGGTGATTAAAAAATTTTATCACAGAATAACGAGAAAAGCGAGTATTAGGTCCCTTGGTTTTATCAACACACAACGAGGCTGTTTTGTTTCGATTCCGTTTATCACAAAAAAAGAATTTAGTACCACACGCGCAACACACATTCATAAAAAAGAATGCTTTTTTACGATACACGCAGCTTACACATTCTATATAACTCATACCCGCAAAAAGAGAATAATTTGAGTCGATTTTCAACCGAAATCGAAACAAACCTCGTTGTGTGTGTGATAAACAAGGACTAATACTCGCTTTTCTCGTTATTCTGTGATAAAAATTTTTATCACCTCCATAGTCAGAATACCGCTGAGATGAAATCTAATTAATATATCGAAAACACTGCAGCGTCGGCCCAATAAACTTACCACTTAACTCATTTAAACCTGTGTTTTTTCAAATTTGTCTTATTATACTACACACACACACACACATTATATATATATATATGCGTATGTTGTGGAGGGAAAGAGATTGAGACACAATAACATAAGTGGAAGAAGTTATGGACCGCGACAGAGGAAGATATATACATGTGTTAGATAGTGTAGAAAATAGTTGCCGAATTAACGAATTATTGCAAAGAAAGGAACAATACATAGAATATATATAGATAAATTGAGACAGTGACATAAATGGAAATAGATATGAACTGCGATAAGACAAAGGACGTGTGTAATGTATGTAGGTGTGTGCACGTGTGCGTGCGTGCAATGCGTGTACTTAGATATTAAACCACTTTCACAATCAGGGTTAATATCCCTGCCAACTGTAACCTTTTGCCTTAAAAACGCCTTGACTTAGTGTCGGCGATGGCATCAAAGCTGTCGACTCCACAGTTGGAGAGAGAAAAAAACGCATAAACATCCCCCACGTTCGCTTTGGCCCCGGCTTTCTCTGTCAAATGGCATTTATACAAAAAGGCTAAGTGAGGCGACGGAAAAGAAGCAACAAAAATCAGCTCCTTTGATCTCCAGTTTGGACTTGTTTTAGGGACTGAACCCCGCCCTCCTCGCTACATCCCGAATTAAGACCGGGGGGAAACTCTTTGCGAATAAATTTTAAGGGCGGGATGACGAATTTTGGCAAGTGATTTGGTTTGCGAATAAAAAGACAAAAATAGACTTTTTGACATTTTTGGACTTTATTTCTGTTTTTTTTTTTTTTTTTTTTTTTTTTCTTCGAAAGATTCATCGTAGTGTTTTCTTTGTTAGTCGTATAAGCTATTGAGGTCGGAAAATTAATTACTTGGCTTGCTGCTATTAGAAAGTCGAGAGGAAAGAAAACCTGTTTGGCAGGAAAATTGTAGGATTTAGATCTGGGGTCGCAGTTTCAAACCTGATGAAGGGAAATCAGTTTTGATCGATTGATATGAGGGACTCGATAGAAAAAGGACAACAGGACAAAATGTTTTTGATGCAATAATTCTGAAGACATAATTTGAATAAGATTAAAGAAATGGATTTGCTTCTGAGAGTTTTTTTTTCTTACACAGTAGTTAATTTGCTGCTCTATCTTTTGTAGTTTGGTTGCGTGGGTGTTGGGTTTTACGGCATGTCAACTCCTTGGGTTATTTTATGCTTTAGTATCTGAATTTGAGTACCCCATCAAAAAATGTATGAAATAAACCTCTAAAATTTAGATCGTTTATTTCACACATTTTTGATCGGGCACTCAAGTTTTTTTTTAATCCAATTTTTCTATCTAACCCATGTATTGACACTAAAAGATATTCACTTCGACCAAAGTGGACCTGGGAGTAATGAAATAAAGAGGTATTCTCATTCTCCCAGAGCTCCAAAATTGGACCTTCAATAGATGCAGTTTAACCTAATACCCAGAGACAGTAAGACACTCATTAAGAAAAGGGTTGGGGATTACTACTGAGGGCAATGGGGCCCGGGTTAGCTCAGTCGGTAGAGCGTTCGGCTAGAAACCACAAGGTTTCTAGTTCGATACCGGTCCTCGCCAACTCAGCGTATGAGTAGCACAGTGATCTATGCGGTAAAGTAAGGAGCTGATGGTAGGTGTGGCGCTCCACCTCAGATGCTAAGAACAATCTCCTTTTGGTCTAGCGCTATTGAAAAAGGGGATAGACTGCCCTCGCTGACTGGCTTGATAACCCGCTTAGACTGCTCCGACGACTTTCTTTTTTTATGAGGGCAAATAGGGTTGGGGACAATCATATAGATGTAGGGCTTCACCTGGGCAGAAATTATAGCGCACAAATTGCATAGACACTATTGAGGCAAATTTACTCTGATTTTCATACTGACTTCGTTACGGGAATAATATATATTCTATACATATAATGATTGTGACAATAAATTGAATACTCATTGATGACTTACTCAATTCCAGAGAGTAGTGTGATATAAGCAGTGACATATGTTTCGGTTACGGACAGACAACAAAGCTTCATTATAATAGGAGGATAGAATTGTGGAAAGAAAAATTAATTACTTGGCTTGCTGATCTCCGAAATCGATAGAAAAGAAACTGTTTTGGAAGGGAATTGTGAGGATTTAGATATAGGGTCCGCCGTTCAAGCCTGATGAACGGCTTCAAATTTTGTTAATTGATGTATAAAGATTAGGATTTGAGGGACTGGATAAAACAATTGAACGATAAGAGACAAAATAATTTGTCTGTATTTTTTTAGATTAGACTTGATGTGAATATTTTAATTTTTGGACTGATGGTCCTCATCTTTATTGTGGTATGCATAAGCACAACTTTTCAAGCCGGTGTATCCTGCGGCATTATTCAGGTGTTCCCTGTGTATCCAAGTATTTGATCCAACCCGTGAAAATCATTTTTTTTAATTGGTCAAACATGTTTTTACTTAAATGATCGGGATTCTTCTCGTAATACATGTCGGGATGATAGGAGTGCAAAAACAATGGCTTAGTTATTTGAATGAGATCTTCAAAAGTTCTGCGACGCCTGTTTGTGAGAGAGATGTTTTTTAATTCAATATATATATATTATATATATATATATTATATATATATAATAATATATATATATAAGAGAGAGGGGTGGGGAGAGAAAATTGAGATCAACAGACTAATTGATGTCACGATTATGTGAGAGCGATTTAAATGGTTCAAGTAAGTATTAAATGAACCGTTTTTCAAAGATTTTTTCACATAGCAAAAATAGAAAGACATCAAAACATAGAATAGGCAATAGCATGAATAAACAAAATAAGAATAAAATTGAATTAAATTAAAAGTGGACAAAAACAAAAATTAAAAATTTCAGACGTGATGAAATTCACTGATGCTAATAAATTAAAACGTATTAATTGACGTCAGTCGGGCATTCCCTTCTGTTTTCGTCACCGCCAACCCTTGCAGAGATATTTGCCGAGAAAAAGCAAGACAATCAGAAGATGGATAAATCCTCAAATAGGACATTACTATTTCACTCGTATTTTTTTTATTTATTTGTTTTGGTAAAAAGACAACCTGCTATATCCCAGACTTTCTATTCTTTTTTTTCCAATAATCTACTTTCTTTAATTTCTTAAATTATTTAAAGGTTTTCTCTTTTTTTTTAAATTTATTTTACGATTCGCTTTTTCTTCATTCGCTTTTATCAATACATTATTACTCGTGTTCCTTGATTTTACGACTGTTATCATCTTGCAACACCCTCTGGGTAAAACAAGAGCGTAGAAATCGTCCACGATGATATGTAAAAATATATGGCCTGATTATCTACTATAGCTTATCCGCCGAAATTTTATTTCCAATGAGTGACCTCACCTCAGCTAAATAATGTACCATTCCGTTTTTTATTATTAAGAAAGATGGGAAATAAAAAGGAGATGATACACAGAAATATATTATAAGAAAGAAAAAAAAGGGGAAATATAGAGAAAGGAGGTGATCACGTGAAAGCGATAATGTTAATCTGTTTCAATCGAACATAATGAAAAGATGAAAAAATAAAAGAAGCCAGAGAGAGATAAATCAAGATTATTACACTTTTTATATATTGAACTATTTCAAAATAGCTCTTAAGTAAACATAACAACGTTGTAATAATTAAATCATCATACTGTGGTATATCTATATAGGATGAAATTCTAGTGGATGAGAAGTTCATGACATGCAACACTCCACTTTGGTCCTTTCTTAGGCTAGATGGGTGGATGGAGAGGCCTTCTTCGATCAATCGGCTAGTCACTTATATGATTGTCCCAATCCGATTGCCTTTATGGCAAGTCCAACCCTTTTTATCAAATATGTGCTAGATGGCGGTGGTTGAGGGTCTGGGTGTCCTGGGTAAGACGTTAAACTATCTGATGGTGAAGTTCCAATTCTGAAGATTTGGGTATGTGGAGTACCCCTTTATCACTATTAGTCTCAAGTCCACTCGGACCCGGAGTGGTAGTACCTATTATGGCCCCATCTATGCATTGAATATAAAAAATGAGTTTAAAAAATGTTCTTAAACAAACTGAGTGTAGAAAAAGGTATTCAGCTTTATCACCATTACTCCCAAGTCCACTCGGACCCAGAGTGGTAGTACCTATTATGGCACCATCTATGCATTGAATATAAAAAATGAGTTTAAAAAATGTACTTAAACAAACTCAGTGTAGAAAAAGGTATTTATCATAAATTAACAATGGGTTGACATGCCGTAAAAAACCAACCAACCAACCAACCAAAACTTTGCAGTAATATTTCTGCCTCTTTTCTCCTTCTTTCCAACATCATTTCTTCATTTGCCTTTCTTTTTTGTTGGCTCCCTTCCTTGTTCCATCCTTCTTAAGTCTAATCCTTTATTCAATTCCTCATCTTTTAATTATTTATCTTCTTCATCGTTTTCCCTGTTTTGCATGTACATTATATCTTCTTTTTTTTTTATCTATTCTGCAAACGTTCTTTATTTTTTCCTTCGTCTAATAAATTTATTTAACTTCCTTTTTTTAATATATTTTTTTACAATAGTTCCGTTCTATTTCATTATGTTTACACACCGTCTTTATCCTTTTTTCTTTCTTTTCTTTCTAAATAATATCAACGCAACCAATTTCTACCAGACTAGATTTTCCCATTCTTTTCAGCGCCCTGAGAAACGATTCCCGGTTGTACGCGCTTCTATCAAGCAAAAGGCGGAAGTCACGATTTGCGCATGGCGACGGCGGAAAGAGCGGGAGTTAATCAACCGGAAGTCGAAGCAGATTAATTAAGTCTCGTTGTCGATTCTGGATAGGTCTTTCATTCGGCTGGAATATTTTCGCCGAGGAGGAGCACCGGGCTTAATGGCTTGTTCTGGCTTCGACATCGCTTTTCTGCGGCTGTCGACGTTCTTATCGAAGGTGTAATTGAATCTAAAGCGCTTTAAGCGGACATGCACGTATTATTCTCACGCCGTCGATGAACCTCGCAGGTGTTTAGAAATAGGAAGAAATAGAATCCTGCTGATATACGGGAACGTGGCTATATACACACAATCATGCGAGTAAAAATATGTGTGGATTTTAGCAGATTACACTAGTGCTTTACACAAACATGCGCACACAGGCACACACACATACACACACATCCTCATGGTAGGTCCGGGTTAGCTCAGTCGGTAGAGCGTTCGGCTAGAAACCACATGGTTCCTAGTTCGCCAACTCAGCGAATGAGTAGCACAGGGATCTGTGCGGTAAAGTAAGGAGCTGATGGTAGGTGTGGCGCTCCACCTAAGACACCAAAACAATCTCCTTGGTCTTGCGCTATTGAAAAAGGGATAGACTCCCTCGCTGATTGGCTGATACCGACTTTAGGCCGCATGGAATATCATTTTTCAGAATACAAAGTGTCAAAATGTACAAAAAAATCTCTTTGGTCTAGCGCTATTGAAAAGGGGATAGACTCTCTCGCTGATTGGCTGATACCGACTTTAGGCCGCATGGAATATCATTTTTTCAGAATACAAAGTGTGTCAAAATGTACAAAAAAAATCTCGATACTTTTTTTTGCACACCTTATATACATATATAATATATATTATATATATATATATATATATATATATATTATATATATATATATAAGGAATAAGGAATAAATGAGAAAAGTATTGGCATAAAATGCAGGCATTTGAACAAATTTTTATTGGGTCACTTACCACCTGATCCTAATTAATCCCTTAATTTTCGCCCTTCTTTTATTTATTTGAAAAAAAAAATCATCTGGACACCGCGTGCATTAAGTCCAAAACAAGTTTGTTTTATTATCATTTTTTTAACACAGATTTAGCGTCATAACATTCCATCACATGAACACGCATCCCGTCATATAAACGCTAAACAAGTCACAGTTTAAAAAAAAACAAAAAAACTTTAGCATTATAACATTCCATCGCGCTAAAAAATACTGGTTTTTTTTTAATCTCAACCATTTGACTCATCTGAAGATTGCATAAGCATGAAACTTATAGTTATGAGTTATAATATCCATAATATCATTATATTGATTTTTGTGTGTGTATATAATATATATATAATAATATATATATATATATATATATAGAGAGAGAGAGAGAGAGAGAGTGGGGGGGATTAAAGGATATAGAACATGATGGCCACGTGCCTAACACCGATGAAGATAAAGATTTTCAAGTGAAGTCATTGTGTCGCATTCATTAACTGTTCATTCTTCAATATATCCCATTAGTTTCATCATATTTAAATACTTCCATTTTTTCCTCTCCCTAACGCACTATATCCTGAATATACCTTTATTCTCCTTCACACGCAAAATATATTCAGGGCAGTAATTATTTGGCAAGAGACATTACACCAGCATTATCATAAAACCATTGTCTCATAAACTGGCACAAAGCTAATTCCAACACGAAACCAACCAACCGAAAAGAAACTGTACATTTTAATTCTTTATTTTATGGGTAAAAGTTGTTTTTTCTCAGCGTTAGAGTATGTTTTATTATTATGCGTACATTTTCAATGAACATTAATTCGGGGAGACTGTCGGACTGTGCAGACAAAAGGCTTTGGAGAAAAAGTGCAGTGATGGCGAAATAATTCATCTATATTTAAAACTAGACGGCGATTCACTTGAGTGCTTGGCGTCAAAAAAGCTTACGCGAAGAAAAATAGATCAAGCGACTGGGTCGACGAGATATTCACAGTCGAAACAAGAATAGAATATCTCCCAATAAAAGAAAAAGTTCAAATTGATATAAAGTGAATACAACATGCTGGCCCAGAAGAAATATAATATAGTAATATATACATATATTTACCAACCCATCCGCATGAACGGGATGTGACACAAGGTCAGATTTTTAAGCGGAGTTGCACAGTTTTGAATTCAGAGTTATAATAGACTAGTTACGAAGACAAGGTTAGAGTCTGTCCTATTATTTAACAAAACCCGGAGGAAGAGCAGTTCGATTCACATCGTTCCTAAGGATATTACTATATTAAATGCAAACAGCCTCGTCCAAGATTTGAACTCGGGTCGATGAGTGATTTTCCTACGACTCCAACCATTACACCATTCGCCTCCACGTATCCAAATATCTCCCAGTATATATAAAAAAAGGAAGTTTCAAATTGATATAAAGTGAATATAAGGTGCTCGCGCAAGAGATTATATATATACATATATATATAGTACGTAGCAATTAAAGAAGCAAAAAAAAGTTTTCAAATAATAATATTGACATTTTTTTTTGCACATTTTATTTTAGAATTCATGAATTTTTACTACAAAAACTACTGTGTTGTATATTATACAATTTTTTTTATATAGTTATCCTTATAGAGAAAAAGTAAAAACGTTTTCTGACTGTTCATTTAAAAAAAAATCTCATATAATAAAATAGGGGTGGGGGTAGGCCTCGTAAAAAAATATATTTCAGGAAAAAACTATTTCAGATATATTTACATCTAAAAGTAAATAGTTATGGGAATTTTCGTGAAAATCGGACTATAAATTGATTTTTCATAGAATCTTTAAAAATCCTCTTATCGTAACTTGTTTTTAGCTACGTTAAATTTCAGTTGATTTAACAGTACAAAAATGAAAACATTGTTTTTCAATCATATTTTTATTATTTCATATATATATATATATATATATATATATATATATATATATATATATATATATATATATATATATACAGCCCATTATGCTATATATTATGCAAATAATACTCCATTATGCTTTCACCCCAAATCTTTTTCGTTAATTTTTTCGAATATAAATTGGCTCTGAGACCCTAACAACAAGAGGACACTTTGAGCTATGAAAGATCGACTATTGTAAACTACTACGTCGTAATGATGATTTCTTTCACCCCATCTTTGGATTATATATAGAGAGAGGGGGAGAGAGAGTGGTACGGAATCGACAGTTATGTTTCCGTGGTCGACTGAATTTGTGTTTAAATTGTCATGAACTATATCCTCCTTGGTCTTTGTTTGCTTCGATATGAATCGAGCATGAAGCTGATAGTTTATACGATCTACATTTACCCAAGTAAGGAAGTAATGTGATTGCTAATAGTAGTTTTACTGATTGCCAGTAGTGTAATATGATAGAAATAATTTCCAATTAACTTTTATAGTAAAAATCATATCCATGCCTCTTATTATAATGGAAATTCGCTATGAAAATCTGAATTAGACTTGCCTCAATCCAGCCCATGTTATTATTGCGTTTAAAATCCAGCAATGTGTCTTATATATCACTTAGAAATAAAGGTTTACATAATACATGTTGTGATTAATTTTGCATACTGGGATTGATAAATAATTACTTGGTGATATTGATCTCTAATAATGTTGTTTTAATCTACATCGTATTAAAATTAATCCTATGAATTAAGTAACCAATTGAAATATAATTAAATTAAGTGCAAACTGTTTATATGCATTCTTATTTAATTTATCTAGTCTTTCTAATTTGATACATTTTATCACATTAAAACGTAAATATGTACGTTCGGAGGGTGTATATTCTTGTAAAATTATGTCAAATGCATTTTTATACTAAAAAAACATTATCTAGGTATAAAATCAACGACACCTAGTAACTGTCAGTTTCTCCCCCAATGGATTTTATATATTGCGTCAATATGAATAAAGTATGAATCCGTTAGTTCATACTATCTATATCTATCCATTAAAGAAAGTACAGTGGTTGATAATAGCCGCTATACTGATTGCCAGTATTGTAATATGGAATCATATATGTTTCTGATCGCTGCCATTTTTCCCGGGTATAGGGGATTGTTAGCGAATTTTTATGAGTCGTTGGATGACAGAGATTCTTCAAGGGAAAGTGGGCAGAGGGAGGGGGGGCAAAGAGTCATCTCCAAGAGATGAAGGAAAATTGAGATGCTTTACATATTTTTTCTTCGTCTGGATTTTGCTCTCTCTCTTCTCTCTCTCTCTCTCTCTCTTATCTCTCTCTCTCTATCTCTCTCTCTCTCTCTCTATGGGTGCAATGATGTGTACGTTAAAGTCATCTCAGTTCACTGATGCACAGTTGTCTTTGTTCATATTAATTAGCTTTTTGTATATTCTTTTTCTTTTCTTTCTTTCTTTTTGTTGGAGGAGGGTGTTTTCGTTTTACAGAGGATTTAGTCGAAAGAAAAAGCGAGGAATTTATATTTTAAATGGATATAAAAGTTAAGTGAGAGTTTTGAAGAAAAAAAGAACGTGAAAGAAAGAATGAAGAAAAATGCAATAGGAGAAATTAAAAAGTGAAATTTAAAAAAAATGAAGGAGAGAAAAACACATAAGCGAAAGGAAGGAAAGAAAGGAAGAAAGAAGAAATTATTGATTAGTTATTAAACATACTCATTGCTGCTTAACTTCGGTGATCAAGCGGGAAGCGTTTTTCAGTATGCCTTGACCATAATAATTTATTTTTTTAAGTGGAAGGAAAGAAAATCGCAGAAGTGAGAGAAAGAATGAAGAAGAGGTGGTTTAAAGAAAGGGTGGGAGAGGAAATAGAGAAATGGTAGTAAAAGGAAGAAGGGTGGGGAAAATGATGAGTCTAATAAGTGGTCAGTGAGGTATAAGAAAGATTTTAAAATTCAATGAAAAAAAAAACAACTGTAGAGATCGTGAGAATCACACTAGTATACATATAAAAAAAGATGGATATATATTTTAGCATACCACATAAATATCCATATATCAGGGAAATAACCAGTTAAAATACCTACATTGACCAACTAAGCAAAGATGCAGGTTGCTGCGCAGAGGACCTCCCTGGGAAAATGAATGATAGGAAAGGTTGGCGAGAGATTGTCATGGATATCCGTGCTGATAGCGCGACATGATGATGATGAATATATATATATAATATATATATATATATATATAATATATATATATATATATTATATATAGAGAGAGAGAGAGAGAGAGAGAGAGAGAGAGGGGGGGAGGGATTAAAATACGGATCGTTTAAAATATACCAACTCGAGTTTTAAACAGTTCGATCTTAATCGTCTATGTAGCTCTTTATATTGAACACTTTTTAATCGATTTTAGTGAAAAAAATCTCGAAATAAATAAAGTTGTATACTTATTTACTTTGTGAATTCTTATTGTCACTGCCATATTATATATATATATATATATATATATATATATATATTATATATATATATGTGTTGGTGTGTGTGTGTGTGTGTGTGTATGTGTGTTGTGATGTGTACATACACATAATTGCATATATGAGTGTGAGAGAGTTTGTATGTGTATTTGGGCGTGCTTATGCATAAGTCTTTATCTACCCTCTCTCTCTCTCGCTCTATCTCTCTCTCTCTCTCTCTATATATATATATATATATATAACATGTATGTTTGTTGATAGACATCTCTCTCTCTCTTTCTTTCTCTCTCTCTCTCTCTCTCTCTCTCTCTCTCTCTCTATATATATATATATATATATATATATATATATATATATATATATAACATGTATGTTTGTTGATAGACATCTCTCTCTCTCTCTCTGTCTATATATATATTTGTGTGTGTGTGTGTATTTATATAACATGTATGTATGTTGATATAATATATATATATATATATATATATATATATATATATATATATATATAAAATTATTGGAAAATGGAAATAGACAGAAATATGAAATGAAAAAAACTGGGAGAAAAATTCCTTGTAAATAAAAATAAAAAAAGTCCCCAGTAAATAAATAATTTCTGCAAAAGTAAAATGCTCCCTCTCTTCGGGGCGCTAAAATATTCCACACATCCAGGGACAAATATCAAAAATAGGAACCTAGTCGGATAAGCAGTGAACGTTGTCGAGAAAAATATTAGGAGTTGCGGAGCGGGGGAGGGTGAGTCGATGAGCAAAATAAGAGCAGAAAGGATGCAAAGTGACTGGGGACGGCTGAACGAAACAATTTCGGGGTAAGGGGGGAAGAGTGGAGACGACAAAGGAAGAAAAGAGAGAGAGGGGGGCAGGGCTGGTAAAAGAAGTCTCCGACAAATAACCGTATTAACTTGATGTCCGCATTGAGGACGAATAATGAATTTATTGAGACAGGAAACAATTTAAGAAAAAAAATAAATAAAAAATGAATAAATA
The DNA here is from genome assembly GCA_023376005.1 of Doryteuthis pealeii. Lineage (NCBI taxonomy): Eukaryota > Metazoa > Mollusca > Cephalopoda > Myopsida > Loliginidae > Doryteuthis > Doryteuthis pealeii. The sequence goes on along the minus strand of CM042141.1, from coordinate 49,221,956 downwards.
TAACTCGGGGAAAAGGAAGAAAAAATAAAGTTTGCTAATTCCGCCGCTCATGTCGTAATACTCGTCACCAGCATCCATTTTTTTTGGGGGGGGATTTAACTTTTTGTTTCTTTAATTTTTTTTTTGTTTGTTTGCTACTGTTTTTTTTTTATTTGATTTTACTTTTTGTTTCTTTCAATTATTTTGTTTTGTTCTTTATTCATTTTTTTGTTTTTTTTACGGTTATTTTTTGTTTTTTTTTTTTTCATTTGATTTTTTGTTTCTTTTAATTATTTTTTATCGTTATTATTATTATTATTATTATTATTATTATTATTTTGTTATTTTGGGTTCTTTACCAATTATTTTATCTCACTTCACTGCTGTGTTTTTGTTGTTTTTTTTTTTTATTTATCTATTTAATTTTTGTTGTTATTTTGTTTGTAATCTAAATTGTTCTGATAAATTCATTTTTATTTTCCTTCCTTTTGTTTATTTGTTGTTTGTTTTTAGCTCCATTTTTCCCTGTTTTTTTTTGTTTTGTTTTTTGTTTTGATTTCTTTTTTTTATATCTATACAGATCTCTATCTTTCATTTTTATTTGAGTTTTTAAAACGTTGTCTGTGGATGTAGCTGTGCGTGTACGAGTGTGAGTGTGTAGGAGTGCGTGGGTGTGGGGAGTGACTCTCACAAATTAAAGAATTGGAATTAAGTTAAATACAGAAGAAGAAAAAAGGGAAATAAAACGTGAGAGCAAAATAAAAGTGTAGCCGATAAAAAAAGATTTTTAAACGTAATCTGGTTTTGTCGAAGTTGCGGTTAAACGAGTGTGAGTGAAGAAAAAAAAACTGGCGTATTTGGTGAAAAGAAATGGACTGAAATAAAAGATTGAATTAAAAGGGAATATTCGAACCGAAGAATAAGAAGGGAAATAAATAAAAAAAATGGTTGGATTGTTATTGGGTTGGGTTTGTCTATAAGACAAAAGAAAGAATTTGGTAAAGAGAGGACGGAAGAGAAGGAGGAAGGAAAATGAAAGAGTGGGAGAGATGAAAAAGAAATATTAAGAAGGGAGATAAAGAGGAAATGTATTAAAAGAACGAACGAAGGAAAAGACGAAAGAAAAGACAGAATGAAAGGCGGGGAAGGAAAATGAAAGAATGGGAGAGATGAGAAAGAAGGAATATTAAGAAAGGTAGTAATTAAAAAGAACGAAAAACAGACAAAAAGAAAGTGAAAAATGAAAGATGAAATGAATTAGTAATTAAAATAAACGAAAGAAAGAAAGAATGAGCAAACGAAAGAAAGAAATTACAGAAATTAACAAATAAAGAGTTTAAATGAGGAAGGAAAACATCAAGAATGAATGAAAAAAATAACGGGAAAGAAACGGATGAAAGAAAAAAATCAAGTTTAATTGAAGAAAAAAGAGAAAAGAGAATAAATGAATGAAAAATAAATAAACAGGATGAAAAGTGAATGAAAGAAAAAAAATCATGTTTAATTAAAAGAAAGAAAAAAGAAAAAATGAATGAATGAATGAATTAAAAAGAAATAAATAGGATGAAAAATAAATGAAAGAAAAAATCTTGTTTAATTGAAGAAAGAAAAAAAAGAAAAATTAATGAATGAATGAAAAAGAAATAAACAGGAAGGAAAAGTGAATGAAAGAGAAAATCAAGTTCAATTGGAGAAAGAAAGAAACAAGAATGAATGAATGAATTTTTGGTTATAGTGTTTGTTTGGTTTTATTCCTTTAGAATAAAAAATCCAAATAAATAAAACTAAGAAATACTACCAAACAACAATCCCGAGAGGACGACTAGCGAAATGGTTGAAAGCGCTTGGATAGAAAAAAACATGGGACATTTTTTCACCATTCTGGATTCCAATCTACGACAAACTACTAAAAGACTTAAATGTCTATAACTGAAAATCATAAGTAAGAAATATTATGTTGTCCTGATGCAACCCCCTCCCCACCCCCAGAAAAAAACAATTAAATTATTAACACCTCCTCACAAGTGACACAATGTAAATCAGTGGAGTTTAACAGGTTTGAATACGGAATTTTCTTTCTCCCAGACAGATTGCCTAAACCTAAAGAGTCCAGTGTGCCATACTATTTACCTATAGCTGGAGAGAATATTTTCCAAGTTTATTACCACTATGTGAAATACAAACAACCTCGTCCACGGATTTGAACTCGTCTCACCGTGTCCATTTCCTACGAGGAAACCATTACACCAAGCCCCTCCACAAAAATGATGATAATAATGATAATATTTAATATAGTATACAACACAAAGCTGCACTTTTATATATGTATATTTGCAAGAATATGTGCCTTCCGTGCGTAAGTATTAAAGTTTTAATGAAATGAAATATAGTAAATTAGAAAGAGTATCGAAATTAAATAAGAACGCACATAAAAAGTCTACACTTATTTTTGATTATGTTTTAACTGGTTTCTATATAAAATCATTCATAGGCTTGAATACGTTGGAGAATTAAATAACAATAACACCAAGTAATCATTTATCAAACTTGGTTTTGTTAAAACCAGTATGTAAATTAACCATACTATATTTTAAGTAAACCTTTATTTCTTAGCGATATACAAGACAAAAAATAACATGGGCTGTTTTGAAGCAAATCAAACAGATTTTCATAGAGACATCGGTAATAAGCAAGCTTTATTCTATGTATTAATGATTTTGACTACGAATTAAATATACATTGATAAACTTACATAATTCTAGAGGGTATTGAGAAGTTAGAAGTGACGTAGTTTTGGTTACAGACAGCAAATCTCCATTATATATATATATATATATATATATATATATATATATATATATATATATATATATATGCGTGTGTGTAGTATGTGTAATATAGCTATACAGCTGAATAAAAACCTTAATGTCAAGGGAACGAATTTGAAATATTAGGTCAGTTCGTCTCCACTCTTCTCACAACACGACCATCGAATTGCTCATCTCAGACGACGACAATCATGAGGACATTTCGTTACTGAATCAAAAACATCCGGCATCGTCGCTACACGCACCCTGTCATCAGACGATTGCACAATTATCAAGATTCTTTGGCCATCTGTTTGTCTATCCATTCGACCCTCCGTCTGTATTTGACCCCTTTCAACCTGTCTCTCTCTCGATCGGTCTAACCCCCAATCCTTTTTTTCACCAAATTCCATGTTAATATCATTTGCTTTCTATTTTTCTGAGTCTCTTTTTTTTTATTTTCTGCTTTTATATCTTTTTTTTTTCTTTCTGTCTGGTTGTCAAATCTTTTCAGTTTCTCCGGCTTGACTGGTGCACCCACACAAACATTTTACAGGTGTCCGATTTCGGATTCTCGTTCTTACTTTCTGTAATATTCTCTTTTTTTCTTTTAATCGTTCCCTTTTTAATCCTCATTATTATTATTATTATTATTATTATTATTATTATTATTATTATTATTATTAATTGTAGTAGTATCTTCATTTATTCCAATAACTTGGAAGTAGCACACGGATATCAAATATGAATGACAGCTTCTTCAAGTGAAGCCCTAAAAGCCAACTTGTCCCCCTGGTAGCCTTGACGGTTCGAACCCGGATCAAATTTCTTTGCAGTCTGACGTTCTAGACAGCACCGAGAAGAAATATTTTTGCAAACAGATGGAAAACCCAATCGAGTTAATCGCAAAATTGAAATAAGATTCCTGTCTTTAAACGTTAGGGAATCGCGTTCATTATATTTACATTTTAATGCAGTTGTGTTGCAATGGTTAACTAGCTAGTCTCGCAAATCTATTACTGAATAACGAGTTCGATCAACGGTGGATGTCTCGTACTAGTGATATTATCACATGCTACTCGTGGTGAACGGGCTCGGTAAATCTTGTAAGGGAAGGTATTTCCCATATCAGATAGTTGGACTCGTCCAACTGAACACACATAAAAACACGAATACGCCAGGTTATTCGTAGTCTAGTCTCTAGTAACTAGTAGATATTTCTACTGTTGGAGAACTGCACGTTGACTATTATTATATTCCTGTACAAAAAGTAATAGGCATTTTCCGGATTTTCCATGTGTTTAATTGTTTAATTCAGACAACATTAAATTTCCTATATATATATATATATATATATATATATATATATATATATATATGGCCTCCAACAGACAGGGTTGGCAAGACACCTGCCGCACAGGAGCTAAGCAGCTCGACAAGGAGATAAACAGGACTGTAGAGCAGCGACGTCATCGTCGTCATGAACAACCAAATGTAGATGGGAATTTCCCCTGCAATGTGTTGACTGCATCTGCAAGTCCAGAATTGGACTAATGAGCCACCAGAGGGCCCACAACTGAAGATATAGAGTTATGTCATCGTCTCCAGCGATGGACTTCCAAAAGAAAGAAAGAATTGAGCGAAGCAACTTTTGTCTGTTTGGTTTAATGACACAAAAATTATACTAAATTATTCCTTACTTTTAGGATTGAGTTATGTTTGAAAAAATTCCATTTTCCCTGATCTGTGTCGTTGTGATTATATCTTGTTCCCAAAATTCAGCTTTCTGATCCCTATTCTTGAAATGCCGAGAAAAGAAAGCAGCTAAATGCAGGATCAATTGAACAATTCCTACACTGTTTTCAGAGTTGTGCCATAGCTTTCCATGGAAACAAATTTGAAGAAATTTTAGACAATTGATAAAAGACTAGCAGGATCTGTTTATATACCACAGTATTATAATCAAATTATCAGAACGTTTGATATGTTTATTTAAAAACTATTGAAATAATAGTTCAATAGGTAAAAAGTATAATAATCTTGATTTAACTCTCTCTCTCTCTCTCTCTCTCTCTCTCTCTCTCTCTCTCTCTCTCTCTCTCTCTCTCTCTCTCATCTTTTCATTATGTTCGATAGAAACAAAGTAGCGTAATCATTTCCGTGCGATTATCCCTCTTTTCATATTATCCCTGCTCTCTTTCTTTTTTCTTCTTATATCTTTCTATGAAGCATGTCTATTTTCCTCCGTTTCTTTCTTTATAATAAAAACGGAATAGTCAATTATTTAGCTAAGGTGAGAACACTGATGGGAAATAAGAATTCGGCGGATAAGCAACACTAGATAATCAGGCTCTAAATATTTGTATTTTCTCTTGGACTATTTGGACGGATTAATTTTTAACCAGAGTGTGTTGCCAGATGATAGCTGTCGCATTTTTTGGAACACCAGTATCATTATTTAGACTATTTAATATGGTAGAAGGTTAACCGCAAAGATTTAAGGGTGGAATAAACTTAGTTAAACCAAGTCTATATATATATATATATATATATATATATATATATATATATATATATATATATATATAAATGGCAGTTAGTGTATGTATGTGTATGTATGTATGTACGGATGGAACTACGAAACGAACAATTAACGACAAAGTAAATATATATACACATTAAATATAATCGATTCTTGGATTTTATGTGAAAATATATGAATGATTTATATTTGGAGGTATCTAAAAATTAGAATTGCATAGAAATAGTATTGAAGTTCTGCAAATGTACAGCTTTTGAGAATTTCAAAATAAACAAATCAAAACATTAGTATTTTCCCCTTCACTACCCAGGTGTTATAGGGTAGCCTCTGGTTAAATCAAATTTAATGGATATAAATTCCACCATCGTTGTCCCCCACCGAAAGAAAAAAAATCAGGGAACTAACCGAATTTAATGAAATTTTCAGTGTTGATATATTAATGAATAAAAGATAAAATACATAAGGTATTTTGTTTAAAAACTTATATTTTTTCAGGTCAGTTAATTTGATCCACGTATATTAGAGGTGTAACACAGATTATCAAAGATACGTGGTTCAAAGTTAACTTACCTAAAAAAATGTACAAATTCTTACATAAAATAACAAGTGCATTATATCCTTTATTCATTGATATATCAACACTGAAAATTTCATCAAATTCCCTGATTGTTTTTTTCTTTTTTTTTTTTTTTTTTTTCTCGGCGGGGTAACATACGATGGTGGAATTTAGGTCCGTTAAGTTTGATTTATCCCCGCTCCGTGTACATAATAAAATTCTATATCACCAGTAATATATAATATATGAATTACAGATATTATATTTCTTCTATATAATATATTATTAATCATTTCAGGGTGGATTTGACTTAGTTAAACAGAGTAATTTGAAGGGGCAACTTAATCTCAAAAACGTGTTTAATTTTAATCTGTCCACTGACGTAGAAGGAAACACGTAACAAACTCCACCATAAGAAAAGTCAATTGTGGCTATGAAGATATCTGACAAGTCCTGTTCTTCTATTTGGAGAAGAAGAAGTTAAGAGAAAACTGATAAGCATAAGAAAGAGATTCATAAATATGTTATCTGTTTAAGACATAGACAGACGCAATTTTATGCAAACAGGAAGTTATGTTGGCATATATTAACTACATCATGTGAATATATTGTCTTTATTTTATCATTTATATTAAGAAATTGCTGAATATATCATTAAATCTACTTTAATATATTTATATATTCTTTTTATCTTTACATGTATACAGATATGTATATACCAATATATATGTATGTATGTATATATGTATATATATATATGTATGTATGTATGTATATATATATATATATGTATGTATATATATATGTATATAATATATATATATATATATATATATATATATATATATATATTCACGTGTATACAGATATGTATATACCAATATGTATGTGTATATATATTTATTCACGTGTATATATATATTTATATATATATATATATATATATATATATATGTAGATCATTTGATATACACGTCGTTTATGGATGCCATACACAAACACACGCACTCCTCTCACTTTCTCTATATAAATTAATGTGTATATATATATATATATATATATATATATATATATATATATATATATATATTATATATATATATATATATATATATATATATATATATATATATATAGGGCAACGAAATTCTCAGACTTTTAATAGCTTAAGCGTTTTTGTATGTCAAGTTACGTAACGTTTCCCCTGTCTCGCCGCATATTATTCCCACGTTTCTCGAAATCATCCCATTAGGAAATAAAGATACCCATTTTCTTTGGTTTCTATTTTTAAACAAACCAATTCCTCTATCCGGGTACAGGTAATAACTTTATATATATATATATATATATATATATATATATATGTGTGTGTGTGTGTGGGTGTGTGGGGTGGTGTTTTGGGTGAGATATGCATTCCCAATTGTCTCTTTTGGAAACTAGAGACTGAATGCATATTTGAAATCGTTCTTTTTTTTTGCGCGCGCACTAATCATTTGCCCGTATATATATATATATATATATATATATATATATATATATAGAGAGAGAGAGAGAGAAGGGGGATAGATAGATGTTGTAAATACCCATGGAATATGTTAATTTTCATTTTGTGAGATTGTATTTGTTCCCGCCCTTTTCCAAATGTACCATTTGCTGAATCATGGCTTGAAAAAACCCCGAAATTCTTACCACATCTGCTTTGCCAATTAATGAAGTTACGCCATTACATCAAGTCAATTTTATCGTTGAAATTCTCCTATCCCGTCCACTCCTCTTCTTCCTCTTCATCCTCTCAAACTTCCTTTTACTTTTAATATTTTTTTTTTTCTTTTTTCTATTCACTTATTCATTCATTTTGTTTTCCACGTTTTTTCCTGCTTTCACTCCTTTTCAATTTTTGTCTACTCTCTTTTATTTAAATCAGTTATCTGCCTTGTTTTAAGTTCTTTCGTTTCTCTTCTTTGTCTTTTTTTTGTACATTAAGCTTTTGTTCATTCTTTTGTCCTTCTTTTGTTTTGTTTTACGTTCTTTATTTCGTCCTTCTTTCTTTCTCTTTCTTTCTTTCTTTCCTATATTTCATCTAAAATTTATTTATTTTTTCTCTCAATACTTATTCCTTTGGCCTTCTTTCTTTCTTTCTTTTCTTTCTTTTTTTGTTACACTCTCTTTCTTTCTTTCAACCCTTCTTTCTTTCTCTCGCTCTATTTCGTCCCTTCTTTCTTTATCTTATTTCTTCCTTCTCCTTTCTTTTTTTCTTTCTTTCTTTCTTTCTTTTCCGTCTTTCTTTCTTTCTTTCTTTCTTTCGTCCTTTCTTTCTTTCTTTCTTTCTTTCTTTCTTTCTTCGTCCGTCTTTCTTTCTTTCTTTCTTTCTTTCTTTCGTCTTTTCTTTCTTTCTTCTTTCTTTCTTTCGTCCGTCCTTTCTTTATTTTTCTTTCTTTTTCTTTCTTTCTTTCGTCATTTCTTCTTTCGCCCCTTCCTTCTTTCTTTCGCCCCTTCTTTCTTTCTTCCTTTCTTTCGCCCTTCTTTCTTTCTTTCTTCTTTCTTCTTTCTTTCGCCTCTTCTTTCTTTCTTTCTTTTTTCTTTCTTTCGTCCCTTCTTTCTTTCGTCCCTTCTTCTTCTTTCTTTCTTTCTTTCTTTCTTTCTTTCTTTCGTCCCTTCTTTCTTTATTTATTTCTTTATTCTTTCGTCCTTTCTTTCTTTCTTTCTTTCTTTCTTTCGTCCCTTCTTCTTTCTTTTTCTTCTTTCTTTCTTTCTTTTCTTTCTTTCTTTCGTCCCTTCTTCTTTCTTTCTTTCTTTCTTTCGCCCCTTCTTCTTCTCTCTCTCTTTCTTCTTTCGCCTTCTTTCTTTCTCTCTTTTTTTCCTTATTTCCTATATTTCACCCAAAACGTTTCTTTCGACAATCCCATCCGACCGATTGGGGTAATCTTTCGAAAAAAGCGGGAAGTCGTGCTGTGTTGTTCTGAAGAGTGTGACGGCAACAAAATGCATGGCGTGAAATGGACTTCCCGTTGCGCATGCGCATAATGGTCCCAATGGAGGTTCACGTCATCAACAACAAGTGTAGTTTGAATATAATGTAAAAACAAAGTGAAAACAGGGAGGAGATAAGTGGAAACGCGATAGCTTTAATGTGAATCGTTACCAGGAAGATCTCTGTTCAAAGTTAAATGCTTTTCTATAGGTTTTCGACTTATAAGCTTTCAGCAAAAATTGGCACAGTCACCGGCTATGATGCGTTTGGTGAGATTCGAAATCCACATCAATATCTTCTAAAACGTCATGCATTATTAATATTGATTATTTTTCCTTACATATTATAGGGCCGGGTTAGCTCAGTCGGTAGAGCGTTCGGCTAGAAACCACAAGGTTCCTAATTCGAAACCGGCCCTCGCCAACTCAGCATATGAGTAGCACAGGGATCTGTGCGGTAAAGTAAAGAGCTCCACCTCAGACGCAAAAAATATCTCCTTCGTCTAGCGCTATTGAAAAGAGGATAGACCCCCTCGCTGATTGGCTGATACCGACTTTATGCCACCCCGACGACCTTATTATAGCTTGCTCGTTGGTTGGCTTAGGTTTGCATTTCCCAGAGATTTCTGTGTTTGAGCTCATATAACAGCTAGGAATTTAAAATTTTGATTCCATAATAGATTACACTCACGTCACGTTGAAGGCACCGATTCCAACTAGATCACCGAAGTTAAGCCACGATAAAACTGTTAAAAACTTAGAAGGTTAACCATTTGAGCAACAGCAGTTACTGTAAGTAAACTGAAGATCAAAAGGACTTGATTCAGCATTAAATGACCAGAAAAGGATTTATAAACCCAAAATATAACCAACACCAACGAATGAATATTTTATGAAGAATATTTTATGAACACAGAAATTTCGGTTCTTAAATAAAAATGCTTTGAGTGTTATCTGTTATTAGTTTATTTACTGCTACATAACGGTTTAAGAACGATTTTAAAAACGCTTAAGGTAAATTTTCTATGTGTGCTAATACTATAAATTTTTTCATGGGTAGTAGATTATTCTAACACTTACCCTACTTGTGCCAGTTTTGGAATAACCATTATATATATATATATATATATATATATATATATATTATATGGATCCAAAAATATACTCATGTCTTCGCTTAGGTTATCATGATGATAATCTTCATGTTGATTAGGTCTACATCCAAATGGCATTTATGTTGTTTTATGCAAAGTACTCTTTGCATCATCCTTCCCACAGATTACGGCTAAATGCGTTGGTTAAAATATTTAACGACTTTTCTTTATTCCATCTGTCAACGGCAAGTTGTCTATTATCTTTGATATTTTTACTGTTGCTGTTTTCTTTCGGTTGTTATCTTATTTTGTCTTATTTTAGTTACGTCTGATCTGTTATGAGAAGGGATATACAAAAAACTGTTTCGATAACACAAATGTTGTAAGCATACACAGAACATCTCAAAAATCATTCTCAAAGGAACAGCACGAATATATAAATTAACCTGGGTTAGAATTATTTACAAAATGTAAAGGAAAAAAAGAAAATATTATAGAAAAGAAAAAACTAGCGAAAAACGAGGAAATATTATAGAAAAGGAAAACTAACGAAAAAAAACGAGAAATATTATAGAAAAGAAAAACTAACGAAAAATGAGAAAATATTATAGAAAAGAAAAAACTAACGAAAAAACAGAAACATTTTCAACTGCAATAAACCCTTCCAAACCAATAAAATTCGCTCCACAAAACAAACAGACAACAATCACTTTAACCAATAAACCCCTAAGGACTACCAGTAATATGGTTGAAAGTGCTTGGGTAAAAAATATGGGACATCTTCTCTACCATCTTGACCTTGATATATGAAAAACAAACAAAAAACAAAATCTTAAACGTGTACACTTAAAGATCATCAAGAGGAATTAGACCGTAATCTTTAACAAAATCGGCTTGACTAATAACTTGCCGCCAAAATACACAGCGTGGCATAATGGTCTCGTCGACACAAGTTCAAATCCTGGATGAGGCTGTTTGCATTTCATATAGCGCTTATACCCTGGATAAATATATGAATCTAAGTATTTTCCCAATAGCTTGACTCTCCTAAATTAATGCTTCATGTTACCCTTGACCACCGGATTTTACTTGTGGCAAATTTACGTCTTTATCACTTGATGTTACTATGTTTATTCATCTTATAGTTGATTTGATATTTATGAGGTTAAATTGATATAATACCAATGTTATCTTTTGTAAAGGTATTCACCGTTGGTCGATTGAGCCGGCTGCATCCAACAAATTCACCGGAGGTGACTTTTTGGAAGGAGTAAAAAGGTAATATCAAATTCACAAGCGATCCTCAAACGCCGCATGCATTTCCCGGTCAGGGGAAGGAGATTTCCTTTGTTTGCCGCAAATTTTCCACAGAACCAGTGGGAAGTAAACCAAGATGATGGTGACGCCCTTTGGATTTTCGCCAGAGCCCCTTTGATAGTTTGTGGCCATAATACCATTGGGTACTAGACGTGTTCGCTTTGGGTGGGACTAACATGAACTTAAGTATTGGTAGTACCAGAGATATAATACCAAAGAAAAGTGGGGGTAAAAATTAGGTGCTCTTTAAGGTTACTTTTGCAATATACGAGGGGGTTACCTAAAAAATAAAAGGAATTATTATGCCAACCAACCTTTTGTTTGTTTTGTTTTGTTTTGTTTTACGGCATATCAACCTCAGTGGGTCATTTAATGCCGATAAGGTTTTGAAATAAATAAATTCTTAATGGATAATACAATTTATTTATAAATACATTTTTCTATTTAACCTATAGATGGGAGAACCAACCTTTAATATGTGTAGGGTGAAGTCATGCTAAAAGCACTGGTTCCTGTCCGATCAACAAACGTAAGCAGTAATACTTAGATGGCTAACCACTTAATAAGCTGGCTGTAGCATGGGTGACACATTTAATAAAAGCTTAGTGAATAATACATGTAGTTCGATTTCCAACTTATTCCTTCAAATGTTGAGACAATTATAAATTACTGGTTTTTATATTCTCTTTGTATAAACAGATTTTTAATTTGGCTGAAACGGGTTTCATTTTTGAATATGTCAACATTCGTTGGAATGAACTTTAAGACAAGAGTATAATACATTTAAGGTGCAATTGTTACTATTGGTTTCAAACCAGTTTATTGCCGACTTATCAATACAACGCGACTGTCAAAGAACGTACAACGAATATCAGATTATTCATGTTTTCTCTTCTCACTGTCTGTTTGCCTCTCTCTCTCTCTCTCTCTCTCTCTCTCTCTCTCTCTCTCTCTCTCTCTCTCTCTCTCTCTCTCACTTTATATATATATATATATATATATATATATATATAGAGATAGATAGAAGTATGGTAGTACATTTCTATATAAAATATCGACGTAACGCAGTATTTCCCCCTTTATACTTACTGTTTTAAAATTGTGCCAGACTAAGGTGTAATTAGGAGAATATGTAAATAAATAGATAAAGAAGAAAAGGATGGAAGAAATTATACATATGTAAAACCGGAAAGAAAAGGAAATCAAATAAGGATTTAAAAACAAACAAACAAGATAAAACGTTAAGTGAAAAGAAAATTAGCAAATATTTAAAAAATCTCAAACACATTAAAAGAAAAAAAAGAACAAAATTAACTTTAAAAAAATTTACAAACAAAAAGATAATAGACCGGAAACGGAAGCAATGATGAATGATGGCGAAACAAAAGGTAGAAAAGCGTTTTAAACACTAACAAAGCCGACATTTTGAATACCAACACATTCTAGGATAGGTTGTATGCATGTGCATGACTGTTGCAAATAGCTGACATGAGTCAAACTATGTGAAACTCTAATAAAGTGTTCTTGGATTACTGTAAATGGGGCTCAACATATGAAAGTACTAAATGTTGCATGAGAAAGAGGATAATAGATGACATCCTTTTTTTTTTTCCTTTCTTTCATGTTTTCTGCTCAAGTCAGAATGCAGTGGAACATTGTAGGGTGGGGCCTAAACGACTTGAAATTCAGCTATTTCGGCTATGAAATTATTAAATCTTGTGTAAAGAGAAGCAATTACTTGTTCTCGCTTGAAAGGTTGGAAATATATAGACAAAAAAATACTGAATCAAACTGTGAAGAAAATATACAGCGTTTTATTTTTCGCGCGTCATTTCGTTTTGCTGATATTGCATTACTTTACAACATTCATCTTTTCTCAGGAAATTCCAGAAAAAAAAACAGGAATTTGAAAGTGACTCGAACCGAATCCGAGACCACAGGAAACAGGCTAGGTCTTTTAGAAATATCTATATTATCTTAGATACTAAAATTGCTGACAAAACCTTGGAGCTTGTATCACTACATTACTACAAATTTCTACAGGACTATCTTTATGTGTCTCTCTTTCTTTCTTTCATTTTGTCTATCTATCTTCTTTTTTCTTTCTATCTATCTTTCTTCTATCTTTCAATTTTCTTTTTTTTCTTTCAATCTTTTTTTTTTTTTTTTTCAATCTTTCTATCAATCCTTCTATCTTTCTATCTTTCAATCTTTCTATCTTTCAATCTAACTTTCTTTCAATCTAACTTTCTTTCAATCTTTATTTTTTTCTTCTTTCTTTCAATCTTTATTTTTTTCTTCTTTCTATCTATCTTTATTTTTTTCTTCTTTCTATCTATCTTTATTTTTTGCTTCTTTCTATCTATCTATCTATCTTTCTATTTATCTATCTTTCTACCTATCTATCTATCTATCTTTCTATCAGTAATTTATGAGGAAGTGCATCCCGGTCCCCTGCCTCCGAAATTGCTGCCCGGTAAATTTTAAAATAACAACCCCAACTATCGGTTCCACAGCGGTGTTACTTGAAAGAAAACAACCAACTTAGGGTGTTAAATGTATTTGAGGGGGGGGGCTCTTTTTTGTCTTAATTCTTGTTTATTTGTTTTTCCATTCGAAAGAAAAAAACATTAAACCTTTTTTTGTCGTAATTCTTATCGTAATTTGTCGTAATCCTTGATTATTTATAGAAATTTGTCATATTTCTTGTTTAGATAGTTTTGAACAGACTGAGATAGATAGATATTTTCGACAAGTAGATAGATAGATAGATAAACAAACAAAACGAGATAGATAAACAAACAAAACGATATAGATAGATAGAGAGATAGATAAACAATCAAAACGATATAGATTGGTAGATTGATAGATTAACAAAAATGGAAAAACTTCAAAACAATAATATATTCTATTATTTTTATCCAAAACTATTTGAATACATATATAGATGTATGCGTATATATATATATATATATATATATATATATATATATATATATATATATATATATATATATATATATATATGAGACAGAGAGTGTGTGTGTGGTAGAGCAACAAACAGAGAGAGAAACAGAAAATCACAGGTACAGACAGAGAAATAAACGGAGAAAAGCTGATAATTATGTGTTCATATAATAATATCTCAGCCATTTTCAAATCTCCGGTGTCGACCTAACATATGGGTCAGCGAATGCACTTCATAGAAATTTCTTTCCATTGAAAACATCTAAAACGGGAACCTAATTTTTAAAAGGTATCAGTTCTCAGGGCGACGGATACGTGTCTTGTATGGAACAAAGACTCCTTCAAAATAGGAACGATATTCCGGGAAAATCGATATTAAGGCTTGCCAATTCAAATAATGTTAAGTTATATGATGTCTGAAAGGGTAATTGCCTCTTCTAGGTCTCAAAGAAAACAAGAAAAGGAATATAGAAATCTACATTATATATAAATCCACTTTATATATAAATCTACACACAAACACACGCATATATATATATATATATATATATATATATATATATATATATATATATATATATATATATCGTAAGCAAAAATGAGTAAATTATATATAAATTTACGTACAAACACACACACACGTAAGCAAGAACAGGTTAATTATATATAAATCCATACGCATATATATATATATATATATATATATTGCTTATGCATATATATCATAAGCAAGAAGGGGGGAAATTATATATAATCCTACAAAATTAATAAACACACACACACAAACACACACTATATATATATATAATTTATTTATATTAAAAAGGCAATTAAAATGCGTATAAAAATAAAATAATGTCCAGTGTCTAATCAATTTTGAAGAAACTTCATCTTCAGAGACTGTTTTGAAATTTCAAAAACAGTCTCTGAAGATGAAGTTTCTTGGAAATTGATTAGACACTGGACATTTTTTTTATACGCATTATAATTGCCTTCTTGATATAAATAAATAATAATATACTTAACAATGCTTCAAACAAATTATCATACTAATATATATATATATATATATATATATATATATATATATATATATATCATCATCATCATCATCATCATCATCATCAACACAAACGAGTAAATTACATGAAATTATCTCCTTCAGTCAATTGCATTGCGCCTTTCTACCTCACTCTACTTCATTATAGATCAATGTATATATATATATATATATATATATATATATATATATATATATATATATATATATAATATATATTTATATTAATTAGCGAGAGTTTGTCTGTCCTCTATAAATTAGCAAACATTTTTATGAAAGCTAACAAATTATATATATATATATAATTACTAGAGCCAAGGGAATGTTTAACATTAAAAATAGCCGCATGGTGAATTGCGGCTTATATAGAAAATACATCTCTAACAATAATAATCACAGGAATAGCAATGATCAGGACCTTACTAATCGTACAGAAATAAAATTTACAAAATGAATTGATAACAAATTATTTTTCATATTATCTTATTATAATGGAGATTCGGCATCTGTCTGTAAACGAAATTACATCACTGCTTATGTCATAATACCCACAGGAATTGAGTAATTTTATCAATGAATATTTAATCAAATCATTAATACATAAAATACATTTCATTTGTTATCCAGGTCTCTAATCTGAAAATCTTTATTGCATAGTGATATATAAGACACATTGATGGATTTTAGAAGGACTAATAACATGGGTTGGTTGAAGCAAATCTAGCCCAGACTTTCATAGAGACGTCGGCAATAAGTAAGGTTTATTCCATGTATTATTTTATGTTTTAATGATATTCACTACGACTCAAATACTCACTAATAAACATAAGCAACTCCGAATCTCAACTATATATATATATATATATATATATATATATATATATATATATATATATATATATATATATATATATATATATGAGGAAAAGGGGGTTGGAATGAATCCCACAGAATGATGTAAAATATAAGGAATGAAAGAAACAAAACTCAGACAAAAATGTGTAGTATATTTCGGTGGAGTTTGAACTCGGCTTCATCAGCTTTTATTGAATTATCAGGATCATACAAGTGTTTTATAGAAGGGGGAAGTAGGTAGGTGGGTAAGTTTTGTGGTGAGAGAATGATTTGATTGGTTATAGGGGACATCTTTGGGGAAGATGAGGAGGAAATCAGATGGGAAGAGAGTTGAGGAGGTAGGTAGAAAAAAATGAATGGTGAGAGATACCTGATAGGAGGGGGAGTAGCCTTTCTTGGAGAGAGATTTGAGTAGAGGAAGTAGAAAATGGGAGTAATACCCCCTCCTCTATCAGATATATATATATATATATATATATATATATATATATCACACACACACACACACACATGTTACATAATCTATGCGGTTGCATGAGATTATTGTCAATCCCCTGTATTTCTAAAGGGATGGCCTTTTCATATCACTGGCGGGAACTTTCCATGGAATATTACAGAATGCCCGCGATATACGTAATGTCACGTGGGACCTGGTTGGGTCCTCAGTTTCAGTTTGGACGTCGGGCAGAGAAGATGTCCTGCCTTAACTGGAACACTGCATACGCGGGCTATGTTTAGTTACAGGAAATGTTTAGTTAAGTAAATAAAAGCTTATGAAAATAACACGGGTTTGTGGTTGATGAATGTCTTGGTAACCAGACTGATCTAGAAGAAGAAATGAGTTAAGTGCGACCGACCACCAAGACGAAGTCCAGATCTTAGAAGAGACGCTAGAAGAAGAATAGAAGAAAGTAAAGAAAGAAGTGTATACAATATATATATATATATATATATATATATATATATATATATATATAGAGAGAGAGAGAGAGAGAGAGAGAGAGAGAGAGAAGATATTCGGTAACTGCTGATATAAGCAAAGTTAGATTGTTATTCAAAACAATTGTGCCTATCTTTGTAGATAAAAAGTGCATCTGCCTCACTAGCACTGGTTGATCGGAGTTTGTGCTTATCTCAAAAGATATAATCTCGAATATTGGTTTTCAAGTCATGTAGTAGTTCATATATTCAAATATTCGCTGAACACGATATAATATATAAAAATAAAATTAAAAAATACTAACTGAAATACCAGTATACGTAGAATGAGCAGTCAATACATTGATCAAAACTGGTTATAATGATAGTTATACGTTTCTTAGCACTGGTGGTAATCTATAAGTTGTCTGGTTCAATAACAACCATTTCTATTTCATGAACACTTTTTAAGATGATGTATTTCGACTAGGGCACCTCCGAGCCGGAATGGTTAGCAAGGTAGACTAGCAGAAAATTGGTAGTTAGTTCCAGTCACTGGTTGTCTCACTCTTCTAGTATTGTGGCCAACTAAAGATAAATTTAGCATATCACTATATATATATATATATATATATATATATATATATATATATATATATATATATATATATATATATATTAACGCATATTTGCATTACTAGACGCTGACGAAAATAGTACTTACCAGCTCACCATTGGTACTGAGGAGTTGTTTACTATCATTATCACCAGTTCCGATCTAAGACTTGGCCCATTTTCCCGATGTACACGTGCAGTTCAGTTAGTATTTACAAATAGTTTCGTCCAGGAATAACATATTCTATAAATAAGTTATAGTACTATTGTAGTATGGAGCCAGTTTAGCTCAGTTGGCAGAGCACCACATCAAGGAGTTTCAAGGTTCTTGGTTCGATAAAAGTCCCCATCAACTCAGTGCATGATTAACATAAATTTGGTAACCTGATCTGTGCGGTAAAGTGGGGAGCTGACAATAGGTGTGGCGCTCCACCCCAGACGCTAAAACAATATTCCAGGTCTAGCGTTTGTGAAAAGGGGATAGACTTCCTTAATGTTCGGCTGATACCGGTCAAAAAACCACTACGTTAATTGTACATCAATACATATATAATCGACCTTTGTTGTCTGTATGTACATATGTATGTCCGGTTGAAATTACGAAAATAAAAGAATTAATGACAAAGTATAATATATATATATATATATATATATATATATATATATATATATATATATATATATATATATAACATGAAATATCACCAGTTATTGCTTTTTGTAAGAATTATGAAAATTTGATTTGTATTCGAAGATATTTGAAAATTAAAATATACATCAAAATTCTACTTTAAAACGTCCAGTATTTGTAAATGTCAAACGTGAACAAATCAATAAACCAGAGTTTTTTGTATCCTTTTACCCAGTCGACGCTAGGTAGTCACTTTTATAGTACTTACTATATTAGTTAGTCCAATTAAAAATGTACCAATCAGCTCGAGAATAGAAATGCTATTACCTTTCCATCAAGTAGAGGCAAACATGCAAGATTGCTAAATTAACCTTGTAAAAGCCGACTGAATAGTAGTAGTAGTAGAAGTAGTAGTATTGGCCCTTGTAGGCCAGCTGATGGGATCTTTTTAAGGTTCATGGATTTATTGAAAATCCTGTACGCAACCGGCGGTTGATGTTATAAAGGAGGTATTTATTTGCATTTAGCCCAACGAAGCGAACCTAATTTGTTGATTTCTTTCATGGCCTGCTCTCATCTCCTCTCCTTTATATTTATTTGTGTATTGATTTCATTCCCTCCATCTACCCACCCCCGATTCTTATTGGGTCTGTTTCGCTAAATTTGGTACAGAGCATGACGAGGCGAAATAAAGTGGGAAATATTGAAGGTGTACACATTAGATTTGGTTGGTTTCATCGATTTTTGCACCTCTTTCTTCTATGCGTGGACAAACGAGGAAATGAATAAATATACAGCAAAATAAAGGATATATAAGTAAAGGTGTTCATGAAACCAACAAGAAATGTATATATAAAAATAAAGGAGAGTACGAATGAATGGAAGGAGAGTAAGAATGAAAGGAAAACAGGAATAATGGCGGTGAAGGGAATGAATGAAAGAAAAATTGAGAAAAAATATACCTAGAGAAAAAAGCGGGAAAAAGAATGAAGGTTTTAATTAATGGGTTGACAGAGAGAGAGAGAGAGAGAGAGAGAGAGAGAGAGAGAGAGAGAGAGAGTTATTCAAAAGCAATTGAGAGAGAAAAAAAATAAATGAAGGAAGGGAGGAAGAAAAAAACCGGTAGGGGAAAAGGAATAATCACAGAAAAAGAAAAAAATGTCCAGAAGAAAAAAAAACATATCCAGAGGAAAAACGAATGAGTGGTTTAATTAATGGGTTGTCAGAGGATATATTATATATATATATATATATATATATATAATATATATATATGAGAGGAGAGAGAAGAAACGAAGAAAAATAAGAAATAATCATTCAAAAGCAACGGGAAAAACGAGAGTACTGAAGAATGAAAAAGGAAACAGAAGAATGAATAAAGGAATGAATGGGGGAAATAAAAAATACCGAAAAAGAAATAAAATTCCCGGAATAAAAAAAAAACATACCCAGAGAAAAAAGTAAGGAAACCGATTTAATTAATGGGCTGACGAGAGAGAGAGAGAGAGAGAGAGAGAGAGAGAGAGAGAGAGAGAAGAGAGAGAGAGAGAGAGAGAGAAGGAAAGAAGAAGTGAAAACAATAATTATTTAAAAACAGAAAGAACTTGAGAATTGAAAGAAAGAAATTGGAAATAAAGGAAGAATGGAAGGATGGAATTAGGTTGGGGAAAATGAATAATCACATAAAAAATATCTAGGAAAATAGAGAAATGAAGTAAAGGAAAAGAAACAAAAAATCAAAAACAAACTAATAAATAAATGGTTGCCAATAAACAAAGAAAAAAAACGAATAACGAATTATGTTAAAGGAAGAAATAAATAGTCTCTTAAGAGAAAAGAATCGCCCTGTCGGCTGTTGCACCTCTGATCAGGGGCAACCTCTTGACCGTGAGTAGCGATCCGTAATGTTTAAGGACAGACTTGTAGCACATACCTTATTGTCCCAACCCTCTTGCCCTTATGACAACCCCCAACCTTTATCACATGTTATAAAGCGGCGGCTGGGGGTCTTAATAACCTGGGTATGACGTTAAAATCTATCTGATGTGAAGTTCAAATTCTGGAGCTCTGGGGAATGTGGAGTACCTCTTCATCACCACTATGACCTGAATTGGTTGAACATGTTAGGATCAGATCTATGGTTTAAAAGGTTTGTTTTTAAAAATTGAGTTTTAAAAAAATGAGTACCCTCAAGAATGAATTAAACGAAACGTCTTAGGTATAAAATAACCCAACAAGGTTTGACGTGCCATAAAACCCAACCAACCATCCAATGAAATTTATATGAACTTGTTTTAACAATTGCTAATATTTATCAACCTTGAGTTGATAATACACCAAGTTGTTTTACTAGATTAGATTTTTCCTTTTTTTTCTATGATATATTCTGCATTATGTTTTGAAATTTCACGGTTGCCAATAATTGTGACCTGACTGTATATATTTGATTGTTGTTACAATCTGTATACTTTAAGAGTGTAAATTTGAATTGGATAGAATCGATCGTCTCAAACGTTATAGAAACAAGAAAGCCAATTAAACAACAGCAATAACTAGAGAATGATACCAGCTCTTGTAACAATTACAAAAGTTCTAAAAATCATAGAAAACATCTCTCGTCAGCAATGTAGATATGGGATGGAATTAGCTGCGTAGTCAGTAACGCCATAAAATTCCCTTTTCCTCACTTTGTACCTACTAAAACGTTTCCCATTCAAATTTTATTTTGGAAATATTACCATGACAGCAAATCAGAAAGCATGTCCCATAAACGTGTCAATGTGCCCTAAGTCTTTTCCTCTATGCAATAAGATCACATTGTTCTGTTAATATGCCTCACCCAGTCATTTTATATAAGAAAATATCAGAATATGTAATTAGGAACATTTTTACTATTTTATTATAAAGTATATTAGCCCATCCTGCGCTAATATTTTATTATCCTGAAATTGAAGCTTCCTTTCCTCTTTCGTTTTTACGAGCCTGTCTTCAACACAGTTATATTAATGAAGGGACACTAGTCTTGTTTTACACGCATGCGTGCCCAAAATACGCCCGTTGTTGAACTGAGGAATAAATCTTGTGACATATACGCTGAATTCACAAGAATAATAAACATATATATTATATTTTAGCGTCACACCTTCACAGTTATCTCAAAACATGTGAATAGAAATGTAGTCTGACAATGTTTGCAATCTTGTTCAACTTTTACAACACATGAATACAAAATATGTAGCATTTATTTAGCAGTAAATTTGAAAGTATATAGAATCAGGGCTCCAAAATGTACCCCCCTAAAGGGGCAACCTGTTGACCGTCAGAAGCAATCCGTGATGCTTAAGGACAGACTTGTAGCACATACCTTATTGTCCAACCCTATTGCGCTTATGACAACCCCAACCTTTATCACATGTTATAAAGCGGCGGCTGGAGGGTCTTACTAACCTGGGAATGACGTTAAAATCTATCTGATGTGAAGTTCAATTCTGGAGCTCTTGGCAATGTGGAGTACCTCTTCATCACCACTATGACCTGAATTGAATAATGTTTCCGGCTTTTTAAAAGAAAAGCAAAACACCGTCCACAATTAATGCGTTTTTTTTTTTGTTTTTTTTTATATCATCATGTCGCGCTAGTAACACGGATATCCATGAAAATCTTTCGCTAACCCGTCGTAACATTTACGGCTCCCGGTAGGTCCTCTGCGTATAATCCAGTATCCGCACATAGCGGGTCAATATAGGCATTTGCAGGCGTGTCCTTCTGCTGGTTTCCACCGGAAAACCTCACTAATGAGTTTGTCTTTGCTTCTCCAGCATTGCCCAGTGAAATTAAAATTCACACAAGTTTGGGGATGTTTTTAAGTTGAAAATTTATAGAAAGTAATATCTACAACTTGAAATGATGTAAAAACTTTAAAAATATGACACAAAAAATTACATCGCGTAAAATGGAATACACATTTACCTAGAATTAGGAAAACATAGAAATATTGCGTGTTATCTTAACCGCAAAAATTGCCAAAAATCCTTTGATTTTTTACCTGCTATGGAGATTAATATATTTTTTTCATATTATCAAAACTAGCCACAATATGCGCCGTCGGGTGTAAGTATTTAAGTTTTAATGTAATGAAATATATTAAATTATTTAAAAAAAACCTAATGAAATTAAATAACAATGCATATAAAAAATTACACTTATTTAAATTATATTTTAATTGGTTTCTATATATTATTCGTTTCAATCGAGTGGTTTGTTTGATAATAGGCAATTAGTCATACAGCTGCTTTGTTGCAGTGTGTTCTTTCCACTATGTATTTCAGATCACGCACAGCATTCTTGTGAAACTTCCATCTAACTTACTCTCATGGTTCTTCGTAAAGATCCAAGTGTTAAACACGTACAGTAACACTAATACAACTACATTTTGTAAGAATTGTCATTCTAACTTGTCTGCGAGATAGAATTGTGCTTGTTTAGCCATTCTCTTTTGGTATGAATAGCCATTTAGTAGATGTCTTGTATTGGTCTTGTTCGTCTACCACAAAATATTCGATAGTGATGCTTCTGTTCTGGACCTCTGGAGATTCTGGATTTCCGCTTCATTGCTGTTCTTCTTAGGTCCACTTTGAACCGGAGTGGTGGTACCTGTTGTTCGCATCTATGGATCAAATATGTCTAAAACCTATATGATTGTCACAATCCTAATGACTTTATGGCAAGCCCCACCCCATTCTCTAGATGCTTTTATGATTTATTCGATACTTCATCTTTGATATGAGAAAAATACCGTTTTGATCGGTCTATTCTACAGTCTTCGTCAACAGTAGATTTTGTATAGAATAAGAACATCTTTTCTTTCACTATTAAAAATGAAAATGGTCAAAAACCAGAATATTTGAAAATCCCTTGATTCAAAATCTTTATAAGGTCAGTTGTCCTCATTTTAACGTTTTTACGAGATGATCTTCTCAAATATTTCCATGGAATTCCACAAGAGACAGTGAAAAAGGCGAAAAGAAAGAATTCACATTTCTATGACCTTTTTACAACAAAGCAATTCTTATTAGACAACTATAAGTTCACTGAGAACGTATTTGCCCTTTTGTCAGTATTTCCAAAGGAAGTATTAAAACCAAATTAGCAGGAAAAGAAACAAAAAGAAAAACAAGCAAAATATGAAACAAATGAATACAACAAAAACCTTCTTTCATATTCCATGTTATTCTCATGAAATTTAAATGTTCTGATATGAATATCGTTCACGGGTATGTTAACATTTTGTCATCACGGATTCCCCCTCATTTACACCATTTTTTTCGTAAATGTTACAGGCGTTAAAACGTAACTCCTTAAATATTTACCAGATAAAAACAGATAAAAACAAATAAAAACTTAGACAACTTTTTTTCAATTCCATTTTTACAATGCATTTTTCAAAAAAAAAAAAAAAATCAAATTTCAAAAACAATTTTCATACCGTGTGCCCTTTCTCTTTTGATATGTTTCTTATCACGAAAATAATTTAAATATTGTTTTTGTTTTACAATGCCCCTCTGCTGATAAAATACAAATAAGAACTCAATTTCAATTGATATTAACAATATACATGTAGATTTAAGAAGTTTTATAATTTGCTTGAAGCATTGTGTATATATTGGTTAGGAGGTTGATTTAGAAGGCTATCACAATGCAGGTGTAAAGAAAAAATAATACGGTAACAATGATGTTATGTGTTAACCTGTATTTAATTCTTGAATTTTCGAGATAATATCTCTTTTTCAAAAGATCACTGGAACTGAAGCAGTCTAGTTATGACATTTCTTTTTAAATGAATTTCTTTTCTTTTTTGAAAATGATGGTATTTTTAAATATCTGTATTCATGTGAATACAGTTATATAAAACTACCATCATTTAAAAAAAAAATTCATTTAAAAAGAAATGCCAATAACTAGATTGCTTCAGTTCCAGTGATCTTTTGAAAAAGAGATATTATCTCGAAAATTCGAGAATTAAAATACAGGTTAACACACAACATCATTGTTACGGTCTTATTATTTTTCTTTTACACCTGCATTGTGATATCCTTCTAAATCAACCTGCTAACATGTAGATTCATTTTTCTTTCTTCGTCTTTGAAAATTGTGTAGAAATATGAATTTACTATTTCTCTAAATGTTTGGGATGAGGCTTTCTGCGTTATTCAGACTATTGCCTCATCTTCATTGTTATCTGTACAACGTTTCGGCCGGGGGGCACATTGACCGAAACATTGTACATATAACAATGAAGATGAGGACAATAGTCCGAATAACGCAAATATGATTTTTTTTAAAGTATATTCAATAGAAAAGAAAATCACAGGTTTATATTAATTTGCCGATGAAAAAGCGAGAAAGAGAGCACGGTAAATATCTAAAGAGTCTCGTTTTTACGTGTGTAACCGTAAAGGAAAAACCGAGCGTATTTAAGGGCAGGGATCCAGGACGACAAAAATTAACAGAACCGAACATTCTTTTTAAATCAGATTTCTAATTTGTTTAATTATATATTATCATGGAGATTTTTTTTTTAGACTGTTGTATGTAATATTCTTCACAAGAGACACTCGTCTTCCACGTGAATACAGCGGATTCACCATCTCTTATATAAAATTATAGACTTTCACAAATGCATGCACTGAAACGTGACACATACAACAACGCCCACATGCCCATCTGCTCAATTTGACAAATCTGCATATACCAATGATTGCACATACACTTACTGTTCAAAATGTTAAGACCATATGAAATACTTTATCTTTAATTAAAATATATTTGCGAAATATTTACATTTAATTAGAAAATGTAGTTTATCAATAAACAAGTGAAAATGTTAATCTTTTAAAATATTTAATTAAACAAATGCTTTTCTGGGCTCACTCCAGATTGGCCCATTTTTTAAACCAGAAATGCCTTTCCATTGCTATTTTAGAAAGAAGTTAATTTTCTTCAAAATCAAAAATACCAGAATTTCTAGTGGAGCATTATACATACTAGCAAGAACATCAAGTAATAATTTATTAAACCCGGTTTTGATAAAACCAGTATGCAAATTAACCACACTATATATTATGTAAACCTTAGAGATATATTAGCCAAATTGTAGAATTTTAAATCTAACTTAGATTTTCCAAGAGATATTGTTTTAAATAAGATTTATTCTATAAATTAATGATCTTGACAATAAATTACTCATATATAAACTTACTTAATTCCTGAGGGTATTGTGATGTGAGTAGAGATGTAGTTTTGGTTACAGACAGACAAACACTGAATCTCCATTATATTGAGATAGTATTGCCCATAAATAAGTACACCCCTAACATTGTTTTTATAAAAAAAGTTCATCAGTGTGAATTTTGCGTACATCTTATAACCATGATTGACTAACTATCTATTCACCTTATAACTCATTCTATTCAGATAAAGTCCTATTATCATTGAAATCTAAGTCCTTCTGTTCAATTATAATGAACTAACCATCATTGAATAAGTAATGTTGTCGTTCATAACGATAAGAACATGCAAATGCAAATAAAAACACTGAACAAATAAGTCATAAAAACAATTCAGTATATCCTCCATTTTTGTGAATTACTTTGAAAATTCGCTTTGGCATATTATTAACTTAAACATGAGGGTGGTTTGGATTCTCATCCAGGATACATAAAAAGGTAGCACAAAGAGCATCCACATTTTGTTTTAAAATGTCCTTTTCCATACATCCCCAGACATTCTCGATTGGGTTCAGATCTGGAGAGCACGTGGATGACTCAAAAGCTGAATGCTGTTTTCTATAAAAGCTTATACGTATTTACAAAATAACCATTTAATCACATATAACTATTGAATTAATTTAGATAATATTTAGATCTTTAAAGTAGAATTGAATGGTAATTCCGTATAAAGATTATTTTTTTACATCATACATAAAGTTACAGTTTTGAAATTTGCATTTACATGTGTAAAGTTCAAATAATTTATCATACTTAGTAAAAACGATTGCTATTTGTTTTGCGTTTAAACAAACAAATATCAGACCTAGTAATGTGTATGAGATAATTAAATATCCCTTATATTACGCTGAAAAGGCGCAAAAAAACAAGGAAAACAAATTATAACATTGCTTTTTTACACACACACACACACACACACACACACACACACATATATATATAATATATATATATATATATATATATATCAACTCCTCTGAACGGTCAATTTTTAAGCGAAGGCTGTCCTACTATTTACCCATAGCTGTAGGGAGAATAGTTTGATGAATACCTTTTCCAAGGGTATAAGCACGATGTGAAATGCAAACAGCTTCGTCCAGAACTTGAACTCGTCTCGTTCTGTCCGTTTCCAACGACGGTAATCATTACACCACCCAACTCTATATCGTCTATTACATATATATCGATATTTTTGTGTCGGTATGTATATGTCTTCGTGCTCTCACAAAACCCTTCCCACGCATGCAAATCTGGCTTTGTGTCTAAGATGAATGCTTAATTCCAATGCTACTGTTTGTGTTATTTCATCAGTGATAAAAACGGATATGCGGATTATTTTTATTTAGATGATTGGCGTTTTATATCATTTTAAACGATAGCTTCATTGCTATATATAATGGTCTCAAACTAAACTTAATGATAAAAAACGTACCAGATTTTATATAAACTAGTAGACCTATGTATATACCACAGTATGATATTTAATCATTACATCATTTGATATGTTTACTTAAGAGCTACTGTAATATATCTCAATATATAAAAAGTATAATAATATTGATTTAACTCCCTCTCACTCTTTTTTCTATCTTTCCGTCCTTTCATCTTTTCATTATGTTCTATTGAAACATCACTTCCGTGGGCTCACCCCCTCTCCTTATATTTCTCCCTCTCTCTTTCTTATTATATTCGTGTGTGAAGTATATCCTTATAGTGGGTATTCGGTGCATGTTTGTAACCAAAACTATGTCATTGATTACGTCCCAATACTCTCAGCAATCGCGTCAGTTTATCAATGAGTGTTTAATTTATAGTTAAAATCATTAATACATAGAATAGATCTTATTTATTAACGATGTCTCTATGAAAATCCGATCAGATTTTCCTCAAAACAGCCCATGTTATTAGAATATTTACCTCGCATCCCCGAAAGACTGTTATCAGTGCGTTAACAATCCTGCAATGCGTCTTATATATCACTAAGTAATAAAGGGTTTACATAATATATGGTGTGTTAATTTGCATGTCGGTTTTAACAAAACTGGATTTATAAATAATTACTTGGTGTTATTGATCTCTAATACTATGGTTTTATTCTTCAACTTATTAAAATCAATCCTATGAATGATTTTTGTAATATATATAACTAAAATGAATGTAATTTTTTTATATGGGACCTTATTTAATTTCAGTAGTCTTTCTAATTCAATATATTTCATTACATTAAATATTAAATACTTACGCCCGGAAGGCGCATATTCTTGCTAATAACCATAATAATAATAATAAGTCTTATTATTATTATTATTATTATTATTATTATTATTATTATTATTATTATTATACTCTTTCTAACTCCCACTCATTAAAGTGTGTCCTTATAGAAAAGTACAAAATTACATACAAAAAATATGAAGAAGTTTCAACATTACTTTGCGGTCGTATACACAGACATATGCGTCAAAACTCATACATTGACCCCCACAAACAAAAAAAAAACACAATAACTAAACAGGAACTGAAAAGACATAGAAAAAGTGTCCTAATCCACTCATTCTAAGATAGGGGATGAATGTATTACCAATGAAAAACACGCCCAATAAAATCGACAATAACGGCCTCACATAGTTTCTTGAGTAATTTGCACCAAAATTCTGTTGATATGTACAACAATAAATCTGTCAGAGTGTGCGATTAATGTGCTTTACCATCTCAACCCCCCCACCCCGAGCCGTCCCATGCTCGCTATTTTTCCGGCTTATTTTTGTTTTAATTCATCTTCCGCCTGTCTCTTGCTCTAACCCTTCTATGTAGAACTGCGTTTCAGTGTAGTCTTTATTTGCGCGTTGGTTTAGGTGCGGCTGCCAGTATTTATTTTTTTTTTTTTTAGACAGACTACAAGAGCTTATTGAGATTAAGAGATATTGCGTGCTTTCTTCTTGTCTTTTTTTATTTTTATTTTTATTATTACAAGTGTCTATGAGAGCAAAAGACTTAAGAGTTATTGTCCCTGTTCTTAAAGACAAAACTTTCTATTATAAAGGTGACGTTCCCAAAATACTCACATGCAAGACACACACATACACACACACACACACACATACATATATATATATATATATATATATATATATATATATATATATATATATATATATATATATTTTAGTTGTAAAGTATAGTTTGCATATTTGTTGCTTGGGTTATAAAAAAAAAAATAAAAATATTGCTTACTTTTTATTTATTTTTTAAGCACGATTAGATGGGGGTATGTAACTTTTCAAATCGACTGATATTTAAGAAATACTGTTGACTTACCCGTTACGTTCGAAATAATAATGTAAATGATACAGGACCCAGGATATATATATATATATATATATATATATATATATATATATATATATATATATATATATATATATATATATATATATATACTATTTATTGTTTTTCAATTAAGCAGTGAAGTTGCTTCATTCTGAGTCCAGTACCATTTACATTATTAATTCTAACATAACAAGTATATATATATATATATATATATATATATATATATATATATATATATATACTACAGTATACTTTAATTGTAGTGTCTTTATGAAAAACATTAAGCAAAATGTAAAACAGTGAAAAACTGAATATTTTTTCATCTATGTAACAATGTTTATAAAATCAGTTGTACTAATTTGGTTTTTACTCCGTCAAGATTTTTTTGAAATATTCAAAATAAATCATCTTCTACGTAGAAAAAGAACATGGCATCGTGTGAATCAATACCAGATTGACTTAGAGCTGTTAGTATTAAAGACAATTGTCTTGAAGAATTTGTAATGTTAATAAATCTTTTAAAGTTAGAAATAAATGGATTTCTTTTCTTACCGGAATTCTGCGAAAAGGGAATTTAAAAAATACGTACCTGGAAAGAAAATAAAAATAAAATTAGAACAGAAATACAAAACCATCATGTTATATAATCATTGAGAAAACACAGATAATTATTCATAAAATGAAGGAAGGTGAATTTAGAAAACACACACACATTATATATACTAGCAAATATATGGACCCTCCGGGTGCAAGTATTTAAGTTTTAATGTAATGAAATATCGTATTAAATTAGAAAGTCTAATAAGAATGCAGATAAAAAGATTTGAAACAGAGTGGGGGTATAATAGAAAAATAGAAATGAAACTTACTCTTCCATCACTGCCGTCTCTCATTGCTGAATTTTACTTATTTAACTATTTAGTTAAATTAGGAAATAAAGAATAAAATTACACTTATTTTTTCTTGTTAATGGATTTCATTTAAGATTCATTGGAGAGATGTTTGCTTATATTCATTAAAATAAAACCAAACAGTTAGGAATCAATAATACTAAGTACATATTTAATAAAATAACATTTTTAATATCAATATGCAAATTAGCCTTCCCGTTCACACTGCAAACCGCTATTTTTTGTATATATAAATACAATAGCATGTTAATAGTATGTAGATATGGACAACACTAATAAAAAGGTGAAGCAATTTTATTAATAATTGAGGTTTAAATATAAATAAAATCATGTAGAATGTGATGTAAATAACGAAGGGAATTGTGACTTGAGTAGTAATATAGTTTCGGTTACAGACAGAAAAACACACAATCTCTATTATAATAAGATATATATATATATATATATATATATATATATATATATATATAAGGACACACATCAGACTACTTGAAATGCATCCTGATAGATCACATATTATCCATCATCTCAAAAGTACAAAAAGGAGTCAAATGGATATTTCATTTTAATTCACAAACACAAGATTCAATCTCAGGTCTAGGTAATTTAGGCACATATAAATAGCTTAACCTATCTCTACCACCCAAATAGCAGTCCAACACAAAATAAAACACTGCCAAAATAACCCCTCCTTCACTACCCTATACTCCTGCCATTTCCCACAGAGCACAGAATCAACAGAGACTAAAAGCAATATCAAAGACAACCTGCAATTAACTACAAGGCCGGACAGAAAAACACTTGACCTCAACTGCACATAAAAGATAAGAACAGTCTTAAACATTTGATGAATAAATAAGTTTAAGAACACAATAGTCATTATTTTCTTTCTGGTCTTCCTTTTTTATGCTTCTAAAACAACCAAATGTTTTCCTATATATATATATATATATATATATATATATATATATATATATATATATATATATATATATACAATACGCTAAAATCTAAATAATTATATAACATCATTGTTTAGTTAAGACTAAGATCTTGGAAAAAAAAACCCAACAACTATGTTTAAATCGAGAAATGATTTAAATGACATTTACTTGAAATAAAAAGAAATCTGTTTTCAAAATTCAGGGATTAAATATTGACTAGAAAATATAATGTAAACATCTTATTCTCTTTATATATTGCAGTCATTTTTAAAGATATATTTTCGTACATTTCTTATTCAGAATACTAGGTATTTAAGTTTTAATTTAATAAAATATATCAAATTAGAAATTAAATAACGTTCATAAAAATATCACAGGTATTTTAATAATACTAGCAAATATATGCACACTCCGGGTGCAAGTATTTAAGTTTTAATATAATAAAATATCATGTTAAATTAGAAAGGCTAATGAAACTGAATAAGAATTCAGATAAAAATATTTGGAACAGAGGGGGTATAATCGGAAAATAGAACAACTTTGAAACTAACTGTTCCACCATTTTCCCTTACTCCCGTCTTTCAGTGGTAAATTTCCATAATTTAACTATTTAGTTAAAATAGGAAGAAAAGAATAACATTACAGTTATTTCTTTAAATAGATTTCTGTTAAGATTTATCCCCGATTTTTGCTCATATTTATTAAGATAAAACCAAACAATTAGAAATCAATAATACTAAGCATATTTATTAAAATCAATTTTTTAAAGATCAATATGCAAATTAGCCTCCACATTCACACAGTAAACCGCTATTTCGTTGAATATATAAATATAATTTCATGTTATTAGTATGTAGATATTGTTAACAGTCTTAATGATGTAAAACAATTTTACTAATAATTGAGGTTTAAATAAAAAATAAAATCATGGAGAATGTGTGTAAATAACAAAGGGAATTGTGACTTGTGTAGTTTCGGTTACAGACAGACAAACCCACAATCTCCATTATAATAAGTTAATTGGTCTCTACATAATAGCTTTTATAGGATTCATTTTAATATGTTGAAGAATAAAATCATGATATTATAGATCAATAACAATTATTAATTATCTATTTAACCCGCAAATCTCAATACCAAATATGTATATATATCACCGAAACTATAAATCGAGTCACAATTCTCTTTGTTATTGAAATCATAACACACTTCAATGTTAACTGATAACCCGTGAGTTTCATAGGAATACTTATATATTTGCTAGTATATATAATAAAATTTTTTTTCTGAGAACATAATACATTTTGCAGACCTTCTTCTTTTTATAAAAACTAGATTTTTCCCAGAACAACATTTTATGTATATATATACACACACACTATAACGACATGATGATGATGTCGTCTAAGTAAATAAATAATACTATCTTACCGATGTTGCTGTGCAGTGAGAACATCAAAGAAAAAAAAAAGGATTTCATTAATTTCAACCAAATTTGTTCATATATATATATATATATATATATATATATATATATATATATAATATATATATATACACTAGCACAACATGATGATGATGATGTCGTCTCAGGAGATAAATAATAATATATTACCGATTTAGCTGTACAGTGAGAACGCCAAAGAAAATGTATCCCATATGTTATCTAAAAGATTTCTAAATCTAAAACAATATTTCGATCGTTGCTAAAAGCAATAACTTTATATGGGACTAAAATTTGAGTGCTTTACCCAAAGCAGACGTCAGATGGTGTCTTTAAAAGCTATGTAAACATATTAAAATAGCACTGATAGCACTAATGCTTAAATACGTGACATTAAGTGCAAATGTAAAAATTGCCTTTTTATAAATTCGCCTAATATGATATAATGTTTATACTCTTTTTTTCAAGTGCGCCTTTGTTTCACAGCTAACTTTTTTTTTAATACCCTAAGATAATTCAATTCTCCATTTTCAGTCTATAAACCCCTAACCACCCCAACATTAAAAGCAGTAACAATTATCTTCCTCGTTGCTACATCGCGTGTTCTCCCCAGTCGCGAAGGGTTAATATATCCTTTCCATATCTCTCTTCCCATAACGACATCATTTTTCCCGCTCTTTTTTGTCGGACGCCGTCAGCAACAAATATGGCGGATTGTTGCATGTTCTTTCTTATTCTGTTCTCTGTTTCTTTCATTGATATTTATTTATTTCGCTTTGTTGAAAATTTTTACGCCAAGCGAGTCGTGTCAATTTGACATGCACCGCCCGTCGTTTTAATTTGACATCTTTGCAAGTAATGAATCTATTGACTTGTATATGAAACGCTCGGGGAATCAGAGCTTTTTAAAAGAAGAGGAGGATTTTCTTTCTTTCTTAGGATAAAAATAAATGGAAATTAACATAGAAATAGAAATGCACACAATAGATGGGAAAAAAAGGAGGAATGAAAGAAATCGCAAGTGAGAGAATTAAAAAAAAAAAAAGAACACAAAGAACTAGAAAGAGAGCGGTAAGGAAAAGGTGAAATAATTTTAAGAAAAAATAAAAAATGACGAACGAAGAAAAGAAATAAGAAATGAGTGTAGGTAAAAGTAAACGTAATGACGAGAAGGGTGGGGTAGGCGAGGAGAATTCTAGAATCGTACTGGGTATAAGTTGAAAAGAAGAATAGATGAACAGAAAAGAATTAGAAAACAAAAGAATAATAGATTGAAACAAAAAAAAAAACGATGGAGGGAAGACATAACCAGTAATAAAAAGAGACAGTGAGGAAATTAGCAAAAAGTTAGCGGAGTGGCCTTTTGTCGTTATCATCCGAACAGTGAGGGAGTATATCCTCTTTTAGCTAGCACTAGACTAGGGAAATTGTTTTTTTTGCTGAGGTGGGGCCCCACACCTACCGCTAGTTTCCCCACATTGACGCACAGATCGGGTTACGCAATCTGTGCTACACATGCGCTGTTGGTGGGGACTGATATCGAACAAGTAACCTTGGGGATCTTAGCCGGGTGTCCTACCGACTCAATAAATAAAAAGATATATAAAAAAGAGTAAGACAAATAGAAAGAAAAAGAAAGAGTAAGACAATAGAAAGAAAAGAAAGAGACAAATAGAAAGAAAAAGAAAGAGTAAGACAAATAGAAAGAAAAGAGAATAAGACAAATAGAAAGAAAAAGAGTAAGACAAATAGAAAGAAAAGAAAGAGTAAGACAAATAGAAAGAAAAAGAAGAAAGAAATAGAAAGACAAAAAGAAGAAAGAAAGAGATAAAACAAGAAAGAATAAAAAATAAAAAAAATAAAACTAGGAATTGCACGAAATTATAAATGCGCAAAATAAAACAAAAAAACAAAGAACCGCATGAGAAAGAAAATGGACAAGAGTGTAGAATAGCACACAAGATAATATCATTAGAATCGCATTTTATGGATAAATAGCACAAGATTACGGAAACTCCCGATGCAGTCTAATTCTAACACTGACCCTAACTCTAAAACTAAAGTTAACCCTTATCATAACCCTAACGTCTCAAATGTTTCGGGTATTTCCGTGAATGAAATGTAATGAAATGCTTTTTATACGTAATCTACGGATGTTATACCTTGTGCACTACTCTACACTAATACCAGAGAGAAAATAGAAGGAAGGATAATAAAAGAGAGAGGGAACTAAATAAAAAATATGAGTTAAAAAGAAAGATGTGATTAAAGAAATGAAATAAAAATAAAGAATAGAATGAAAGAGAACTCTGCATAGAATCCCAAATGAAGAGAGAAAAGAAGTTGAAAGTGTAGAAATAGAGACAAAAGGTTAACTGCGCACAGTAAGAAACTAATGCAGATTAACATAAAGGTTCGTAGGGTTTAGATAAGTACATTCTAAATAAAGAGAATGAATCAAACAGATTTACTGAAAGGAAAATAGAACAAAAAGACAGAAAGTAAGTCAACTACTTTAAGGGAGAACAGCAGAAAGGGATAACATAATATCTGAACTTAAAGGGTAAAATTTAAAAAATCTCAAACAGAAAAAAAATCAATAAAAAAAAAAACAGAAAAGTGTGAATGAGGGGAAAATAAAAAAAGAATAAAAAGAAAAAAAAATGAAAAAAAATCTTAACAATTAAAAAAAAGAAAAAAGAAAAAAGAAAAAAATGAAAAGAAAAAATGAATAAAAGATAAAAAGAAACAAAAAGAAACAAAAAGAAACAATCAAACCAATGAAAGTAAAGAATGAAAGTGATGGCAGGTGTAACGATGTAGAAGAGAAAAAAACATTGACAAAAAGAAAGAAAGTAACGATGAAAGCCAGAGAGAAAAAAAAATCCCAGAAAAAAATATAAAGAAAAAAAAAGATTTTATAAATGTGATCAGAATAAAAATCCAGGGCAAAAAAAAAAAAAAACGTCATAATAAAAAAAAAAAAAAAAAAAAAAAAAAAACGAACTCTAAATCCTGCGGTACTAAAAAGAAAATAAGTAAAAACAGAATCGTTATAAAGAATGCCCCACACCCCGAAGAAAAGGAATACAAAAAAAGCCAACAATAACACACGATAACCTTAAACGTTGAATTCTTCAGTCATGAAGTGTAGAACGATTAGAAATGATTGGAAAGACATTTTCTTCTAATTCAATTCTTACATTTTTTGTCTTTACACTTTTTTTTTTGACAAATCCGTTCCATTTAAACGATGGATTTTTTTTTCATCTTACCGTAAGCAATGAACGGAACTTACTTCCGGCAAAGTTTCTCCTGACGATATATCTTTTTTTTTTCTTTTCTTTTTCTTTAAGAAAATAATCTCATCAATTTGCAGGTCCCATTTAAGAAAGAAAAAAACTTTTATTTCATCCTCCGGTGCGCAATATTTCGTTCTATTACATTTTCTTTCATGGCATCGTTACAATAAAGAATTTCGAATAGACATTTGCAATGCGAAAATACTTTTCATGGTTGGCCATATTCTACCTGAATATGTACTTGTGATGTAATGGTTAGAGTCGTAGGTAATGGACTCGTCGAGTTCAAATCAAGGACGATGCTGTTGCATTTAACATATCACTAATAATCTTGGGAAGGGTATGGATCAACTACTCTCTCTCTCTCTCTCTCTCTCTCTCTCTCTCTCTCTCTCTCTCTCTCTCTCTCTCTCTCTCTCTCTCTCTCTCTCTCTCTCCAGCTACTGATAAATAATGGGGCACATTGGGTAGATAACCAGTCTGTGAAGGAAAACCCTGAATTTAAACTCCGCTTAAGAAATTGACCTGTGTCACATCCTGTTCGTGTGGAGGGGTTGAACCTTATACAACGCGAGGTGCCCATATATATATATATATATATATATATATATATATATATATATATATGGGCACCTCACGTGGTATAATGTTTTGTGAGCTCAGCTAGCATACTATCGTTAGTGTATCATTTACACCATACCCAGCCTGTCTATTTAGGCTTGTAATAGCTGACTATATCCCCTAAAGAGAGGGAAGATCCCCCCAAAATAAAAGGTGTCCTGGTTTGACACTAAACTGCATCTGGTGGCGAGCGAGTATGGAGTATCCCTACATTGACATTACTTCTAGGTTTACTCTTATGTGGAGTGATAGTACCTTTATTGCACATTCAAAACATTTAAATCTTGTAACATCATTTTCGAACACTATCGAATTATTCTACTCCCATGTATTGGTAAATAATAGGTCAGACTGGACTCTTTATCCTTGGTATCACAACTGATCTGTGGAGTATCCCTACATTTCCATTATTCCCAGGTTTCCTCCGATGTGAAGTGATAGTACCGGTTAATGTCACAACTATTGGTCAAACATGTTTGAATATTATTTGATTGGATTTAATGTAAAAGACATCTTCAGAAGCAACAACGCAAGAAACGTGAAAATAATATAAAATGAGCGCAATTCATAAACTCTAAGCAGTATAATAATCTTGATTTAAGTCTTTCTGTCTCTCTGTCTCCCTCTCTCTCGATCGATTTAACTCCCTCTCACTCTTTTTTCTTTCCTTATTTTCATTATGTTGTATTGAAACAGATTAACTTTATCAATTACGCACGCTCATTCCTTTTTTCTATCTTTCCTACTCTCTTTATTTCTTATTATATTTTTCTATGTAGCAGATCCTTTTTCTTTCTTTCTTTCTTTATAATAAAAATTGAATGGTCCATTTTTTAATAAGTTACGACACTCATAAGATATAAAAATTTAGCGGATAAGCAGCAGCAGATAATGAGAATTTATTGCATTTCATCTTTGACGATTTGGACGGTCTTATTTTTAGCCAGAGGGTGTTGCAAGAGGATAGCGGTCGTACAAATAATAAACACTGATTGATATTGATTTATAGATTTGTCTCTAACCTTGTAACGAACGAAAGAAAGCTTTTGTAAATAACTAAGAAAGTTTGCATTTCTCACCATCCGTAGTGATTGTTTGAGTTCATGATTCCAAACGTAAGACAAGTAAACAATTTCAAATTGGAAAACGAACGTAATAAAACTGTCAATATGATCTTCTATTTTACTTGACGAAGTTCAGTAAATATAACCCGCAATACGGATTACATTAGAGGCAATTTCAAATACGTAATAACGAAACCTCAGTTTAACTAAATATCCAAATATATACTTATCACAGAGTATACATCTTATCATAATTGAGATCTGTGTCTGTTATCTATAACCGAACCTACGTCACCATCAACTTTACAATGCCCTTTGATAATTACTTTATATTCTCAATGATTATTAAAATGAATCAAATGTTGGCATTAAATAGCCGATAAGGGATGGATTGACGAAATGAATCGATAAAGTATACCTGTAAATGAGTCTTAAGTACAAGCCCACACTCAAACATATGTTGGCATTAGATAACCCACATGGTTATTAAACAAACCAAACCATATTACGTTTATGAATGTATAAAGTATTAGGTTGTTACAAAAATAATGGCCGATTGAAGTGTTCGGTTTTAAAATGTCATTTTAACATAGAATTTGTTGTTTATTTCAGGTGAATTTTTGCATATATAATAATTAATGTGTGCTCAAAAATAAAAATTAATTTATTTTTAGATAGAAAGATTTTTTGAAAAATAGGAGCCTTCAAAGATGAACATGCCTAAACATGACATTCGCCTTCTTATGTTGCATGAGTTCAAGCTTGGACACATGCCTCCGAAACTGCTGCCAATATCAACAAAGCATGGGGAGATGAATCCACAAGTGATCGGACAGCACGAAGGTGGTTCCATAAATTTCGCAGTGGAGATGAGTCTTAATTATTATATATGCAAAAATTCACCTGAAATAAACAACGAATTCTATGTTAAAATGACATTTCGAAACCGAGCACTTCAATCGGCCATTATTTTTGTAACAACCTAATAGATAAGAGGTCAGACCGAGCTCTTTAGCCTTTTCTTTTTATCGCAACTGATTATAATAGTAATAATAATAATAATAATAATAATTTTTCGTTTCGGCATTCAATGTGGCGGTGTGGTTCAATAGTATTGCCTTGTACCAGACAAAGATTATCATCTACCATACATAACCCTTTTAATCTATCTTCCTCTGCTTTTCTACTTATGTAAAATTATTGATCGTTCCAACGTTTTCACTCTCACATTCTTATTTGCTGCTTCACCTTCTTCAGAGTAGGTGCTTTTCTTCTTCTCCACCCATAACATATTTCAACGTTTTCATACACCTTCTCGTCCTTTCTTCCCCGTTCACCTATGCATTCTTTCTAATCTATACAAACTCTTTAACCGACCCACATTATTTTATCACTATTATTACTCGCGTTTTATTATGGTTTATCTTATTTTATGTCTTCTTAGGGTGAATTTTATTATTTTTCTTCATTTGTATTTTCACTTGCGTATCTAAAATAAATGCCTTTTTAAACATTGTATCTTTGTCTTCTCAAACAAATGATCTCTATAATCTCTGTTAAAAAAAACGTTTTATTTGGTTAGTATTATCTTCACTTTCGGTTAATGGATTTTAAAATGATGCTTATCGGATCATTTTTGCTGCTTCTAAAATATACTAACTCTAATAGTAATAATGATATGGTAAAGAAAAGGATACTCATGAGAAAAATAAAATGACTCTTAATTGCAGCACAAAACAATGCCATAAGAACAAGTTATATCAAAGCAAAGATAATATACAACAGAACAACAAATGTACCTGGGTACAGAGATGAGACAGTCAACCATGTATTAACTGAATGCAGCAAACTAGCACAATAAGAACACAAAGCTAGGCATTATGGTTTTTGAAACATGATCGACTGGAAATTGTGCAAAAAAGTACATTTTGACCATATAGCAAAAGAGTAAGTTCAAAAACTAGAATCTGTTTTTGAAAATGAAACAAATTTTCTAAAACTCTCAGATAAAAACAGATCGCATTATCCCAGTCAGAAGACCAGACTTAGTTTTGATTAAAAAGAAAAAGAGAACTTTGCAGTTCCAGCAGATCACAGGATGAAGATGAAGAAAATGAAAAAAAAAATTGACTAATACCTAGACCTTACTCGAGAATTGAAAAACCTGTGGAATATGAAGGTGAAGTGAATCCAATGGTATTTGGTGCACTTAGAAAGATCCCCCCAAAAAACTGAATAATAATAGCGATATTATTATTCAAAGAAT
Organism: Doryteuthis pealeii; assembly: GCA_023376005.1. Taxonomy (NCBI): domain Eukaryota; kingdom Metazoa; phylum Mollusca; class Cephalopoda; order Myopsida; family Loliginidae; genus Doryteuthis; species Doryteuthis pealeii. Next base: position 49,182,474 of record CM042141.1, on the reverse strand, counting down.
AAAACAATACACAATCAAATTTACAACTTAATAAAAAGTGTCAACAGACGGTTTAAGTCTGATCCTTATAATCAATCTAGGGAAATAACTATTAAATTCAAATAATTGGGTAATTAATTAATTATTTGTAATTAATTATAGCATTAAGAATAGAATTTGACATGCAATTGAAGATAACGGGCGCCATTTTATTCATTAGCAATATTATGTTCAAGAAAATCTTACGAGTGAGAAACTGACTTCTAAATACTTTGGAGAAAGACACATCGTTCTTTATTGTTAACAAATCACTCGGTTTTTTTTTCTATTTACGTCTTCCCCTCAAATACATGACTTAAGATGATGTATATATATATATATATATATATATATATATATATATATATTGTTCAACGTGAGTTAATAAGTTGTCCAACGTAAGTTTTCAATTTTAACACTGCTGACAGACTTATGAACACTCTGTACAGTATAGATAGTATCGGTACTATTTTTATAAGTTAAAGTTTTCAATATCAATTGGCTTATGTATGCGATTTATGTGATATTCAGACAAAGTCTGAAAATCACAGACGAGAAACCGTCAATAACCAACCGTTGACTACATGTCTAGGATACCTTTATATATATATATATATATATATATATATATATATATTAGATAACAATATAATAGATAGCAAGATATGATATTCATAAGCAAACAGTGTTCAATATCATGGCTAGAGCATTTATATCTAAGTTAAGAAAGTGCGTACATGGAGACAACGGGGCCTGGTTACTGACAGTTTCTCGCCTATGCGATTTTCCGACCTAGACTCACCCCGTTACCTTAGCTTATATAAATACACACGTGTGTGTGTGTGTGTGTGTGTGTCTGTCTGTGTGGGTTCGTTAAAATACTACGTTTACATTGAATAACACCTTGATGAAAACCCCCTAAGATAACTGTACAAAGGTCGGTGTTACCTTTAATAATTGCTGACTGACAAGATTGAATTTATAAAATAAGGAACTTCATCTTTTGTGGTTATGGACGAGAGTGTGTTCTAAGTAAAGTAACGTCGTCGGGGCCGCCTAATGTCGGTATAAGCCATACAGCCAGGGAGTCTATCCCCTTTTCACTAGCGTTAGACCAAGGAGATCATTTTAGCGTCTGAGGTGTAGCGCCACACCTACCATCAGCTCCTTTACCGCACAGATCCCTGTGCTTCTCATACGCTGAGTTGGCGAGGGCCTGTATCGAACTAGTAAACCTTGTGGTTTCTAGCCGAACGCTCTACCGACTGCGTGCTAATGCCCTTGGATTTGAATTTTACAAAAACTTTCTTTGTACTTTCGACCACTGACTTATGAATAATCGTTCATATATCATAATTCCTATTGTTTACCTGGAGTCAAAAATAGTTACCCACTCTTTATTTTTGTATTGTTTTTGTTTTTCTTTTGAGAAGTCGGTGTTTTTTTATATCAGATACAAAAGCATTTCTTACGAGATTTATCCGCTAGGATCTTGCTCACAATTTCAAGTAACATATTATGCATTCTTTCTCTCTCTCTCTCTCTCTCTACATTTCTACTCTCTCTTGCTCTCTCTTTCACTATTCTCTCCTCTTATGCTTTCTAATATCTCTCTTCTTTCTCTTCCCTCTCTCTCTCTCTCTCCTCATTTCTGCTCTCTCTCTCTTTCCTTTCTTTCCCTCATGCTTTTAGCTATCTCTCATTCTTTCTCTCTCTCTCTCTGTCTCTCTCCTCTCTCTCTCTCTCTCTTTCTATGCTTTCTGCTATCTCTCTTCACTCTGTTTATGCTTCTAGCTATCTTCTCTCTCTCTTTCACTCTCTGTTATGCTTTCTAGCTATCTCTCTCTCTCTTTCTCTTGCTCTCTCTCTCTCTCTCTCTCTCTCTCTCTCTCTCTCTCTTCTCTCTCTCTCTCTCTCTCTCTCTCTTCTCTCTCTGATTTCTCTTCTCTCTCTCTCTTTCACACTCTCTCCCTCTTATGCTTTCTAGCTATCTCTCATTCTTCTCTCTCTCCTGATTTCTACTCTCTCTCTCTTCTCTCTCTCTCTCTCTCTCTCTTTCACTCTTTCACTCCCTCTTATGCTTCTACCTTCATTCTTTCTCTCTCTCTTCACCCTCTCTCTTTCTCTCCTCATTTCTGCTCTCTCTATATCTCATTCCCTCTCCTTCCTATTTACGCTTTCTACCTCTCACTCTTTTCTCTCTCCATTTTCTACTCACTTATCTCTCTCTTTCACTCTTTCTCTCCCTCTTTGCTTTCAGCTATCTCTCATTCTTTTTTCTCTCTCTCTCTCTCCTCATTTCTACTCTCTCTCTCTCTCATTTCTACTCTCTCTCTTTCTCTTCTCTCCCTCTTATGCTTTCTAGATATCTCTCATTCTCTCTTTTCTCTCTCTCTCTCTCTCCTCCTCTCTCTCTCTCTCTCCTCATTTCTGCTCTCTCTCCCTCTCTTACCTATTTACGCTACCTCTCCCTCTTTTCTCTCTCCTCATTTCTGCTCTCTCTATATCTCACTTTCTCCCTCTCTCCATGCCTATTTACGCTTTCTACCTCTCACTCTTTTTTCTCTCCTAATTTCTATTCTGCCGCTCTCCCTCTTTCTGCCGCTCTCCTTACCTATTTACTCCTACTTATCACTTTCACCCATTCTCTCTCTACATATATTTTCTCTTTCTCTTTCCTATTCTACGCTTTCTACCTCTCAATCATTTTTCCCCTCCAGATTTTCGTTCACTCTTTGAAAACCTGTGAAATTGCGGTAACCTTTTGCGATTCCACGTAAAGAAAAAAAAATGGCTACGAGGTCGACAATTCATCGAATACAAAAACTACTACAAATAGATCTTTTTTTTTTCTTCGTGTCGGCAGAGCTTTGTCACGGAATTCGATGTTTTCATATATGAGAGCTCAGTTTAAAAATGGCATCGCCAGATGGTAATTCAGCTAAGTAAGCCAAACAATTATATTTATGTGCACTCGCATAAAAGAGAGACCTCTGGCTTAGAATATAGATGTTTTGCGAACTATATTTTTCTCACTGTTTGAGGCCGGGGCTCTTATAAATATATATATATATATATCTTATTATAATGGAGATTGTGTGTTTTTCTGTCTGTAACAGAAACTATATTACTATTCAAGTAACAATTCCCTTAGTTATTTACGTCACATTCTACAGGATTTTATTTTTATTTAAACCTCAATTATTAATAAAATTGTTTTACATTATTAATACTGTGGGTAATATCTACATACTAATAACATACAATTGTATTTATATACACAACAAAATAGCAGTTTACAGTGTGAATGGTAAGGCTAATTTGCATATTGATATTAAAAATCTGATTTTAATAAATATGTGCTTAGTATTATTGATTTCTAATTGTTTGGTTTTATCTTATTGAATATGAGCAACAATCTCGGGGATGAATCTTAAAATAAATCTATTAACAAGAAGAAATAACTGTAATATTATTCTTTACTTCCTATTTTAACTAAATAGTTAAATTAGGAAAATTTACCAATGAAAGACGGGAGTAATGGAAAATGATGGAAGAGTTAGTTTCAAAGTTGTTCTATTTTTCAATCATACTCCTCTGTTTCAATCTTTTTATCTGCATTCTTATTCCGTTTCATTAGTCTTTCTAATTTAATATGATATTTCATTATATTAAAACTTAAATACTAGCACCCGGGGTGCATATATTTGCTAGTATATATATATATATATATATATATATATATATATATATATGAGAAGTAAACAAACAGACGATGTTTGTGATATGGCTATTTTCAGCCGACAATATTTGGGAGAATCTGTGCTTAATTGAAGTCGACCTAATTTTTGAAAGTTAATTAATTAATTAGGCGGGATTACTATTTAATGTAAGGCTAAAAATCGAGAAAATCAATCTGTATGTACATTTCGGACTGATGAGGCCTAATATGTACATACAGAGATTGAATTTGTTTATACATTAAATATAATATTATACTTATTATATATATATATATATATATTATATGCTTGCATTATAAATGCACACATATTATGGGCTTATAATCATATATTTATATATCTAAGTTAAATAACCAAAGTTTACAGAGTGGCCTATAGTCGGTATCAGCCGAACAGCGAGGGAGTCGATCCCCCTTTCAATAGTGCTACACCAGAGACATTGTTTTTATTGCGGTGGGGTGCCACACCTACTGTCACCACCCAACTTTAGCGCAGAATTTAGATTTACCCAAGCTGGACTACACATACGCTAAGTTGACGAGGACCGGAATCGAACCCAGAAACTTGCGATTTCTAGGCGAGTACTCTACAGACTGAGTATATACTAAGAATATATATATATATATATATATATATTATATATATATATATATATATATATATATATAAAGTCGTCGAGATGGCCTAAAGTTGGGATTAGCGAGAGAGTCTATACCTTTTCACTAGAGCTAGACCAAGGAGATTTTTTTCATCCGAGGTGGAGCACCACACCTACCATCAGCTCCTTACTTTACAGCACATATCCCTGTGCTATTCATACGCTGTGTTGACGAGGGCCGTTATCGAACCAAGAACCTTATGATACCTAGGCTGATACTCTACCGACTGAACTAAATCGGCCCTTGGAGAGAGAGACAGACAGACAGAGAGAGAGACAGAGGGGGGAGAGAGACAGAGACAGAGAGAGGGGGAGACAAACAGACATATATAGACAGTTACAGAGAAAATATGCTTTAGAAGTTATCACATGACAATGGACCACCAACAAACAATAAAATAGCTGCCTGCAAAAGAAAATCAACAAAAACAATGTAAATGGCTGACTGCTTATAAGAAATAGACATAAGCTAGTAGAACACGCGGGAATTTGCAGTTCAATGCGATATCAAGTTATTAAGGGAAAAAATAAGTAAAATATTGGGAGTAAATACAAGCGGATTATATTTCAACCATCTTGGATGTGCTGACGACATCTCAGCCTCATCGAAATAATGGTTAATGACAAGAGTATGCAGGACATTTTCCCCACTTTTTTTACAGGTTTGTCACACCCTTTTCACCCCTCTCTCTCTCTCTGTGCTCTCTCTACTCAATCTATTCTCTCTCTCTCTCTAACTCATCTCTATTCTCTCTCTCTCTCTCTCTCTCTCTCTCTCTCTCTCTCTCTCTCTCTCTCTCTCTCTCTCTCATAAATTACTTATATGTTGCGCTGGAGGCACATTGTGTAATGGATATCGTCATTGTAAATCTCTCTACGTAATCGAGTTCAAATCCTGGACGAGGCTGTTTGCATTCCACATAGCGCTAATATCTTGGGATTGGTATGCATCAAACTATCCTACTTCAGCTATTGGTTAACAGTAGGACAGACTGTGATCTTTTAAATTTATTAACTAATCTAAGAGAAAAAAAAATAACTCTGTATTTAATTCAAACTCTGAATGCTATTCGATCGGATTAAAATCAAACAACAACAATAATAAGATAGTCATTAATTCACATTTTTTAAATACTGACTCACTAAGAAATAAAGGCTTACATAATATATGGTGTGGTTAATTTGCATACGGATTTTAACAAAACTGGCTTTGATAAACAATTACTTAGTGTTATTGATCTCTAATATTTTTGTTTTATTCTCCAGCGTATGAAAATCAATCTCACGGATGATTTTATACAGAAACTAATTAATATATAATTGAAATAAGAAATCATTTACATTAATTCTTATTTAATTTCGTTAGTCTTTCTAATTTGATATGCAGTGTGTCCGTACATTACATTAAAGAGCATATCGACTTTGTGGACACCTTATATTTCATTATAAGGAAGCGGGTGGTGTAATGGTTAAAGTCATGGGAAATGGACTCGTCGCCCCGAGTTCAAATCCTGGACGTGGTAATTGCATTTCATTTAGCGCTAATATCCTTGGAAAGGTATTCCCTCCAGCTATGGGTAAATAGTAGGGCAGACTGGACTTTTTAACTTGGTTAGCAACGAACTAGGAGAAGGAACTCTGAATTCAAACCTGCTCAACTCCGCTTAAGAAATTGACCTTGTGTCGCATACTGCTCGCGCGGAGGGGTTGGTAAATACTATATTTCATTATTTTAAGTCTTAAATACTTACGCCGAGAAGGCGTATATTCTTGCTAGTATATATATGGAGAGGTTTGAAAAAGCGTGTTGGTTGGTTTGTTTGTTTGTTTATTGTTATTGATTTATCAACCTGTCTGGGTTTATGACATGCCTAACGGTTAGGAAGTTATACATATCGTGTATTTATATTTATACTTTTTAGTAATTGGTTTTAAAAATGTGTTAGCATTGTTATGTTGTATGGTATTGATTTGTTTCATGTCTATTCTATGGTATAATTTTATTTCTCTCAAAAAAGAGAGAATATTCTCCATGTTGACATTTTCAAACAGATCTTTCATATTGTTTGCTTTAAAATAACGGTTTCTGATGTGAGCAAGAAACCTGCCTTCCATGAATAGGTGTTTAACTGTCAAAGGTGTCTGACATGTTCCACATTGTGGTTGTTGTTCTTGTTTGAGTATATTGGAGTGCGTTAGTCTTGTATGACCAATGTGTAATCGAGATACAATGACTTGTTCCTTTCTAGACTTCCTTAAAGTTGGTCTCCAGCCTCCAAATGTGGGTTTTATTAGGAAGAGTTTATTGTGGATGTTGTTGTTAGTTGGGATGCTCTAACTATACGTATTTGCATATAAGTCATAAGAAACTTAGTCGTGGAGACTAGCTCAGTTGGTAGAGTGTTCGGCTAGGAATCACAAAGGTCCTTGGTTCAATACCCGCCCCCGCCAACTCAGCGTATGAGTAGCACAGGGATATGTGCGGTAAAGTGAGTAGCTGATGGTAGGTGTGGCGCTCCACCTCAGGCGCTAAAACAATCTCCTTGGTCTAGCGCTAGTTAAAAGGGGTTACACTCCCTCACTGTCTGGCTGATACCGACAGTAGGCTGCCGCGATGACTTTACTTTTACTTATAACACACACACACACACACACACACACACACATATTATATATATATATATATATATATAGTAAGTAAAGTCGTCGGGGCGACTAAAGTCGGTATCAGCCATGCAGCGAGGGAGTCTATCCCCTTTTCATTAGCGCT
>CM042141.1:49142785-49170285 GCA_023376005.1 Doryteuthis pealeii | reverse complement strand
ATTATTATTATTATTATTATTATTATTACTATTGTTGTTGTTGTTAAAAGATGAAATAAACGCAAGGGATATAATTGAAGATAAAGAAATATTTGTAGTTTGCAGAAAATAAAGATGAAATAACTAAGTTAGAGAAAACGACGAAAGAAAATGGAGAATTAGTTTGAGAAAGAAAAAAGGGGAATTATGTTCACTAATGAAGGAAATGAAAAAAAGATGGGAAGCTAGTGTAAACAAAAAGGAAAGATGAAATAAAAATGCACAAAGAAGAATAATGAATGAATGCAGAAATAAAACCATCAATGAAGATTAGAAGAAGGAATTAAAAGAATGAGAGGAGAAGACGAAGAAGAGAAGAGAAGAAAGTCAAATAAATGAAGTATGAATGAAAAAAGAAGAATGGAGAAAGGAAATATCGATGAAAGTATAAGAAATTAAAGTATGACAGAAGAAGAAGAAGAAAGGCAAATAAATGAAGGTATGAATGAAAAAAGAAAGATGAAGTATGAATAAAAAAAGAAGAATGAAGAAATGAAATGATCGATGAAAGTATAAAAATTAAAGTATAAGAAGAAGAAGAAGAAGAAGAAGAAGAAGAAGAAGAAGAAGAAAAGAAGAAAGAAGAAGAAGAAGAAGAGAAAGGCAAATAAATGAAGGTATGAATGTGAAAAAGAAGAAGAAAGGCAAATAAATGAAGGTATGAATGAAAAAAGAAGAAGAAGAAATGAAATAAATGAATGTATGAAATGAAAAAAAAGAAGAAAAAGAAGAAAGGCAAATAAATGAAGGTATGAATAAAAAAAGAAAAAGAAGAAAATGAAATGATGAAAGGCAAATAAATGAAGGTATGAATGAAAAAAGAAGAAGAAGAAAGGCAATAAATGAAGGTATGAATGAAAAAAAGAAGAAGAAAGGCAAATAAATGAAGGTATGAATGAAAGGCAAATAAATATATGAATAAAAAAGAAAAAAAAGAAGAAAGCAAATAAATGAAGGTATGAATAAAATGAAAGATGAAAAAGAAGAAGAAGGCAAATAAATGAAGGTATGAATGAAAAAAGAAGAAGAAAGGCAAATATATGAATATGAAAAAGAAGAAGAAAGGCAAATAAATGAAGATATGAATGAAAAAAGAAGAAGAAAGGCAAATAAATGAAGATATGAATGAAAAAAGTAGAATGAAGAAATGAAATGATCGATGAAAGTATGAGAAATTAAAGTATGACAGAAAAAGAAGCAGAAGAAAAAAGAATAGAAGAAGAATGAATGAATGAATAAGAAATGAAACCATCAATGAAGAGTAGAAGAATAAATTAAAGAATCAAAGAAGATGAAGAAAAGCAAATGAATGAAAGTATAAATGAAAAAGAAGTATGAAGAAGAAATAAAATGATCGATGAAAGTAGAATAAATCAAAGTATGAAAGAAGAAAAATAAGAAGAAGAATGACAAAAAGCGGAAGTATGAATGAAATAAAAGAGAAAACGAAAGAGAAAAAGTAAATAAAAAATGATGAATGACAGACTTTTTCTTTTTAGATAGATGTATATTTTTCTCTATTCATACAAAAAAGTATTTATACTCTGATGTGTATAGATATACGTATGGAAAGAATTATTTTCCCGCATGGCCACTTACCCATATCTATGTGTGTGGGTGAGTGTGTGTGTGTGGGTGAGAGTTTGTATGTATGTCTGTGTGTGTGTGTGTGTGTGTGTGTGTGTGTGTGTGTGTGTAAAATATAGACAAAACATGAAGTGTTCCAAAGAATGGATATTTATTCTTGATGGTGATGTCGACGCTATTCATCATATGGAACACTTCATGTTTTGTCTATGATTTTTCCACATACTATCGGATTGTTTTCCTGTACAGATAATGTGTGGCTAAATCTATAATTAAACAGGGCCTCATATAGTTGATAGACTAGTTAGTGTAGCGTAGTTACTGACAGTTTCTCACCTATGCAATTATACAAACCAAGGTCTGTATAATTGCATAGGTGAGAAACTCTGTAACCAAGCGCCATCTCCATGTCCAAGCTACCCTAACTTATATATATATATATATATATATATATATATATATATATATATATATATATTAAGTTAATTTAATAAATTCTTCCATAAAAATAAAATTATATATATATATATATATATATATATATATATATATACAACATTTTTGAAAATTCCGGTACTGATCGAGAGCGTTCTGTGCCTCGTGATTAAGGATATATTTATTTCGTCTTACCGTTTAAAATGCTGCTTTGATAAAGACCTCTTCATACGGTCGAAACAGATTTCTGTCAGCAAAACTTTTAACATCTTGTTTTTTCTACAAACTTTCTACATACACACACACACACACACACACACACACACACACACACACACATATATATATATATATATATATATATATATATATATATATATATATATGTGTGTGTGTGTGTGTGTGTGTGTGTATTTGGGCAGCATTCTTTAATTTATACATGTCGATTTAAACAAAAGACACGTTTCCTGTTTAACAATTTTATTAATGATCTTTTCAAGCTTTCTGACCAACTTTTTAATATTTGATGGACTAATCTACGGATTCCATCCAAATGTAAAAAAAAAGTTGGCCAGAAAGCTTGAAAAGATCGCTTATAAAATTGTTATACAGGATACGTGCCTTTGTTTATTTCTACGTATATATATATATATATATATATATATATATATATATATATATATATATATATATATTTGGAGGATATGTGCTTAATTGAAGTCATACCTAATTTTTGAAAATTAATTTGTTGATAATTAATGAATTTAGGCGGGCATATATGTTCAAATGTAAGACTAAACAGATCGAGAAAATATCAATCCCTGGATGTACATTTCGACCTATTAGGTCTCATCAGCAAGGTTATAGATCTAATAGGTCGAAATGTACATTAAGGGATTGACATTTTCTCGATCTGTTTAGCCTTACATTTGAACATATATGCCCGCCTAAATTCATTAATTATCAACAAATTAATTTTCAAAAATTATGTATGACTTCAATTAAGCCCATATCCTCCAAAAATTGTCGGCTAAAAACCATATCAAATAAACACAATGTTCATTTACGTACTTTATATATATATATATATATATATATATATATATAATATTATATATATGCGTGTGTGTGTATTATTACAGACAGGTATTTCGCCTATAATAGCCATGTGTGTTGTTCGTTCTGCTTTTATTATCCCTTATAATTCTTTGAGTATGTCTGCTCTCCTCGCTGTTTTTCTTCGGGCAGACATTAAACGAAGAGTCGGCAGACATTTGAAGAAATCAAGTTGGCTCGCCTTGATTCAGTCTTATCATTTTACACCCAGGCGACATGAAAACAAGACGAAGGTAAACCTTTTTTTCCCCAGTTTTGTTTGTCTATTTCATTTATTGGTTTGATTTTATAAGGGAGAATGACAAAAATATGGGCAGAATTTTCTTTGATAATTCTTCTGTTTGGCACAACTTTAAAGTTGTGTGCTTTACCATAAACGATTCATTAATTTGGGGGAATGCATGTTGGGTCGCTTTGACTCACCCTTTCTGTCTGTCTGTCTGTCAATATCAATGAAATAATGTCTATAGTTGAGTTAAACTAGAGTGGCATGGAGTTATAGACAGTTTCTTGTCTATGCAATCTTCAAACCAAAATCTGGTCTGAAGATCGCATAGGGGGAAAACTGTCGTCAGTAACCAGGTGGCGACATAATGCCCACGCTACCATAACATCATATATATATATATAATATATAATATATATATATATATTATATATAGGTATATGTAAAAACAAAATTTTTGTGATGAAACAAAGAAAATACAGTGCTCAATCACAAATTGTAAGAGCTAATATTTATTTATTTTACAAGTTTTCACATCAATGTTCATTATTACAGCGACCCAGGTTCATGCTAAATAGCAATCATCATGCCGTTGAGCAAGATCCTATGGTGTTTGTTGGAGTTCTTTACTCAATGTCATTTGGATTGTAAATAACGTCGGTTAGTTCCGCGGACGCTGTTATAGTCCGGATTTCTAAAAAAAAAAAAAAAAAAATTGTTTAGTAAATCCGGACTATAACAGCCTCCGCGGAACTAACCGACGTTATTTACAATCCAAAATGTGACATTGAGTAAAGAACTCCAAACAAACACCATGGATCTTGCTCAACAACCTGATGATGGCTATTTAGCATGAACCTGGGTCGCTGTTAATAATGAACATTGATCTGTGAAAACATTGTAAATAAATAAATAAATAATATATATATATATATATATATATATATATATATATATATATATATAAAGTGAAGTCGTCGGGGCGGCCTAATGTCAGTATCAGCCAGACAGCGAGGAGTCTATCCCCTTTTCACTAGCGTTAGACCAAGGAGATTATTTTAGCCTCTGAGGCATAGCGCCACACCTACCATCTGCTCCTTACTTTACCACACAGATCCCTGTGCTTCTCATACGCTGAGTTGGCAAGGGCCGGTATCGAACCAGGAAACTTGTGATTCCTAGCCAAACGCTATACCAACTGAGCTACACCGGCCATACATATATATAAAAAAGTCAAACGCCTCTGAAGAAGAATAACACCGAAAAAGTGTTATTCAGAAACCAATGGTAGGAGCGACTTTATAATTATGAATAAATAAATAAATAAATATATATATATATATATACTCGCGAGTGAAATGGTCCATAACCACGATACCCATGGTATTTAAGGCCTTTTTTCCCATATATATATATATATATATAAATATATATATATATATATATATATATATTTGTGAGAATATGAGGTGTGTGTTTGTGTGTTTACCGCATGGATTGAAAATAACATAGGTAAGACATACACAAACACACACATATGTATATCTATATATATATATATGTATGTGTGTGTGTGTGTGTCAAAAATTTGCTCTGTTTAAATCCAGACATTTTGCACATAACAAGAACCTGTGGCCCCGTTGATTTAAGATGGCAACCAATAAGCTAGTGCATAGTAGCACACTTACAAAAAGACTCTCTCCGTTGGGGGTAGACAGAAGCGACATGGAATGAACTAGTGTACTTTGTAAAAAGAGACATCTTTTCACATTTTTTTAACAAGATAAACTTCGTTTCAAGCTGTCAGTCAGTGCCAACAACACCATACAGTCCTGTAGGCTGGGACTTTAGAATACACCGACTGTTCCTCTGCAGTAAGAGTAAGACCCCCCCCCGCATCGATGGGACAATCTGTTGGCCGTGGCTAGCGACCCATGATGCTTAAATGTGTAACCATTAGTGGATGAGCAGTCCATGACATGTTACACTCCATTTTCTTGCTTACTTAGGCTAGACGGGCAGTCGAAGTGGCTGGTCAAATCAAGCCCTAGCATCTATATGACTTTCCAGCCCTATTGCCATTAGGGCAAGCCCCAACCTTTTTTTTATCATATATGTTCTAGAAGGCGGTGTCTGAGTGTCTTAATATCCTGGGTATGACGTTTAACTCTCTGATGCCGAAGTTCCACCTCTGGGGAATGTGTTGTGTCCTTTCATCACCATTACTCCCAGGTCCACTATGACCCGGTGTGTTAGTATCTGTTAGGGCTAAAAACAATGAGGGCACGTCAAGAATGAATAAAAGAAAACGTCTTCAGCATAGAATAACCCAACAGGGGTTGATAAGCCGTAAAATCCAACCATACAAACGATCAACATCTCAGTGCACATTTTAAAAACACATTTCCTGAAGCATCCATGGTCGAGATTAAAGAGAAGAAGATAAAAAGAGAATCTTGCTGTTGATGATGACTAAAACGGACATTGCATGCCTTTGAAAAATTGAAGGAACGTTATGGGGTATATGTTCGTCCCTGCCCTCCCCCATGAGCAGGATGAGAAAGGAAAAACGCAGCGATAAGTGTGTGCGGAAAATGATTAAAGATGACATATCTATGTAATAATGTATATTGTAGGGATTAGGTTAATGTGTCACATATGTACACACTCCCACGCACAAGCACATGAAAACCACAAACTAAACAGACATGCACATATACATACACTTATGAATATTATATATATATATATGTGTGTGTGTGTGTGTGGGTGGGTGGATGGTCGCGCGCGAATGTACGTGCGTGTGTATAAATGTACTTTGGTATATTTATAAATAAAGAGTGCTTTATATATCAAACTCTCTACCTAATTGGATATTCATTCTATCATGTCGGATTTCTTTCTAAGCCGACGTACAGACTTTACTCATGAACACACACACACACACACACACACACATATATATATATATACATATATATATATATATATAAACCTTTTTATAGTTTATTACTATCTAAGAGTAACTATGTCTAGAATAATATTGATGTGTTTTGATATGGCTTTTTTTAGCCGACAATTTTTGGGAGAATATGTGCTTAATTGAAGTCGTACCTAATTTTGAAAATTAATTAATTAATAATTAATTAATTAGGCGGGCATACCTATTCAAATGTAAGGCTAAACAAATCGAGAAAAATCAATCTCTGTATGTACATTTCGGCGAGGACCGTAACCCTACACCAACCGGACTAGGTATGCCCGCCTAATTAATTAATTATTAATTAGTTAATTTTCAAAATTAGGTACGACTTCAATTAAGCACATATTCTCCCCAAATATATATATATATATATAATATATATATATATATATATATATATATATATATCCTTTAGGTGAAACCTAGGTATTGACTGACTCTTTAGTTTTATATATAAATATATATGTATGAGTAAAGTCGTCGGGGTGGCCTAAAGTCAATATCAGACAAAACGAGGAAATCTATCTCCTTTCCACTGGCGTTACACCAAGGAGATTGTTTTTAGCATCTGAGATGGAGCGCCACACCTACAATCAGCTCCTTACTTTATCGCTCAAATCCCTGTGCTACTCATACGTTGAGTTGGCGAGGGCCTATATCGAACCCGGAATCGATTGATTTTGTTCCTGCTGCCCAAAAGTTTGCCGAACAACCGATGGTCTCAATCTTCACCTGAGAGTTCACAATGATACGTATACAACACCTGTCGACTCAGTCAACACCGATCGTTATATGTGCCAGATGGGTTCTAAGTTATGCAATACTTTGGCAGGATGGAAAGTCATGAATGAGTCCACAAACTGACAATGAATGAAGGAGTGGTAGTTGTCTGACAAGATGCGAACCATCAATATATCTATGGGTTCAAACGTCTGTTTTGAAATTAATATATATTTACCAACCCCTCCGTTACGCGTAGGATGTTCAGGTTTCTTGTAGACTGGTTGTCTAATCGAGGTTATAGATCATAGTTTTTTCCCCTACACTATTAACGCTATGTGAAAATACAAACAGCGTCGCCCAGGAATTGAACTCGAGTCAACATATGCGCATCACTGACATCAGTGCTTTAATTGGAAAGTAAGATCTTTGAAATAATACGTTTCATTCATTGTTCATTTCTCTTGGTAAATACATCTTCAATCTCAATCCATTTTAAGTACCACATATGTAATATCCATATGTATGCGTATGTTGTTTTTTTTTGCGTATATATTACAAACAGCATCGCCCAGGAATTGAACTCGAGTCAACATGTCCGCATCACTGAAATAAGTGCTTTAATTGGAAAGTAGGATCTTTGAAATAATACGTTTCATTCATTGTTCATTTCTCTTGGTAAATACATCTTCAGTCTCAATCCATTTTATGTACCACATATGTAATATACATATGTATGTGTATGTTTTTTTGCGTATATATTTGTATCTGTTGCCATATGTAGATATGTATATATAATGATATTGTATTTCAAAATGGCTAGGAGTCACGCCATCCCTTTTAATGGACCATCATTAATCCTCATTCATAAAGATGATTATCTGGTTATTCGGGTGCACGGCGAGTGAAACGGAATTAGGATATTCCGCCTTTAAATCTAATCGACTCGGCTCTAAATCTTCTTTCTAATTCAAAGCTACACAGAACTAAGCATTACCCATTTTCTATATAACAATAGGGAGAGAGAGAGGACAGACAGAGACAAAGGAGTAGATAGAGAGGGGAGTAGAGAGGGAGAGGAGTAGAGAGAGAGGGGGAGTAGGGAGAGACAGAGACAGATGGACAGGGGGGAGATTGAGTGAGAAAGACAGTATCTGTGTGTGTGGTTACATTTTGAAGTGTAATATCTATGAATTAATTCTCAAGTAGATCTATGTATCAATTTATATGTCTATCAATCAGTTCATTTATTTACCTACTCTCTCTCTCTCTCTCTCTCTCTATATATATATATATATATATATATATATATATATATATATATATGAAAATGCTATGGCCACCTCACGTAGAGAAATGGTTAACAAGCTAGATTCGGAAAAACTTTGTTAGTGAGTTTGATCCTCACTGACCACCCCTTACCTCTGACCTTATGTCACATCTAAGCTAAGCTTAGTAAATAACTATCTCTCTCTCATATATATATATATATATATATATATATATATATATATATGTGTGTGTGTGTGTGTGTGTGTGTGTGTGTGTAATAAGGCTGGTTTAGCTCAATCGCTAGAGCGGCCGACAAGGAAACACAGGGGTTTGATACCGACCCTTGACAACTCAGCCTCTAAATAAGACAGGGATCTGTGCGGTAAAGTGAGGAGCTGATGGTAGGTGTGACGCTCTACCTCAGATTTAAAAATGCCCTCCTTGGTCTAGTGCTAGGGAAAATGGAATAAACTCTCTCTCTCTCTCTGCATGGCTGAACCGACTTTAGGCCATCGCGACATCTATAATTACTTACTCATATATATGTCAGAGAGCGAGAGAGCGAGAGATTAGAGAGAGAGAGAGAGAGAGAGAGAGAGGGGGGGGGGGGGGGAGAGAATGAAATAAATAAGTAAAGAAAGAAAGAAAGTAGGAGTAGGTATAGAAAGATTAACAGACTGAAAAAAATGATAGATATGAAGCAACTGAGAAGAAAATAATTGACTAGAACAGTGTTGAGACTAAAGTAAACACAACTGTATATAGATATTTATACCCTTCTTCTTGAAAAATAATATCTTAATTTTGTTTAAATAGTGGTAATAGTATATATATATATATATATATATATATATTATATATATATATATATATATATATTCCTCCGTAAGAATTATCATCAGAAATGTATGTCAAGTTTTCTGTTATATATAGCATGTTTTGGAAAATATAGGCCGACCCATATTTCTATTCCTGGAGACATATGTGTACACACCATCCTGGTTCTCCTTGATCTTTTACACACTCTAGAGTATTCACATAAACATATAGGCTTACATATCTGTGATTTTAGAAATACACACGCATCGATTTGCTTCCACTTACATACGAATGACACATGCACGAGAGAGAGAGAGAGAGAGAGACAGACAGACAGACAGACAGACAGACAGACAAAAACAGAGACAGAGATTATATCTGCGAAATAGAAATATTTTGAAAAAAAAAGTCACAAATGACCCTCGCGTCTAGCCCCTCCACATTCTTCACTCGTTCAAGATTCAAACGGCTTAGTCTTTTCGAGTACCAAGCCCTGTCTCATTATATCGCATTGCCTGACCTCATTATTACCCGCACGTGGGTCCGTCGCTTTGAAAAGCGAAGCGTTACTAGACGTTGGAAACATGGAAATGGGGGGGGGGTCGAAAATCTTTTGGCTTTTTTCTTTGCTTTTCTTCCCTTTATGGCATTTTATTTATAAATATCTTCTTTGTTTTTGATAACACAGAAAGTTTTATCATGTGTCTTATTGGAATAACATTTATTTTTTTAAGAAAATCTAGGTCAAAAATATATAATACTTAAGCTAGATCTCTATCAATTCAAGACAAACAGAGTAAAATAAAACAAAATATAATAATAATAATAATAATAATAATAATAATAATAATAATAAGAAGAAGAAGAAGAAGAAGAAGAAGAAGAAGAAACAAAATATGGAATACAGCTACCAAATTAGGACAATATAGGAACACTAGGGGTGAAGGAAAATTACAAATACCTAGGAACTTTAGAAGCAGACACCATCCAGCAAACAGAGATGAAAGAAAAGGTTAAAGGAAAAGGATACCTCAGACCAAGAAAACTCCTAGAAACCAAGCTCTACAGCAGCAATCCCATCAAAGAAATAGATACCTGGGCCATCCCCATTATAAGATACACTGAACCATTCTTAAAATGGACAAGAGAGGAACTCTGACAGATAGACCAAAAGACAAAGAATGAATATACAATGCAGAAGGCCCAAGAGATAATAAAAACAGGCTATTTTTGACAAGAAAGAAAAGTGGTAGAGGTCTTGCCAACATTGAGGATTGCGTAGATGCTACAATCCAAGAACTCGAAGAATACACAAAAAAAAAACAAGGAAATAGTAATTACAGTTGCCAATAACAGCAGCGGCAAGATATGAACAAGCAGAAATACAACAAAAAACTAGAAAACAATAATAGGAAAAAAACGATAATAAGGATACGTCATACGACAAATTGGAGAGGTTGCACCTAAAATACCAGGACTTGGTTAAGAAATGTAAACCTCAAGAAAGAAAGCGAATCGCTCATAATCACAACAAAAAATAATGCCATTAGTGGCCAGGTTAGCTCAGTCGGTAGAGCGTTCGGCTAGAAACCACACGGTTCCTAGTTCGATACCGGTCCTCGCCAATCCAGCGTATGAGAAGCACAGGGATGTGTGCGGTAAAGTAAGGAACTGGTGGTAGGTGTGGCGCTTCACCTCAGAATCCAAAGCAATCTCCTTGGTCTAGCGCTATTGAAAAGGGATTAGACTCCCTCGCTGACTAGCTGATACTGACTTTAAGCCGCCCCGACGGCTTTACTTTACTTATATCAAAACAGAAATAGATAAGACACAACAGAACAACAAATGTATTATGTGCGGTGACAGAGATTAGAAATCAACCTTATATTAAGCGAATGCGGCAGATTAGCACAACGAGAATACAAAGCTATGGGAATTTTGAAAGAATCTAAACAAAATCGTAAATGCAAAGACCAGAATCTGCTCTTGAGAATGAATGAAGTACTTTGAGATAAAGGCGAATCACCTGATTCAAGCCAGTAGACCACACCTAGAACTGATTAACAAGAAAAATAGAAGTCAGCTGGTAGATTTTGCAGTCCCAACAAATCACAGGATGAAGATAAAAGAAAAGGAGAAGTTAGAAAAATACCTGAACCTTGCTTGAGAATTGAAAAGAAAACTGGAATATGAGGGTGAAAGTGATACCAGTTGTAGTTGGTGCATTTTTAACGGTCGAGGAAATGGAAATCAGAGGAGGAATTGAGTTAATCCAGACTACTACAATGCGAACATCGGCTAGAGTCATTGAGACAGGAAACTCTTTGTCACTTAGACAGCAGTGAAAGATCATTAGTTTACGCTGGTATGAAAAACTTACAAGATCTGTGGAGGCTTGCTGTCACTCAACCTCTAATGAGTGATCACCACCTCTCACGGACGTGAAAAACTCGCAAGTAGTGATAATAATAATAATAATAATAATAATAATAATAACATAAGATTGTGTTAGGTGATCTCCATTTATCTCTCTCCTCTCTCTCTCTCTCTCTCTCTCTCTCTCTCTCTCTCTCTCTATTATATATATATATATATATATATATATATATATATATATATATAATGAAATGTTTATGATTATAGAGATTTCTATGACATCAAATATTCAACATATTTCTCCGAGTGGGAAATTCTCATTACGTGGGCTTATACTGTATGTAATTACCCAACCTCTAATCCACAGGTGAATACGACACTAAGTCAATTTTTAAGCGTAGAAAGCTGGTTTGAATTCAGAATTCCTAGACCGGTTGCCTAACCAAGGCTAAAGAACAGAATATGCCTGCTGAAGAGGGGAAGACTCCTCCAATGGGTTCCCCTGTTGGTAGTGGGTGGCGACCTGTAATAATTAAGAATAGAACCCTGGTGGTTGAGCAGGCCATGACATGCAACCCTCTACTTTTGCCCTTACTTAGACTAGACGGTGTCCAAGAGATCCCCTCCGATCAATTAGCTGTTCACGTCAAGAACTAGCACCTATATGATTGCCCCAAACCTATTTCCCTTATGGCAAGCCCCAACCCGTTTTTATCATATGTACTATTAGGATCCTAATATTCTGTGTGTGACTTTAAACTATCTGATAGTGACGTTCCAATTCTGGATCTCTGGGGAATGTGGAGTATCCTTCATCATCATTAATCCCAGGTCCATACTGATGCAAATTGGTAGTACCTTTTAGTACCATCTATGGTTTAATAGAAAATGAGTTTAAAATGTGTTTTTAAAAAATTTAGTTTAAAAGAAAAAATTGAGTACCATCAAGAATGAATTAAAAAAAATGCCTTCGGCATAAAATAACCCAACAAGGGTTGACATGCTGAAAAATCCAACCAACCAACCATTATCCACGTTTGTTATCAGTATCTATCTACCACAAAAAAAATGACGTATTATTACATTCTTTATTGTTTCTCGCCAGCGCAAATTCTTGTCCCTCCATTCTTTTAAATATTTCTTTTCTTTTTTCAAGTCTGTTTCTTTTAGGGATGTGGGTGGGGTTTTGTTACCTTGAAGGTATGGGCATGTGGCGACCATCCATCATGGGATTAACGTCTTAGAGGAATTTGTAGTCAAAGGTGATTACAGTAAAAAGAGCCAATCACCAACGACCGTCGCTACTTAGGCTCAGAAACGCACCTACATTCAGTGTAATGCACTACATAAAACAAAACAGAAGAGAAAGGAATTGTACAATCAGAGAGGCGTAAAGAAATGCAGAAATCTTTACTTCACAAGAAAAAGCAAGCAAAAATCCAAAGATTTCTTTCAAAGACTTAATACCGTGTATCAAGAAGTAATTTTTGTTTTACACTCACATTTATTGCGGAGCTTTTTTTTATAAACTCATATTAAGATAACCTACAACTACTTTAGGGCCGGGTTAGCTCAGTCGGTAGAGCGTTCGGCTAGAAACCACAACGTTCCTAGTTCGATACCGGCTCTCACCAACTCAGCGCAGGAGTACCACAGGGATCTGTGCGGTAAAGTAAGGAGCTGATGGTAGGTGTGGCGCTCCACCTCAGATGCTAGAAAACAATCTCCTTCGTCTAGCGCTAGTGAAAAGGGGATAGACTCCCTCGCTGATTGGCTGATACCGACATTAGGCCACCCCGACAACTTACTTACTTTACAACTACAGTAATATAAATGACATATGTATATATATCAATACCCACGTTATCATCTTGCAACACCCTCTGGTTAAAAATGAGATCACCCAAATCGTCCAAAATGATATGCAAAAATGCAAATCCTGATTTGACTTACCCGTTAAGTGAGAACATAGCGGGTAAGTCAACTGTATTCCGTAAATATTAGTCTATTTGAATACTTAGATTAACCATTCATTCATGCTTAAAAAAAGACAGTATCTTTATTTCTTATTTTTCACAAAACAGAGAGCAAATATGCGAAGCATATGCAAAACCTTTACTATATATATATATATATATATATATATAATGTGTGTATGTATATATATATATTACAGAAGCTTAGCTGAGATTCCTCTGAAATCTAAGTTGATTGAAATACCAAAAGACATTTGATAAACTCGAGGAACTTTTTTTCTGTTGAATGTTCTGCTCGTTATCAAGGTTGTATATAAATAAGAAAGATGCCTTTCACAATATCAATAGCGTAAATCTTGCAAGACAAAATAAGGTACGTGTACTATAAGCTGTTCCAAAAATATCCCTTTGTCAAAGCTTGACTTGAAACCCAACATGGAAGAGCCTTTATCTAACCTAGACTTGAACACCGACCACTCGCACAATTCGGAGTTATGTAGGCCTCTTCGATTAAGAACTAGCATTGGTCTTTGCTGGTTTATTCTTTGTAGTATTCATATAAATCTGTTTTTTTTTTTTTATAAATTAAATAAAAACATTTCTTTTCCGAAAAAATCCGTTACTAATCGACCATGAACGGATTAAAACTCCTTTTTGAAAAAGATAATTTTTCTATTTTTGAATTTGAAGTATTTCTTCTTTTGAAAAAAAAACTTTTACACCGAGGAACACGATGTAGCGAAAGAGCGAGACGCAGCGAATGAACGAGAGGAAGCGAACGCACGGGATGCATGCTTTTTGGGGAAAAATAATACTTCCAGTTTGAATTCAAATTATTTCTCTCTTTCTCTCTTGATGAATCTGGATTAAAAACATTTACATCTAAAAACGGACCTAATTACCATTATGCTCTGATGAAGATTTTTAATAGATCGGAATTATGTCAGCAATGAAAAAGGATATAAAAACATTCATTTTAACTACAAAGTGTGTTTTTTTCATACCTTTTCATGTAAATCTGTCTATATAAACCCAAATACCCATCCATAGAGTTAGACTAAGCTTAATAGCCAAGTTAGCGTGGGCTTTAAAATACATCGACTGCACCTCTGCAAAGGAGTAACCCCCCCCCCGATGGATCCCCTGTTGGCTGTGTGTGGCAATCCATGATGCTTAAGGATGGAATCCTGGTGGCTTAACAGTCCATGACATGCAACACTCCACTTTGGCGCTTACTTAGACTAGACGGAGAGACACATTCCGATCAATCGACTGGTCATTTCAAGCCCTAGCACCGATATGATTGTCCCAACTCTATGGTCCTTACGCAAGTCCCAACCTTTTCTATCATAAATTGTTAGAGGGCGGTGGCTGAAGGTCATAATGTCTCGGGTTAAACTCAATCCGGTGGTGAGGTTCCAATCCTGGAGCTCTGGAATATGTGAAATACCCTTCACCATTCTGACTCTCAGGTCCACTCTGACCCGGAGTGGTAGTATCTGTTATATTCCCATTTATTTGTTAATAGAAAAAATGAGTTTAACATCTGTTTAAAAACAGAGTTTTAAAAAAAATTGAGTACCCATCAAGAATGACCTATAAAAAAACGTCTTCAGCATAAAATAACCCAACCAACCAACCTAAGCTTAACCAGACATAAAGCCACAAAAGCAAAGACCCAAATAAGAGACAAGCTCATTACTATAATGAAGGGATAGGCGAGAAGAGTGGTAGAATCATTGCTCCACGACAGGAACATTTCACATATTGGATGTTGTATAACAGATTTTTGTACATCTTGAGGAGGAAGGATATAGGCCTAGGGCCAAATCTGATTACCCCATAAACATTGAAGTCAATGCGTTCGAGAATTTCCTGTTCTCCATCTCGATGTTTTCCTGCCTACAAAAATGGCAGGTTCTCGAAATAAGCACGCATTTAATTAAGTCCACACGAGAATGTAATCTAGAAACGTATTAATGCCATCACACACACACACATACATATATATAAGATTGTGAGTGTAAAATCAATTATATATATATATATATATATATATATATATTATATATATATATATATATATATAATAATTATACTCATCTACACGTATACATATGTTAACGTATAATTAAACTTTATAAATCTAATTTCTGCATACTGCAAATTATTTTGTATTCATATAAACGGAAATAAATACTGTATATACGTACAAGGGGTCTACACACAATTTGAAGGATGAAGTCACTAGGCTTGACCTGAACTTAGTATGGACTTTTGACACTTCACATTGGGAGCAGTACTTTTTTTTTTAAGTTTGTAAGTTCATTAATTACGAGTAAGTAATGAAAATAATTTATTAGAATGAGTTTTGGCACGTAAATTTATATATATATATTGGTAAAAAAATGGCTTAAAGATCGGTCATTTTGCGGTTATAGATCTATTTCTACCCACAGGTATCTGTGTATACCTATGAGTATCATCAGACCGCTAACTTTATTGAAAATGGTAAACAGAAAATTCATGTGACCTTATATACAATTTTTCTTGGAAATCCTGAAAGATTTCGGTTTCAGTTCTTCTTAGGGGTTGTTTTATGACTGGAGTTTAATTAACCAGGCTGTCTTACTCTGGGTGTTTTTTCCATTCAATAAATTCTCATTCAAAGGGATATATATGGATATATATATATATATATATATATATATATATATATATATATATATATACTAGCAAATATATGCACCCTCCGGGTGCAAGTATTTAACTTTTGATATAATAAAATATCATATTAAATTAGAAAGGCTAATGAAACTGACTAAGAATGCAGATAAAAAGATCTGCAACAGAGGGGGTATAATCGAAAAATAGAACAACTTTGAAACTAACTATTCCAATATTTTCCATTACTCCCCTGTTTCATTGGTAAATTTTCCTAATTTAACTATTTAGTTAAAATAGGAAGTAAAGGATAATATTACAGTTATTTCTTCTTGCAAATAAATTTCTTTTAAGATTTATCCACGAGATTTTTGTTTATATTTCTTAAGATAAAACCAAACAATTAGAAATCAATAATACCAAGCACATATTTATTAAGATAAAATTTTTAAGATCAATATGCAAATAAGCCTTCCCGTTCAAACTGTAAACCGCTATTTTGTTGTATATATAAATACAATTGCATGTTATTAGTACGTAGATATGGTCAACAGTATTAATAATGTAAAACAATTTTTATTAATAACTGAAGGTTTAAAAGAATGAAATCATGGAGAATTTGACGTAAATAATTAAGGGAATTGTGACTTGAGTTGTAATATAGTTTCGGTTACAGACAGAAAAACACACAATCTCCATTATAATAAGATATAGGGACTAGTCACCACAATCACGAACAATAACACCAATATATAACAGCTTAGAAATGTTTCTCTAAAAACAAAAGAAAATTCTGATCACACCTTGTGATAAACTATAACATAAGACAGAAATATTTTAACAAATACTACAAAGAACTATTCTGCAAATCTTGGTCTTCACTAGTTGACTAATATACACAATATACTTAACAATTTACGGACTTCCAAAAGTACCTAAACCCAAAATACCGTTAAACCAATAATTCATGTGTCCTTATTTACAATTTTTCTGGGAAATCCTGAAAGGTTTCGGTTTCAGTTCTTCTTAGGGGTGGTTTTATGACTGGAGTTTAATTAACCAGGCTGTCTTACTCTGGGTGTTTTTTCCATTCAATAAATTCTTATTCAAAGGGATATATATATATATATATATATATATATATATATATATATATATATATAGGGACTATCACCGCAACCAGACCAATAACACCAATGACCCCATCTTACCTCGGAGATATATAACAGCTTAGAAAGGTTCCTCTAAATACAAAAGAAAATTCTTATCACACCTTGTGATAAACTATAACAAAAACAGAAATATTTTAACAAATACTACAAAGAATTATTCTGCAAATCTGACAAGTCTTGGTCTTTACTAGTTTACTAACCCTAATATACTTTACAATTTACGAACTTCCAAAAGTACCTAAACCCAAAATACCGTTAAACCAATAATTTCTGGGAGTAGAACTGCTCCCACAATATCGCCAACACATTTACATTAAAAGCTATCTACTTCACACCGTTTGAATGGGGACGCCAACGTTACGCGACGTTTTAAGTTATGGGTTTTCTCATATTTGAATATCAATATAAACCGACACACTCTTAAAAAAATGCTGACAATCTTCTGTTCATCAATAGTGTCTTTTAATAAAGATATTGTCTCCCGACGATGGTTTGTTGAACAAACCAAAACGCTGTAGTGTAAACTAAATAAACATCGATACAACGTGTTTTTTCATTCTTCTATTGTATATATTTTTGGAGGATATGTGCTTAATTGAAGTCATACCTAATTTTTGAAAATTAATTAGTTAATAATTAATGAATTAAGGCGGGCATATATGTTCAAATGTAAGGCTAAACAGATCGAGAAAATTTCAATCCCTGAATGTACATTTATATACCACTTTTTATTGACATAAACAAACATTAATTTTCAAAAATTAGGTATGACTTCAATTAAGCACATATCCTCCAAAAATTGTCGGCTAAAAGCCATATCAAATAACACAGTGTTATTTATGTACTCTCAAAATATCGTGTAGCAAGTCAAAAAAGTGTATATAAATAAGTTCAGACAGACGAAGAATTTGGATTGGCAAGCTGGTGTAGTGGTTAAAATCAGCTTGGTAGTCGAGGTTTCGAGTCACACACGAAGCAGTCTCCCATGTCTATAACCTTGCTGATGAGGCCTAATAGGTCGAAATGTACATTCAGGGATTGACATTTTATCGATCTGTTTAGCCTTACATTTGAACATATATGCCCGCCTAAATTCATTAATTATTAACTAATTAATTTTAAAAAATTAGATATGACTTCAATTAAGCACATATCCTCCAAAAATTGTCGGCTAAAAGCCATATCAAATAAACACAGTGTTTATTTACGTACTTTCATATGTATATGTTGTGTGTGTGTGTGTGTGTGTGCGTTTGCCATTTTGCAGAAATATACATCAATTTTCAACATAATCTCTTTTCTTGTCAACGCACTTAACCCAAAGCTCCTCGGTTAATCACATACTTCTAATAATACAGTTAAACTTCATATCAAATGTCAGTTAATATGTTTAGCAGACGACTGACTTATTACTTAATAATCATAAGCATATACACTTATATGTCTATTAGACTGCTTGTGCCTGTGTGTATATAATAAATGATACCCCTCTCTCACTCTCTCTCTATCCATATATATATATATATATATATATATAGTAGTTTTTGCTAACATTGGATAATTGAAAATAAAGTGCTCGATGAGTGGTATAAGAGCTGTATTTATTGGTTATAGGGTACAATACGTTAAATGTACTATACCCTATAAAATAATAAATGTATATATTATGTACTAATTTACGGTTACTAAAGTTTCATACGTATTAAACATCCCTCTCTTCATCTCTCTCTCTCTCTTCTATCCTTTCTCTCTCTCTCTCTTCTCTCTCTATATATATATATATATATATTATATATATCCCTTTCTCTCTCTCTCCCTCTATCTCTCTCTGTCCTTTCTCTGTCCCTTTCTCTCTCTCTAACTCCCTTTCTCTCTCTCTCCTTTCTCTCTCTCTCTCTCTCTCTCTATATTATATATATATATATTATATATATATATATATATATATATAATATATATATATAGTAGTTTTTGCTAACATTGGATATTTGAAAATAAAGTGCTCGATGACGGCTATAAGAGCTGTATTTATTGGTTATAGGGTACAATACATTAAAGTGTACTGTACCCTATAACAAATAAATAAATGTATATATTATGGTACTAATTTACGTTACTAAAGTTTCATACGTATTAAACAATCCTCAGACGGTTTAATATCGGAAAGTAGCAGGTACATATTTTATACACCTCTATTAATATATGTATGGTTATATGGGCACATATCGCTAATACACTTGGGAAATATATGAATTCAACATTTCTACTTCCAACTATGGGTAATTAATAAGACAGCCTGGACCCTTTAACCTTGGTTAGATAACCAATCTAGGAGAAGGAAAACTAAATTATAAATATGTTAAACTCCGCTTACAAATTGATCTTGTGTCACACCCTGCTCATGAGGAGGTGTTGGTATATATATATATATATGTTTGTGTAAATGTATGTATTTCTCTATCTCTATTTGATTATATGTGTGTATGCGTCTCTGAGTCTATAATGGATATGTATATTACATTATACTTTATGAGGAATTACGTATTTAATTACCGGCCTATATCTATATTCATGTGACATGTCCAATTAATCTAATGCAAAGAACGGCAGAGTTTAAGTCATTAGCCCCAATTATCATGAAAACAGGAAGTGTCGTTGGCATCGACACCAATTCTTTCTGCCTAACTGCAAATTGGGAAGAGAGGCAAAAGGCGAAAGGGGGGGGAATAAGGATGTTGATTACTTTCTTTATGAGATTTCAGTTCCGTAGGCTGTTTTATAGCTTTCACTGTCGAACCTAATTTTTCATTTAACTTCATTCAGTTTTCAAAGCCAAAATTATTATTATTATTATTATTTTATTATTATTATTATTATTATTATTATTATTATTATTCTTTGTTAGTTTTTCACACCAGCGTAAGATGGTCTTATACTGGAGTGACAACAAAGGACTGCTCTGAGTATTCTAGCTAATCTCAGCAATGCTTTAGTCTTCATGGTCTCGATTCTTCTAATTACCAATTCTTCCTGTCCTTTTTAAATCTAAAAGTTTCCAAATTCTCAGGCGCTGTTCCAAAGGCACTAACTACATTATTATTATTATTATTATTATTATTATTATTATTATTATTATTATTATTATTATTATTATTATTATTATTATTATTTCGCCCCTGAAATAAGTTTTTCACACCAGTGTAAGCTGATCGTCTTTTACGGAGCCTGATTAAAAACGAGTCTCTTCAGCTCTCCAGGACGCTTCTGAGTATTCTAACCGATTTCAACAATAACTATTGATTAACAAGAAAAAATAAACAAGTGTAATTTCTTCTGTGCATTAATTCCTTTGGATTTGATATAATTAGTTCTTATAGCATTATTTAGTACCGCTATTAAGAGTGGTTCAAGTTCTTTCTTGAGGCTTGAAATCAAAAATACATACAAGTCATTACAATAGATGGATAATGCAGGAATAAATGCATAGAAAGCGATTATCAAACTCTTTATCTCATGAAAAAGAATTCAGTTTAATCTTCGAATTTTATTCTTGTCAAGGGTGGGGACATAATTTTGGTACCGGACATGTATTCCAAAAAGGGGTTCAACTTAAGAATGGATTATTTTAAAAAGTACCTGGTACCTAAACTTTGCCACTGTGTTCTTGTTTGGATTGTGTAGTTGATGCTTCCCATTAACTTAACATCACTATCCAATGACCATCCGTGACTGAAACCTTTATCTGTTGCTCTCTCTGTGTGGCTTCTAACAAGGTTAAAGTGTTCTGATTGCTCAGAAGTCGGATAATAATTCTTTAAATGCACGAAGAAAGATTATCCGTGATGTAAAATTATCATAGACAATTTCGGGTTTTTCAACATACTATTCGCTCCAATAGCAACCCGGACCTGACTCCTGAATTCTCAGGTTGATTCTTTGAAATACCCGTGCTACTAGTCTCGACATTGCAAATTAATTACATAAAAGCTGCACAAATTTAAATGTTTAAATTGAAAGCCTCCATCTCAGTGCAAGCCAGTGAGAAAAGATTATTCAACGTTCCCGTGTAAAGGAATTTTCTGCTCAGCAAATATTACTCACAATTCATCGGGGATATATGGATACATATCTTTCCTTTGTGGATTTATGGATCTGGACGAAAAATGAAAGCAAAACGTCCCAGTTGGAGGTTCGAACTCGGTTCACTGATTTCATTATCAGCGCTGTAAACCATTTTTGGCAAACAAGCACCTCCTCCATATGCTTAGGAATTGGCTAGATCTAAAGTCTACATTGTTGCAAATCAGATCTATGTTCTGTTGCATAACACGGCACATGACCGGCAAAAGCAAATCATGATCAGTGGACCATAAAACAGGATTAATAAAATCGTTATGTAGTACAAAACAGAGAAACATTTTTATATTACTTATCCGCATTTTTTAAAAAATATTTAATGTTGCCGACATCACGAAGACGATGTCGATCGGTTCCAGTTCGATGATTTTCGGGGGATTTATGCATGAAAATTGTATATCGTGCGCAAAATACCGAAATAATAGTCAACTTTACAAAACCTATCTTCAATGAAAATAAAAGCAATTGTATGCTTTGAAGAAAATCGATTATCGATTTGTCTGTTTAATCATTCGTTCAATCGGTGAAACTATTACACAGGTGTGGTACATATTGATATTGAAACAGTGTGAAATGAAAAAATAAAAAACAAGAAGTCGAACGTGGTATATATTCTCATAGAATAAAAAGGGAAAACAAAAAAGTGCGAGAAAGATTAAATATTTAGAGTGTCTAGAGGCTACATGGAAATACATTTAACGAATTTATTATGTCAAGATGACCTAGCTGGAAATATATTTTACAGGGGTTCGAATAATTAGTACCGACACAAGACGGAAACTGTAACACTTGTGACAACTTAACATATAATATATATATATATATATATTATAATATATATATATTATATATATACCAACACTTCCACATGAGTAGGATGTGACATAACGTCAATTTCTTCAACGGAGTCACAGGTTTGAATTCGGAGTTTTCCTTCTCTTATACTAGTTGTCTAAGCAGGGTTTAAAGTGCCCAGTCTGCCCTACTATTTACCCACATATAGAGGAAGAATAGTTTAATTCATACTAATCTCAAGGGTATTAACGGTATGTGAAATGCAATGCGCTTCATACAAGATTTGAACTCGGGTCACAAAGTCCATTTCCTACGACTTGAACCATTACACCACGCGGATATAAAGTTTTCACAAAAGCCCGCAGACAAAAGAAGAGGATTTGACAGAGTTCAACATCGCTTGTGGGTTAACTTTCATCGTGGGCTTTTTTTTTATAAAAGAAGTAGAGGCTCTGCGTAACGAAAAATTAGTCGAGTTTCGATCCCGGCCTGACGCAGCCTGCAAGTCTATCCGCACAGCTAAGCTGTGATACGGTGAAACAAAACGAAACCAATTATATATATATATATATATATATATATATATATATATATATATATATATATATATATAATATATATTATATTTATATATTAAATATCGTAGTTGGTATGTATGTATGTGCAGATGAAACTGAAAATAAAACAACGACATAATAAATCTATATACACATTGAATATCACCGGTTCTTACTTTTTGTGCAGAAATTATGAAGATTTATGAAGATTTGATTTATACTCGGTGATATTTAGAAATTAAAATATACAGAGTAATAGTATTGAAATTCTACTTGAAAATGTCCAGCGTTTCTAAATCTCAAAAGAAAACAAATCAATACATCAGAGCCCCTCCCCCATAACCAGGCGATGCTGGGTAGCCGTTTCTAGTCAGCGTCGGTTTTCTTGAATATATCCGCCATTCTCTCTGAGGAAAATTACTAACCTTTATTAATTATACTAGCAAATATATGCACACTCCGGGTGCAAGTATTTTAGTTAAATTTTATAATAAAATATCATATTTAATTAGAAAGGCTAATGAAACTGAATAAGAATGTAGATAAAAAGATTTTGAACCGAGGGGGTATGATTGAAAAATAGAACAACTTTGAAACTAACTTTCCATCATTTTCCGTTACTCCCGTCTTTCATTGATAAATTTTCCTAATTTAACTGTTTAGTTAAAATAGGAGTAAAGAATAATATTACAGTTATTTCTTCTTGTTAAGGGATTTCTTTTAAGATTTATTGAAGAGATTTTTGCTCATATTCAAAAGATAACACCAAAAATTAGAAATCATAATGCTAAGCAAATATTTATTAAAATCAATTTTTTTTAGATATATGCAAATTAGCCTTCCCATTCATATGTAAACTGTATTTTGTATGTATATTAAATACAATTGCATGTTATTAGTATGTAGATATGGTCAACAGTGTAATTGAAAACAATTTTATTAATAATTGAGGTTTAAATAAAAATAAAATCATGGAGAATATGATGTGTTATAGTAATATAGTTTCGGTTACAGACAAACAAACACACAATCTCCATTATAATAAGATTTTATATTGGAGGCAGGGCTTTCCTATGTCACGTGTTCGTTTTTTCACGTGACAATGTGTGTCTTGAATTCTTATTCTTTGACCAACTCAATGTGGTACGAAACAGACATTAAGACTTTTGTTGCGGTGTGACTAAGCATATGTGTACCCGCCCTGTTCCGAGGGTTCCAAGACAAAGGATAAATCAGTAAGTGGTGTAGTTTTTTTTTTACCTTACACTTCTTCATGTTTATTGGAACATACTCGTGTTGTTTTTATAGTTATTGACTGGAGCCTATTCTCTTTTTGCAAGGGCTAGCCCAGGGATATTGTTTTTGCTGGGGAAAGCGCTACACCTACCGTCAGATCCTCGCTTTACCACAGAGTAGATTATTATACGCTGAGTTGGCGGGGACCGGTATTGAACCAGGAACCTTGTGATTTTTAGGGAGGTGTTCTACCGACTGGGCTAAACCAGCTCTTTCTTGGTTAAATCGAGCTTAATGGAACTAAATTCTACCATCGTATCTCACCCTGCCGAAAAAAATATCAAAAATCAGGGAATTAACCGAATTTAATGAAAGTTTCAGTGTTGATATATTAATAAATAAAATATAATGCACCAGTTATTTTATATAAAAACTTTTAATTTTTTTTCCAAAGCAGTTAACTTTGAACCACGTATCTTTGCGGCGTAAGACAGATTCTCAAAGATACGTGGTTACAAAGTTAACTGACCTGAAAACATGTAAAAGTTTTTGTATAAAATAACTGGTGCATTATATCTTTTATTTATTAATATATCAACACTGAAACTTTCATTAAATTCGGTTAATTCCCTGATTTTTTGGTATTTTTTTTCTTTCGGCGGTGTGACATACGTTGGTAATTTAGTTCCTTTAAGCTCGATTCAACCTCTTTCTTTGTATGTAAACTTAAATAAATCCTTCAGTTTGTATTAGAAAAATGATTAATTAACTTTATTTTCATAATCACAGTTGCTATTAACAAACTCTATAGAGCTTTTTGGTGGAGTCAAGCTGTTGAATTAATGAAACTGAATACTTGATTGACTCAAAAGTGCAAACAAACAAAATCAGATGGCCAAAGCGACCTGATAGCTTTACTGGTGCAGGCAAACAAGAAATTAATTTTGCATTTACAACCTATCGAATAACACTGATCCCTTTCAAATAGAATAAGTGCTAAGCAACGTGGTGTAGTTGATAAGCATATCCCCCTCTTGTTTACTAAGATAATTAGCTCTGCACTCTGTTTGGATGTATATTGATATTTGCTTCAGGATTAATCAGAGATGGTCACAAAAGAACTTCGTTAGAGAGGTGTATGATAGGTTGATATCTTATTACGTATATATTTATACAGCCCAATCGCAATGGGTAGGATGTGACACAAGGTCATAGATATGGGGCATCCAGCGTGGACTGAACTCACTATTCAGTAGTAATGGATCTGCGAGACTAGCTTGCCAACCATTACGCTACCATGGAACCCATGATATGTTATTAAGTATGATTTAATTTCTTTTATCTTTTCTTTCTTTCTTTCTCCTTTTATTTCTCAAGACGAATCATATACCTTCTTGGAAAAAATGAATAAAAATAACACACACACACACACACACACACACACACACATATATTAATATATATATTATATATATATATATATATATATAGCATATATTTACAGATCATTTCCGTCCCTCACAATCCTATAACTCCACCACCAGAACCTTTTCTCCTCGAGCCCTCAAATGACTCATCAAACCGCTGCAGATCCACAAAGTTTGATGCAAATATGACATAGGAAGGACGTCCTTTCCGTTGAATCATATGATAAAATGTGATGCTTATGCATCCCCATATGTGTCTTAAGACAGAATATATATATATATATATATATATATATATATATATATATATATATATATAATACCCTTGGGAAAGGTATGAATCCATATATTCTCCCTCCAGCTATGGGTTAAATAGTAGGGCAGACTGGGCTCTTCAGCCTTGGGTAGGTAACCAGTCTAGGAGAGGGATAACTCTGAATTCAAAATTCCTGAGGTCGGTCGTTGATTGGGTTTGTGGCAAACCTCGATGTACCAATTCTTTCCTATCGACTGTGCCAAAAAGTGTGGTGGTTCAACACAAGCCTTCACCACTATAAAACAAATCCCTGTGTGTGTATGAACCCTCATTCGTCGAAAATCGACGAGAGACTCCATTATATATATATATATATATATATATATATATATTATATATATATAAGAAAGGAAGGAAGAGGGTAGGGTAAATATATGCAGATTGGTTGAACGCGCGGAATTTATAACGCTAATCTGTTTCAATGGAACATTTTGAAAAGATGAAATAAAGGAATAAAAGAAAAAAAGAGTGAGGCAGAATTAACTCAAGATTATCATACTTTTTACATGTTCTTAAGGATCATATCAAACGTTATGGTTAATAAATTATCATACAGTAGTATATCCAAGATCATACTAGTTCTACTTAATCGATTTATTTTTTTAAATTGGAGATAGAATCATGTTTGGACGTGTAGTTGGTTGTATATAAAGTCCTGTCCAAATAAGACCTGCCTTATCAATCAATCTTTGTATATAAAATTAAGAGAGACAGGAGGTGTAATAGATACACGATTGAGTTGGTATTAATTCGAAGCGTACATTAGAGATTTACAGACAAATCCGACTGTGAAGTAAACAGGTGCATTTCAAGTGCAGTGGATTATCTCTTGTCGACCCAGATCTTTTCGGCTTAATACACAAGAAGTAAAGCGAACAAAACATAAAGTCAAGTTGATAAGATTAACAAAAAGAGATCAATATCACGGCCATCATTGTTCGTGACCATCATTGATAAATAAATAAATGATAATAAAAGCCCAAACGACTATGAATCAATACGGGATTATCAGCAAAATCATAAACACATATTTGCTATTATTGTTCTTGCTGTTATTTTATTATCCAACGTTCATTTCTCCTAAAAGTTTGACGTCTACTGACACATCATTTTTTTAATACGAATTCATTTATTATTAAACTAGAAGAGGCTACCCGGCATCGCCTGGCTAGAAGTGGAGGGCAAAAAAAAAAAATCTTGCAGATCCATTATTACTGAATCATGAGTTGGATCCTCGCAGTATCTCGATTAAAATCCCTGTATTAAAAATACCTGAAAGTGCGTGGTGTAATGGTTAAACTCGTCGCCCCGAGTTCAAATCCTGGACGTGCTAATTGCATTTCACTTAGCGCTAATACCCTTGGGAAAGGTATGAATCCTACTCTCCCTCTAGCTATGGGTAAATAGTAGGGCAGACAGGGATCTTTAACCTTGGTTAGGCAACGGTCTAGCAGAAGGAAAACTTTGAATTCAAACCTGTTAAACTCCGCTTAAGAAATTGACCTTGTGTCGCATCCTGCTCGTGCGGAGGTGTTAGTAGATATATATATTAAAAAGACCTTGTTTGATCCAGCCAAGTGAGACGTCAGAAGAAAAAGCACAAACTCTCAGAAAAGAAACGTTACTTTCTCCAAATTAAAAATATTC
>CM042141.1:49130701-49142585 GCA_023376005.1 Doryteuthis pealeii | reverse complement strand
TATATACTTTCAAACAAAGAAAAACTTGACAAACCGTCATTTGGCTATCATAAGTTTAAGCAAAACTCAATATGAGCCTAATCTCTCTCGTAATGAGTTCAGGTCGAAATAAGTCAATGATAGCCAAATGATGTTTTGTTAGTTTTTTTCTTTCTTTGAAAGTATAACTATTGCTCTGTATATAACTAATTTATTAGTTATTATACATTGAGCTTTCTTAGGGATTCGTAAAAATCCTTGTATAAATCTATTACTTTGTATCAACATGAGCAGGAATTGTGGATGTACAGGAGATATTGATAATCCCAGTTATAATCATCCCCCTACATACCAGTCATATATGTGCTAGACGGCGGATGCCGAGGCTCTTAATGTCCTGTCTATGGTGTTAAACTATCTGATGGTGAGGTTCCAGGTTTTGAACTCAGGGGAATATGGAGTACCCCTTTATCCCCATTACTGCCAGCTCCACTCTGATCTGGATTGATATTACGTGTTATGGTCTGATCTATGGGTTAAATAGATAAAGTGAGTTTAAAACATGTTTCAAAAAATTAAGTACCCATCTTGAATGAATAAAACAAAATGTCTTCGCATAAAATTATCTAAAAAGGATTAACATGCCATAGAATCCAACTAACCAACTCACACACACACACACACACACACACACACACACACACACACATACATATATATATATATATATATATTATATATATATATTTCGTTTATAAATATATACATGTATAAAGGGCATTTATGGTGTGTATGTATGTATGTATGTCCGGACGAAACTATAAAACTGAAACAAATAAGAATTAACAACAAAGTAAATATATATTCACATTATCAACGATTCCTGCTTTTTGTGCAAAAGATATGAAAATATTATTCATATTCGAAGATATCTAAAAATTGAAATATACATTGACATTCTACTTAAAAATATCCAGCAATTGTAAATCTCAAAAGTAAACAAATCAATACACTAGGAATATTTTTAACCACCCTCTACCCAGGCGATGCGGGGAAGTCGCTTCTAGTAAGTAACTACAGAAAGATCTTGCGGTATGAATGCGTGTAAATATCAAGATATTTGTCATCCATCTCCGGGGAGGATGATAGTTCCTCAAGAGAAACAGCATGTACATGATGTATTTAGTAGATTAAGGAGTTGTACTGGAACAGACCCACCCTCATGACAAACCTTTTGGACCAGCTGCAAGTGTGGTCCGAACAGCTGGGTGGCGTTCAGTGACAGTGAATGGCCGGGGTATGTTACAGTGCAGCAGTGCACTTCCTGCACGTGTAAGACACGTTGATCCTAAAAAGAGATTTCACTGCCATTTCATTCATACGTATCAGTATTTCACTTCATTTCCTTTAAACGCGCGCTCACACTCACAGGTAGCAGACCTGAGAGAGAGAGAGAGAGAGAGAGAGAGAGAGAGAGAGAGAGAGAGAGAGAGAGAGAGAGGTGAGTGAGTGAGTGAGTGAGGGGGTTTTGGAATAGATAGTTCGGGTTGGGATTTAAAAAAAAAGAAATCAACATGAAAGAAATGATAGTTATTTCATGTAACTCCAACATAAACAAAGAGAACCACTCTTGACTGATAAATTATCTATTTTCCCATTAAACTAACCCTAAACCCTAACCCTAAACTCTAACCCCGTCTTCTTTTTTCATAGTAGATCAATAAATAAATTAATAATTCATCAGTCAAGAGTGGATCCCCTTTGTTCATGTTGGAGTTATAGGAAATAACCGAAATTATCATTAGAAAGATATTCAAAATTTCCAATTTCATCTCGATAGGATTTTAATTTTTACTGGATATCTCAAAGTTTCAGGTTTGTGTAAAACTAGCCTACATTTTCAGTGAAATTGATTTGGTTTGGTTCAATGTCATATCAACCCTGAGGCTGATTTAATACCAAAACTGTTAAAATGTAAGTTGGTACTCAAGTGTTCCTTACCGGTGTATTTTTGTAGATAGTTTCGTTTGGTTTGTTTTGTTTTACGGCATATCAACCTCAGTGGGTCATTTGATGCCGATAAAGTTTTACTACCACTCTGGATCAGAGTGGACCAGGGAGCAATGGTGATGAAGGGTTGCTCCACATTCCACAAACCTCCAAAACTGGAACCTCACTATCAGATAGAGTTTAAAGTCATTCCCAGGACATCTAGACCCGCAGCCACCGCCTTCTAGCACCCATATGATAAAAAAGGGGTTGGGGCTTGCCATAAGGGCAATAAGGTTAGGAAAGATAGTTTCGTGGATATATTTTGTATCTAATTCCTAATTGTCCGTATATAGATAACATTTTATTCTTCTTGAGAGAAATAAATTCTCTCTTGAAGGATAAAATGTCATCCATGTTAGTATTCTCAAACAGATGCCTCATCTTATTTGCGTTGGAATATGTAATTCTGATAGGGCTGAAACGAAATTTTTGATGGAGCTGGGTGGTTGACATGTTCCGTGCCGTGGTTTATCCTACTGCTGGAGCATAAAAGAGAACATAAGTCTTGTATGGCCAATTCGCAACCGAGCCAGTATTACTTCCTCTCGGGATTTTCGGCTTCCATTCTCGTACTGTTGGCTTAATTTATAATAATTTGTTCGGTCTACTAATAAGAGTCGTGTTAGCTCAGTCGGTAGAGCGATCGGCTAGAAACCACAACGTTCGTAGTTCGATACAGGCCTTCGCCAACTCAGCGTATGAGTAGCACGGGGATCTGTGCGGTAAAGTAAGGAAGTGGTGTTTGGTGTGGCGCTCCATCTAAGATGCAACAAATAATCACTTTGTCTAGCCCTAGAGAAAAGGGGACATACTCCTCGCTGTTTGGCTGATACCGAATTTAGGCCACCCGACGACATTAATTTACTTACGATTCATAAGAAACAAAAATTCGGTGGATAAGCAACACCAAATAATCAGGATTGACATTGTTGCATTTCATCTTGGAGGATTTTGAGGGTCTCATTTTTAACCAGTTTTTTTTTTCCAACGTTGTTGCCATTTTTACTTGATAGATATTTTTTATGGTTCTTTAGATCACTATATGCAACCTAAAAGTTTCCATCAGTTCCTTAACATATTTTGCGGTTAAATTGGTAATTATAATTTAGAATTTAACTGAAATTTTAGAGATTTTTCATTTATTTATTACTTTATTTTCATTGCATTTGACCTCATGGTTTTCGTTTATATTTTTCTGTTTGCTTCTTCTGTGTTTCCTTCTAAATATCTTTCATTAAATGGGTTTATATTCTCAAAACAAAATGAAGATTTATATTATCTGTACGCCAAAAGATTGGAGGATAATATATTAGATTTTAAAAAGCTGAGATTTTCTTTTAAATGTAACTTTCTTTGTCTGTTGAGGTCAATCCGAGCGGAGCAAATCCAGTTGATGAATAATTAAGAGAGCTTCGAAAATATCGAGGGAGTTGTTGAATAATGTTTTTGTTAGACAGTTAAAAGCGTCTATTCAAAGAAGGAGAAGAAAAATGGAGCCAATACGAAATAAATAAACACTGAATAAAGAAGAATTCGTGTTCGTTCGTAGAGATTTATAAACAAACATTCAAAATATATAAATAAAAATGGTTTATGATACTTTTCTTATTTTTTCCTCTTTTTCTCTTTTCTTTTTAATTTGCTTTACAAAAGTGTTGTGCCTTTTTATATTCAATCTTTATTTTTTATAGTGATCATCTTTCTTTCATTCTTTCTTTGACTCTTTCTTTTTCTTTCTTTCATTCCTTCAATTTTTGGTTCATTTTTTCTTCCTTTCTTGATATTTAATAGATTCTATTGTTCTTTTTGTAATTTTCTCTCCTTTTTCTTCCTAAAAATTTATTTGGGATCGTCTCTCCCTTCCTTTCTTCTTTTCTTTCTATCTGAATCTATTTCTAGATTTCTTTCCTTTCTCGTTGATTTTCCTTTTTCGTCCTTTGAAAAAAGAAGTGAAAGAAAGAATAACTTCTTTCTTTCGCTTCTTTGTTTTTCTTCGAGTTTTCTCTTTCTCCCTTTTTTCAGGTTCATCTTAACATTTTTTTTTCTTTTATTTTTTTTTTTGTATTTCTTTCTTTATTCATTTCCTTCTTTACTTTTTTAAAAAAATATTTTTATTTTACTTCTTTTCTTACATTTTCTCTTTCTTTCTTTTTTTCACTTCTTTCCTCTTTCGGTTCCTTCAAATGTTTTTTTCTTACTCTCTTTAATTTGTAATTATTTAAAAAAAATATTTTTCAGCATTTTATCAATTTCTCTTTTTGCCTAAACTTTTCTATCTTTCTTTCTTTCTGTCTTTCTTTTCTTTTCTTTTCTTTCTTTTTCTTTCATTCATTCATCCATTTATTTCTTCATATTTACTTTGTATTTTTTATGTCTTATTCATTCTGCAAATACACTTCCCCCCCTTCTGTCGATAATTCATCATTTTTCTTACTTTATTTACCTGTTTCCTTTTATTTTACAATGTTTTCCTTATATCACATAAACTCACATATACGCACACACAAAAGCACACACCTACACAGACACTCACACAAATTAAGATGGATTGATATAAAAACACACTCACAATCTCACATGCATTGACGTATACATACACGCACACACTATATATATATATGTGTGTGTGTGTGTGTATGTAAGTATATACATATATGTATGTATATGTATATATAAACATACACAAACAAACGTACAGACACATACACACACGCTAATGAAGATAGATTGATATAAAAAAAACACATCAAATCTCACACGCATAGACTTCCAAGCATACACACAGTATATATATATATATATATATATATATATATATATATATATATATATATATGTTTTTTGAATAACGATCTTTTTTCCCTCTTTCTGTATTAGTCATCACATTACTTATTTATCGTCTCACTAGGCTTATTTGCTTGGTGACGTGTTTTTTTTCTTATGTACCTGCGTACATTTATTTTCTGCGTTATGGTGTGAGAGTCCCAGCTTATTTGTGACTCAAGTGGGTTGTTTGTGTTTTTCCGAGGTTTCTTATTCCAAACTGATCATATTACTTGTCATGTAACTCAATTTAGGTTAACAACGTTCGAACACGGGGGTCACGTTTTTGCACGTTCACATCTATAGTGTTATATCCGTCTTTTATTCAACATAAATACGGATATGTTTACATAAATGTAATGTGATATATATATATATATATATATATATATATATATATATATATATATATATATATATTATATATTATATATATATATATATATATATATATTATATATATATATATTATATATATTATATATTATATATATATATATATATATATATATATATATATATATATGGTGTGTGCTAGTATAGACCCGTGTTCAATCTACATGATTATTGAAGTATTGATCGGTTATACAATCCACAAAATGAAGGGAATAGTTGTGGGATCTGCCTCATAAACCGAGTCGGCTGGGGCTTTAGAATTCACCGACTGCACCTCTGTAGGCCACCTGTTGGTTGTGGTTGGTGGTCCCTGATGCTTAGAGATGGAACCCTGAAGGCTGAGCAGTCAACGCTATGCAACACTACAGTTTTGGTCCTATTTAGAATAGACGGGCGATCGGAGAGGCCCTCTCTGATCAATCGGCTGGTCACGTCAAGCCCTAGAACCTATATGATTGTCCAACGCCATTGCCGTCATGCCAATCCCCAACCCTTTTAATTATATATGAGCTAGAAAGGGTTACTGAGGGCTGTAATGTCCTGGGTATGGAGTTAAACTCTATCTGATGGTGAAGTTCTGGATCTCTGGGGAATGTGGAGTACCTCTACATCATCATTACTACTGGTCCATTCTGATCCGGAGTGGTAGTACCTGTTAAACGTTGCATAGAAAAATGTGTTTAACAATATTAAAAAAAAATGAGTTTAAAAAGAAAATTGAATACCTATCAAGAATGAATGAAGCAAGATGTTTTCGGCATAAAATAACCAAATAAGCGTTGACATGCCCTAAAATCTAATCAACTAACCAACATCTGCCTCAGATTCAAAATGTCCCTTCTCGGCACTTATAATTTATTTCTGAATCCTTATTTTTACAAAGAAAAGAAAAATGAAATGAACACACATACCATAAAGTTTTATTCAAAATTCTATATAGGTACCAGCATTCGCCGGTTGCCTCTCAAGCCACTCTGGAATTAGAATTAAATTAGAGTTCAACGTCCAGTCAGCTTTATCGGGCTCGAATTTTAAACAAATTAACCTGTTTGAAAAGAAAAACATCACAGATTTAATTGCCATATATCAAGAAAAATACATTAAAGAAATGAGAAAAATCTAACTACATATTAAAAAAATGTAATTTCATATTAAAAAGAATATGAATTGTTTCAAAAAGGGAGTTACTTTTCTGTCACCCTTTGTGTTTATATATATATATATATATATATATATATATATATATAATATATATATATATATATATAAACATACACACACATAAAAGTATATATATAAACATAGACACACACTCAGATAAAAGTATATATATACACAGGCACACACACACACACACACACACACATAAAAGTATATATATAACACAGACACACACACAACACACATATATAAACACACAACACACACACACACACAAACGTATATATATAACACAGACACACACACAAAAACGTATATATATAAACACAGACACACACACACAAACGTATATATATAAACAGACACACAGACACACACACACAAACGTATATATATAAACACAGACACACACACACAAACGTATATATATAAACTCAGACACACACACACACACACACAAACGTATATATATAAAAGACATACAGACACACAGACAAACGTATATATAAACACACACACACACACACACACACACAA
This sequence comes from Doryteuthis pealeii, assembly GCA_023376005.1. Lineage (NCBI taxonomy): Eukaryota > Metazoa > Mollusca > Cephalopoda > Myopsida > Loliginidae > Doryteuthis > Doryteuthis pealeii. The sequence continues at coordinate 49,135,637 of CM042141.1, read as the reverse complement.
CACACACATATATATATATATATATATTATATATATATATATATATATATATGACGATTTTCTTAAAATCGAAATATTGTTCAATATCAGCGAAATTATAAAATGTTTTCACTTTAACAGCATTTTGTGTTGTTTTCATATCTTTTTTCTATATACTCATACCGTCGGATTCATTTCCTTTCTTTTAACTTATATATATATATATATATATATATATATATATATATATATATATATGTATATATATATAAGATAGAGACGAGAAAAGATAGAGCATTTTTTTTCTAGTGTGTACATTGATGCAGACAAAGATATATTGGATTCTGCAAAGAACGGCAAGAACAAATCTCCTGATGTATTCGTCGGACAAATGCTATTAGCTGTAGAAAACATCGCGTATTTTCACTCCACGCCCAGGTCCATAGACACATACACATTCTTTTTTTTTTTTTTTCTCTTTGTTACAAATGCTCGTGATTTTGGCATGTCTTGTCAGGCATAATGTGCAACAAGCGGCCTTATCCCCTCCCTCGCGGCTCACCTCAGACTCTACCGACAAAACTCTGCAAAAAGCAATCAGTCTTTTCTCTCCCTCTTTTTCTTATTTGCTTTTAGCTTTTTTTGCATCTTTTTTTTTTTTTTCTACCTTATCCGTTCTACATGCCTGGGTAAATATCTTCCAATTCTGGTGATGATGAATGGTTCCGAACACGTAACCGTAATTCAGAGAAGTAGCTCTCTCTTAATGATTGATCTACTTGTGGTCTTGGACACTTGATTTTTCGAAACAATCTGATCCAACCACAACGGTAATGCCCATCCACACCCACCGGTACTTGATTTAGCGTTTTTTGTCTACGAGTCAGACAAAAGGCAAACATCCTGTCAGCTCTTAGTCACTCTGAACGTATTCTTGCTAAAGAGATAATACCATTGGCCGAAACTACAGCTGAATCACATTCACAACACTCATTTAACTGATTAATATTTATACCACCTGATCATCATTATATATATTTACCAACCCCTCCACACGAGCAGGATGAGACACAAGTTCAATTTCTTAAGCTGAGTTTAACAGGTTTGAATTCAGAGTTTTCCTACTCTTAGACTGGTTACCTAGCCATGGTTAAAGAGCCCATTATTCCCTGCTATTTGCCCATAGTTGGAGGGAGAATTCATACCTTTCCCAAGGGTATTAACGTCACATGAAATGCAAACAGCTTCTTCCAGGAATTAAACTCAGGTCGACGAGTCCATTTCCTACGATTCTAATCATTATTCCACGTGCCTGATCATCATTATATTTTATTAGAAGCGGCTACCCAACAACGCCTAGGTAGAGTGGGGTAACCCTGGTGTATTGATCTGTTCACTTTTGAGATTGACAAATGCTTTACATTTTATGTAGAATATAATTGCTATTTCTATGTGAATCTTAATTTTTAAATATCTCTGATCTGGTTTGAATCCAGATATTTTCTTCAGCTAGATCGGTTGGTATACCAAGTTTAAAAGCCTAGACTGCCCTACAACTTACCCATAGTTAGTTGGTTTGTTAGATTTACGATAGGTCAACCCTTGTTGGGTTATTTTATGCCGAAGACGTTTTGCTTTATTCATTCTTGGTAGTATTCAATCTTTTTTAAACTTAGTCTTTTAAACACATTTTTAAACTAATAATTTTTCATCTATTCCACCCATTGATGGTACGCTAACAGGTACTAACATTCAAAGTTGAGCTGGGAGGAATAGTGATTAAAGGGTACCCCACATCCATATTTGGAGAGGGTTCTTTTCGGACTCATACCGTTGCCAGGTGTTATAGCTTCGTTCCGAATCTACTTCCAACGATGATAACCGTTAGATTACGAGCGCTTACATGTTCACATATAACATGAATTTAATTCATTATTAATATATTATTTTTACTTATTGGTTGTCCAATTCAGTGGTTTATTTCAAGGAGAAAGTTTCTACTCGTGAAATAATTAAATTAGAAATCTGAAGGTTTTTCTCTTGAAAGAAACTTCTGACTTTGCCATTGTGATTGGCGTCAAAATGTCCGAGGATTTTTAAATGTACATTTTTTTGTAAAATACTCGGCGCCAATCTGTCGTGTGTATTGTTTCTGATTTCAGAATTACGTCAATGTATTAAATTTCACATGTTATATCAAACTCCAAGTAAAACCTACTTGTAAAAATCTTTACTACTGTAAAAATATACATCAATTCTCCTTTTGTTTACAGTTAAAATACGTCTATGTTGATAAATCTTGACATGAGTAGGTTAAGAGTGTCGGTGTGTGTATATCTGTGTGTCTGTATCTGTCTGTCTGTGTGTGTGTGTGTGTGTGTGGGTGTGTATCTATGTGTCTGTATACCTCTCTCTGAACTTGAATGTGTATATCTGTCTTTCTGTCTGTATACCTATCTCTGCGTGTCTGTGTGTGTCTTTCTGTTTCTAGGCTTGTATGTGTGTGAGAGTGTATCTTTCTGTCTGACTGTATACTTGACTCTGCGTGAGTATGTGTATGTGCGTCTGTCTATCTGTCTATGTGTATGTATGTATATGCGTGTGTACTTGTTTGTGTGTATGTTTGTCTTTCTGTCTGTGTATGTCTGTTTTTCTGTCTGTGTATGTCTATTTGTCGCTGTTTGCGCGTGTATGTGTGCTTGTCTCTTCGTGTGTATATGTATATCTTTGCTTGTGAGCGTCTGTCTGTCTGTCTCTACGCTCATGTGTGTGGGGAAGACTGTAAGCTGCTAAAAATGAAATTATACAGTTTTTCTTGTGTGTATATTAGTATTTGAATAAATGAAATAGAAAATAATAATTATATATATATATATATATATATATATATATATATATATATATTATATTATATATATATATATATATATTATATATATATATATATATATATTATATAATATATATATTATATATGATATTTTTCTATTTCATTTAATGTTATATATTTTCTATTTCATTTTATATGTTATATCATTTCATTCAATATGTTATAAATGTGTTCACTGTTTTCAACAGCATTTTGTGGTGTTTTCATATCCTTTTATCTTACTCTAATATATATATATATATATATATATATATATATAAATATATATATATATATATAATCACCGTCTTATATTTCTCATGCTAATTATGTTTATTTTCTATCTTTCAGGTAAGTGTTGTTTTCTTGAAATACAAGACTAAGGTAATCATTTTCCTTATTATTTCAATCAGTAAAACTCTCTCAGTTTTCACTTACTTTTACTTAGAAAGTGTTGAGAGCCACTGCGAGTGGTTGAAAGTAACCATCAGAGTTGACATTGTAATCCACACACCTTTGTGTGTAGAAGAGACAATAAATCGCTGATATGCTTTAAAACGAACCAATTAAAATTACGGCACGTCAAAACTTTCTGAGTTATTTATGCCGAGGTATTTTTTACACAGACCTGATGTTGCCTACAATATCTGTAAGTCTTACTTGGTCACTCATTTAAGTACTGAATAGGCTCATCACTGCTTAACTTCGGTGATTTGACGGCCACCGGTGCTTTCATGTGTGACTTGACTGTAAATATCCCATTATAAGTTGGTCAACCGTTAATAATTGGTTACTATTCAAGTAATGAACAGCCTTATTTTGGGGTTGTATGTATACTTTAATTGATTGATTTTAACGAGATGTCAACACGTCAAGGATTATTTTATGCCAAGAGGTTAGATAAAAACATTCATAGTACATTCACATTTAGATTTTTGTGCACTCATGTATAAAACGCACCTGAATCAGTTTTTTCCACAAAAAATGTAAGTTATCTCCTAAAAGAATGTGAAAATACACCTGGCTGGATAGGAACTGGAGTCAAGCTACATAGATTTAGGTTACATTATTTATAAACCATAAGAGATATATGAGAATAAAAAAAATCTTTGTAACATTAAAATTCAAACAAATCACCCAAACGAGACCAAGATATCTCAAAGAAAAAGACGAACCCATTACTACTACTACTACTACTAGCACTACTGTCGCCGCCGCTGTTAATAATCATAATAATAATAATAATGATAGTAATGTTGTACCAATTGTAATTGGGGTCCTCAAAACGGTCCAAAATGGTGTGGAAAATAGTCTAATGGAATTGGAATCCTAGGAAGAATCAAGACCATCCAAACAACAGCACCGTTATAATCAGCTAGTGTACTCAGAAGAGACATGGGGAGACATGCTGTCACTCAGCCTCCAATGAACCAGCAGCTTAGGTGTGTGTGAAAATAATAATAATAATAATAATAATAATAATAATAATAATAATAATAATAGTTATTAAGAAAAAATGATTTCACATCTAGTGGATTTTCTTATTCTAGTACATCAAGGGAGCGAGGACAGTCAAAGATAAACAAATACATGGATCTTGACAGAGGCCTGAAAAAGGTGTTAAACGGTAATGGTAATTGTAGTTCAAGATTTTGGAACGGTTTTCAAAAACCTGGAAATTAATTTTGGGGAACTGGGGATCGGAAGATGAATCGATACCACCCAGAACCCAGCACTTTTAAAATCAGCAAGGATATTAAGAAGATACCTTCATTTCCTTCTGATATTTTGCGTTTGTCTATTTTTGCGTTAGCTCAGTCGGTGGAGCACTTGCCTAGCAATAGCAAGGTTCCTGGTTAAATACCGGCACTCGTCAACTCAGCGTATGACTAGCAGGGATCTGTGTAGTAAAGTGAAGAGCTGATGGTAGGTATTGTGCTCCACCCCAGACGCAAAAACAATCTCCTCTGTCTAGCGCTAGTAAAAAGGGGATGGACTCCCTCGCTGTCTGGATGATACCGACATTAGGCCACCTCATCGACTTTACTTTCTTTAAAGTAATCAAATCCTGAATATATATTATTATAT
>CM042141.1:49120701-49125701 GCA_023376005.1 Doryteuthis pealeii | reverse complement strand
GTGTGGATGGGTATTACCGTTGTGGTTGGATCAGATTGTTTCGAAAAATCAAGTGTCCAAGACCACAAGTAGATCAATCATTAAGAGAGAGCTACTTCTCTGAATTACGGTTACGTGTTCGGAACCATTCATCATCACCAGAATTGGAAGATATTTACCCAGGCATGTAGAACGGATAAAGGTAGAAAAAAAAAAAAAAAGATGCAAAAAAAGCTAAAAGCAAATAAGAAAAAGAGGGAGAGAAAAGACTGATTGCTTTTTGCAGAGTTTTGTCGGTAGAGTCTGAGGTGAGCCGCGAGGGGAGGGGATAAGGCCGCTTGTTGCACATTATGCCTGACAAGACATGCCAAAATCACGAGCATTTGTAACAAAGAGAAAGAAAAAAAAAGAATGTGTATGTGTCTATGGGACCTGGGCGTGGAGTGAAAATACGCGATGTTTTCTACAGCTAATAGCATTTGTCCGACGAATACATCAGGAGATTTGTTCTTGCCGTTCTTTGCAGAATCCAATATATCTTTGTCTGCATCAATGTACACACTAGAAAAAAAATGCTCTATCTTTTCTCGTCTCTATCTTATATATATATATATATATATATATATATATATATATATATATATATATATATATAAGTTAAAAGAAAGGAAATGAATCCGACGGTATGAGTATATAGAAAAAAGATATGAAAACAACACAAAATGCTGTTAAAGTGAAAACATTTTATAATTTCGCTGATATTGAACAATATTTCGATTTTAAGAAAATCGTCATATATATATATATATATATATATATATATTATATATATATATGTGTGTGTGTGTGTGTGTGTGTCTGTGTTATATATACGTTGTGTCTGTGTGTGTCTGTTTATATATATACGTTTGTGTGTGTGTGTGTGTTGTTGTTATTATATACGTTTGTGTGTGTGTCTGTGTTATAATATATACGTTTGTGTGTGTGTGTTGTGTTTATTATATATACGTTGTGTGTGTGTGTGTGTCTGTGTTTATATATATACGTTTGTGTGTGTGTTGTGTCTGTGTTATATATATATACGTTTGTGTGTGTGTGTGTCTGTGTTTATATATATGTGTGTTGTGTGTGTGTGTCTGTGTTTATATATATATATGTGTTGTGTGTGTGTGTGTGTGTCCTGTGTGGTGTGTGTCTATGTTTATATATATACTTTTATGTGTGTGTATGTTTATATATATATATATATATATATATATATATATATATATATATATATATATATAGAGAGAGAGAGAGAGAGAGAGAGAGAGAGAGAGAGAGAGACTATGTCACAAAGGGTGACAGAAAAGTAACTCCCTTTTTGAAACAATTCATATTCTTTTTAATATGAAATTACATTTTTTTAATATGTAGTTAGATTTTTCTCATCATCTTTAATGTATGTTTCTTGATATATGGCAATTAAATATGTGATGTTTTTCTTTTCAAACAGGTTAATTTGTTTAAAATTCGAGCCCGATAAAGCTGACTGGACGTTGAACTCTAATTTAATTCTAATTACAGAGTGGCTTGAGAGGCAACCGGTGAATGCTGGTACCTATATAGAATTTTGAATAAAAATAATGATTCAGAAATAAATTATAAGTACCGAGATGGGAAATTTTGAATCTGAGGCAGATGTTGGTTAGTTGATTAGATTTTAGGGCATGTCAACGCTTATTTGGTTATTTTATGCCGAAAACATTTTGATTCATTCATTCTTGATGGGTATTCAATTTTTTTAAAACTCATTTTATTTTAAATATTGTTAAACACATTTTTCTATGCAACATTTAACAGGTACTACCACTCCGGGTCAGAATGGACCTGGTAGTAATGATGATGTAGGGGCATTCAACATTCCCCAGAGATCCAGAACTTCACCATCATATAGAGTTTAACTCCATACCCAGGACATTACAACCCTCAGTAACCACTTTCTAGCTCATATATGATTAAAAGGGTTGGGGATTGGCATGACGGCAATGGCGTTGGACAATCATATAGGTTCTAGGGCTTGACGTGACCAGCCGATTGATCAGAGAGGGACTCTCCGATCGCCCGTCTATTCTAAATAGGACCAAAACTGTAGTGTTGCATAGCGTTGACTGCTCAGCCTTCAGGGTTCCATCTCTAAGCATCAGGGACCACCAACCACAACCAACAGGTGGCCTGCAGAGGTGCAGTCGGTGAATCCTAAAGCCCCAGCCGAGTCGGTTTATGAGGCAGATCCCACAACTATTCCCTTCATTTTGTGGATTGTATAACGATCAATACTTCAATAATCATGTAGATTGAACACGGGGTCTATACTAGCACACACCCATATATATATATATATATATATATATATATATATATATATATATATATATATATATATATATATACATTACATTTATGTAAACATATCCGTATTTATGTTGAATAAAGACGGTATAAACACTATAGATGTGAACGTGCAAAAACGTGACCCCCGTGTTTCGAACGTTGTTAACCTAAATTGAGTTACATGACAAGTAATATGATCAGTTTGGAATAAGAAACCTCGGAAAAACACAAACAACCCACTTGAGTCACAAATAAGCTGGGACTCTCACACCATAACGCAGAAAATAAATGTACGCAGGTACATAGAAAAAAAACACGTCACCAAGCAAATAAGCCTAGTGAGACGATAAATAAGTAATGTGATGACTAATACAGAAAGAGGGAAAAAAGATCGTTATTCAAAAAACATTATATATATTATATATATATATATATATATATATATATATATATATACTGTGTGTATGCTTGGAAGTCTATGCGTGTGAGATTTTATGTGTTTTATATCAATCTATCTTCATTAGCGTGTGTGTATGTGCCTAAGTTTGTTTGTGTATGTTTATATATACATATACATACATATATGTATATACTTACATACACACACACACACACACATATATATATATATATAGTGTGCGTGTATGTATACGTCAATGCATGTGAGATTGTGAGTGTGTTTTTATATCAATCCATCTTAATTTGTGTGAGTGTCTGTGTAGGTGTGTGCTTTTGTGTGTACGTATATGTGAGTTTATGTGATATAAGGAAAACATTGTAAAATAAAAGGAAACAGGTAAATAAAGTAAGAAAAATGATGAATTATCGACAGAAGGGGGGGAAGTGTATTTACAGAATGAATAAGACATAAAAAAATACAAAGTAAATATGAAGAAATAAATGGATGAATGAATGAAAGAAAAAGAAAGAAAAGAAAAGAAAAGAAAGACAGAAAGAAAGAAAGATAGAAAAGTTTAGGCAAAAAGAGAAATTGATAAAATGCTGAAAAATGATTTTTTTAAATAATTACAAACGAAAGAGAGGAAGAAAAAACATATGAAGGAACAGAAAGAGGAAGGAAGTGAAAAAAAAAAGAAAGAAAGAGAATATGTAAGAAAAGAAGTAAAATAAAAATGGTTAAAAAAAGTAAAGAAGGAAATGAATAAAGAAAGAAATACAAAAAAAAAACTAAAAAGAAAAAAAATGTTAAGATGAACCTGAAAAAAGGGAAGAAAGAGAAAACACGAAGAAAAAGAAAAAAGAAGTGAAAGAAAGAAGTTATTCTTTCTTTCACTTCTCTTTTCAAAGGACGAAAAAGGAAAATCAACGAGAAAGGAAAGAAATCTAGAAATAGATCCAGATAGAAAGAAAAGAAGAAAGGAAGGGAGAGACGATCCCAAATAAATTTTTAGGAAGAAAAAGGAGAGAAAATTACAAAAAGAAAAATAGAATCTATTAAAATCAAAACAGGAAGAAAAAATGAACCAAAAATTGAAAAGAAAGAAAAAAAGAAAGAATGAAAGAAAGAATGAAAGAAAGATGATCACTATAAAAAATAAAGATTGAAAATAAAAAGGCACAACACTTTTGTAAAGCAAATTAAAAAAAGAAAAGAGGAAAAAGGAAAAAATAAGAAAAGTATCATAAACCTTTTTATTTATATATTTTGAATGTTTGTTTATAAATCTCTACGAACGAACACGAATTCTTCTTTATTCAGTGTTTATTTATTTCGTATTGACTCCATTTTTCTTCTCCTTCTTTGAATAGACGCTTTTAACTGTCTAACAAAAACATTATTCAACAACTCCCTCGATATTTTCGAAGCTCTCTTAATTATTCATCAACTGGATTTGCTCCGCTCGGATTGACCTCAACAGACAAAGAAAGTTACATTTAAAAGAAAATCTCAGCTTTTTAAAATCTAATATATTATCCTCCAATCTTTTGGCGTACAGATAATATAAATCTTCATTTTGTTTTGAGAATATAAACCCATTTAATGAAATATATTTAGAAGGGAAACGCAGAAAGCAAACAGAAAATATAAACGAAAACATGAGGTCAAATGCAATGAAAATAAAGTAATAAATAAATGAAAAATCTCTAAAATTTCAGTTAAATTCTAAATTCTAATTACCAATTTAACCGCAAAATATGTTAAGGAACTGATGGAAACTTCTAGGTTACATATAGTGATCTAAAGAACCAAATAAAAAATATCTATCAAGTAAAAATGGCAACAACGTTGAAAAAAAACTGGTTAAAAATAAGACCCTCAAAATCCTCCAAGATGAAATGCAACAATGTCAATCCTGATTATTTGGTGTTGCTTATCCACCGAATTTTTGTTTCTTGTGAATCGTAAGTAAATTAATGTCGTCGGGTGGCCTAAAGTCGGTATCAGCCAAACAGCGAGGAGTCTGTCCCCTTTTCTCTAGGGCTAGACAAAGTGATTATTTGTTGCATCTTAGATGGAGCGCCACACCAAACACCACTTCCTTACTTTACCGCACTACTCCTACGCTGAGTTGGCGAAGGCCGGTATCAAACCAGGAATGTTGTGGTTTCTGGCCGAACGCTCTACCGACTGAGCTAAACCGGCTCTTATTAGTAGACCGAATAAATTATTATCAATCAAGCCAACA
>CM042141.1:49105701-49115701 GCA_023376005.1 Doryteuthis pealeii | reverse complement strand
CAATGAGCAATTCAGATAGATAGATATAAAGTCAGTTAATGTAATCTATAGTCACGTAATCAATTGATCAAATAATGAAAGAAAGAAGAAAGATAGAAAAAAAACGCCACAACAACAACAACAACAAAAAGGCGGTAAAGTTATGACACGTGACAAAGAAAAAATACCAAATTCTGACTTTATCAAAACCCTTCTAATTCCTCCATTCCAAATACAAAAAGTAAATTTTCTCTACTTAGTTGTAAATACTATGTTGTCGACGAAACTTAGAATAATCTCTACTGAAGAGCAAGACCCCTCCCCCCCAAAAAAAAAAAAAATATAGTCAAGTGCATTTGGTAATGATGGTCCAGTTCTGGATATGATGCGAGTATAAAGTGTCCTCTTATTTCTATTATTCCCATGTCTCCTCTATCCGAGTGTTAGTACCGGTTAGGGACTCATCTATCGGTCAAAATAATATATTTTGAAATTTCTTTCAATTGGATGGGGATTCTTGATATCATATAAACTTGCGCAAAATCTCAGAAAACTGTAAATATAAATAAATATAAACATATATATGCGCAGTTTCCTAGCCGTTGGCATAAAATACTCCAGATGTGTTGACAGGCCGTTAAATTTTAATCAATAATCAATCATGTTAGCATCAGATTATATATATATATATATATATATATATATATATATATATATATATATATATATGTGTGTGTGTGTGTGTGTGTGTGTGTGTGTAATCACCATTATAAAAAAGTAAGTAAAGTCATCGGTGTGACCTAAAGTCGGTATCTGCCAGACAGCGAGGAAATCTAACCCCTTTTCTCTTGTGCTAGACCAAGGATAGGTTTTAGTGTCTGAGGTGGAGTACTACACCTACCACCAGCTCCTAGTATTATTGCACAGATCCCTGTGCTACACACACCCTGAATTGGCGAGACCAATATCGAACCAGGAATCTTGTGGTTCCCAGGCGGTCGCTCTCTCGACTGAGCTAAACCAGTCCTAATAATATACTATCCGGAGTTACATTTTGATTTTTTTTAAATCCAGAATTCCCTTTTTAATTTTGGATTCATGAATAGAGAATGGATTTCTTGTCCATTGGATGAATAAAAACTAAAATAACTGAAAAGAAGAACGCCCCTCGACGGCATCCCTGTAAGGTTTCGTCGTCTCGTCTCTCCGTCTCTTCCATTCTACATTCAAGCAGTTCCGATCTTTGCGCATTCCGTCTCCGAACCACCGCCCCTGCCGCCATCTCTTTGTGGGTAAAAAGGGACTCGACGAAGCGACTTGTTCCCCCATCTGTCCAACTGGCTTTCAGGTGCAAGGGAAATTAAAGCCATAAAACTACCGTAAATCTCTCTACGACTGCCAATTGCCATTACCCCTACCAATACATCATGGCCTCTCTCTGTCTGCCTGTCCATGTGCCTCGGTCTCATCTGCTGCACAAACGCAACCTTTCTGTTTCTCCCTCTATCTCAATGTCTAGCCTTCGGCCAGTATGTCTCCAAGCAAAACACTACATATATATATATATATATATATATATATATATATATATATGTGTGTGTGTGTGTGTGTGTGTGTGTGTGTGTGTTTGTGTGTGTGTGTGTGTGTGAGCTCAACCTTGAAAATAAATGACGTCACTAACACGTGATACAATATAGTGTTAACTATTAACTTTTATTTAGAGTGGAACGTTTCGAATTTCAGATATACGAATATTATATATATATATATATATATATATATATATATATATATAATTATCATTATTTTTTGAGATTCATTGTCTGGTTGTAACCGAAACTACGTCTCTGCTTACGTGAGAATAACCTCAGGAAATTCGTAAGTTTATCAATGAATGTTTATAGTCAAAAGCATTCATACATAGAATAAATCTTATTTATTAACGATGTCTCTAAAAAATCTAAATTCTACAATGTGTCTTATATTTCACTAAAAATGTAAAGTTTTATATGATATATGGTGTGGTTTAATTTGCATACATAATTCATTGGTGTTATTTTCAGTAATATTATTGTTTTATACACCAAGGTATTAAAATAAATCACATGAATGATTTTATATCGAAACCAATTAAAATATAATTAAAATTACTATTATCTTTTATATGTGTTCTTATTTAATTGTCTGAGTCTTTCTAACTAGAAATTCAATTATATTAAGTCTTAAATACTTACTCCCGGAAAGTGTATATTATTGCTAGTATAGATCTGAAATTCCGAACACCATCTACTCTAAATAACATTGAAAAAACGAGGAATAGTTAAGGACATATATATATATATATATAATATATATATATATATATATATGTGTGTGTGTGTGTGTGTGTGTGTGTGTGTGTGTGTGTGTGTGTGTGTGTGATCTTTGCGGTCTTCAGACCAACTGCTTAGTCTGACTAGCGTATCGGCGAGATACTGTCAGTCACCAGGTGCCGTTGACTCCTAGTCCACGCTAACTCATATATATATATACATTATATATTCTTCTATTTGTCCGTTTTTATTTTATTTTGAATTCAAGATAGATACAATGTAGCAATATTCACCGGAAGTTAACCAGACAAGATTAATATTATATATATATATATATATATATATATAAATTCAAACCCATTCTCAACAGATATTACAAAGGTAAGAGACGGGTTTGATTTCTCTAATAACTCATAGAATAATTATATTAACTTGATGCTTCAAAGGAGTCTAATAATAGATGATATAAACTTTTTCTATCAGGGACCCCACTCTCAAAAAGTGTTTTAATACTTTTGAGAGGGGTCCTTGGAAAGGATTTTTCATTTATCACCCTCATTTCATTCATTTTTGTTTCATCCATTCATTCATTTTATCATTAATTTTTAACTATACTAGCAAATATATGCCCCCTCCGGGTGCAAGTATTTAAGTTTTAATGTAATGAAATATCGTATTAAATTAGAAAGTCTAATAAGAAGGCAGATAAAAAGATATGTAACAGAGTGTGGGGTATAATAGAAAAATAGAAATGAAACTTACTCTTCCATCACTCCCGTCTTTTATTGCTGAATTTTACTTATTTAACTATTTAGTTAAATTAGGGAATAAAGAATAAAAGACAGTTATTTTTTTTTGTTAATGGATTTCATTTAAGATTCATTGAAGAGATTTTTGCTTATATTCATTAAAATAAAACCAAACAATTAGAAATTAATAATACTAAGCACATATTTAATAAAATCACATTTTTATTATCAATATGCAAATTAGCCTTCCCGTTCACACTGCAAACGGCTATTTTTTGTATATATAAATACAATTGCATGTTATTTGTATGTAGATATGGACAACACTAATAAAAAAAATGAAGCAATTTTATTAATAATTGAGATTTAAATATAAATAAAATCATGGAGAATGTGATGTAAATAACGAAGGGAATTGTGACTTGAGTAGTAATATAGTTTCGGTTACAGACAGAAAAGCACACAATCTCCATTATAATAAGATATATATATATATATATATATATATATATATATATATATATTGAGAGAGAGAGAGAGAGAGAGAGAGAGAGAGAGAGAGAGAAATTGACAAATGAGAGATTGAGTGACTGAATCTGAATAAAAAGCTAAAAAGCCAGTGTGAGAATTCCTTAGCGGATGAGAGTAAAACAACAAAACGACAGTATTAACGAACTGTGTGCAAAGCTTTCAGCTGAATCTGTTTGTGTTAATATCCCATTAATAACATTATAAAATGCATGAGTTGCCAGCAGTCGCTGTCGTTGGTAATTCTTCTCGTCACTTTCATGCCAGATTTACTGACGTGAGACGAAAATATGGGAATGAGGATTTAATAAAACCTTCTCAGATAATCACTTTGTCCGAAGTAATCGCAAAAAATATGTTTCTATTATAACCAGCTTTGATAAGATTGGTGATAGATAGATATATTGTATAATACAAATTCCTGCAGATTGTGTAACGTTTTTGATCCTCATTGCGTACCATTTATGTCATGATAATGTAATCTTTATACACACAAACCCCCCCATATATATATATATATATATATATATATATATATATATATATATATATATATATATATTATTATGAAGTTGATCAAATCAATCTATGTTTCGTAAAGGCTTTTTTTACTGTGTAATCTAATGACACGAGAATTATACTAAATTATTCCTTAGTTCTAGGATTGTGTTTTGTTTTTTAAATCCATTTTATTTGTTTTTGATTAGTCGTAATTTGCAATTAAGTCAAAAACTGACCCGTCTCTCACTTCACATTCTGCCTATCACTTTTCCCCTCTATGTATATCTTGATTACCTCCATGTTATATATGTGAGTTTTCATTGAAATATATATACATATAAATATATATATCGGAGTGGACTATTGTTGGTATCAGCCGGTGACAGCAAGGGAGTCTATACCATTTTCGTTAGCGCTAGATTAGATAGATTGATTTTGCTGAGGTGAAGCGCCACACCTATATTCATGTTTGTTTTATGGTTTAATGGTTAGAGTCGTAGGAATGGATTGTGCTAATCTAGTTCTAATCCTGGACTAGGTTGTTTGCATTTCAGTTTTGGGAAATGTATGTACCCAACTATTGTCCGTCGGGCTATAAGTAAATAGTGGGGCAGACTGGGCTCTTTAACCTTGGTTAGGCAATCAGTCTCGAAGCAGGAAACCTCTGAATGCAAACATTTTAAACTCGATGCAATGGGGATAGTTTCGGTTACAGTCAGACACCTAATCTCCATTATAATAAGACGTGTGCGAAATTGTCTTGTGAAATGCAGAAAAGTCTTGGTTGATTAAGTTGTGATTAGACTGAAGTATCTGTTCAAATAGCATTATCGTTTCAGTAACAATACATAAGTATGTAAAGAGGAAATATGTGCTGTTGTGTATGCAATCGTAAGTGCTTTGGCGTCTTCAGTTTTCATTTGCTTAAAGTTATTCAGAAAATGGAAACAAAGAACTCGGGTCGTATTGTGTACGCGTCGTTGGTTGTTAATGGGCGAACAGTTCTCTAAATGCGCTCGACTTCGTTTCACATTACAAGAGTACACAATGAGAAAAATGAAGAAAAAACAAAATGAAAGAAATGAGACCGAAAACGTACATAGAAAAAAAATCAGGAATACCGTAGTACTGCTGAAAACATGCTAGGGTATATCAAAAATATTTTCATTTTTCTTAAAAATTCTTAAAATCTCTTGCTGTCATTAAATCCAACGTTTACTTAAAAGTGCAAATACACATCATAAATTTATCTCTGATTCTACTGCATATATTGGTCCTCTGTGCAGCATCCATTATCCGCGCAGAGTTGCTCAACGTAGGTCTTTGCTGGGCGGCCCGAACTGGTGTTTCCATGTGCTGGCCTTCACAGAAGAACGTTGTTTATGAGTTCGTTCTTG
Source organism: Doryteuthis pealeii (assembly GCA_023376005.1). Classification (NCBI taxonomy): domain Eukaryota; kingdom Metazoa; phylum Mollusca; class Cephalopoda; order Myopsida; family Loliginidae; genus Doryteuthis; species Doryteuthis pealeii. The sequence continues at coordinate 49,110,235 of CM042141.1, read as the reverse complement.
CTTCTCTAACAGGACCCATCATGTTATGCTCGTCTCATTTGGACTGTTTGAGTTATGGGGGCAAATGACCATACAGCTGCTTTCTTATGGGATGTTGCTTCCACAATTTATTTAGAATCGCACACAGCATTCTTGTGTAGCTACCATATAGCTTATTCTCTCAAAACGGGTACTATTAATCTAGCTCAGAGAGTACCTGGGAATAATGGCATTGACAGAGAACTCCACATTCCCCAGAGCTCCAGAGTTGGAGCCTCACCATCAGATAGAAATGATATAAAGATATTGCACATATTTAAGATGATTAAACGTATTGAGCCTCCAGCATATGGACATGCCCACCAAAGACCTACTTTGACCCACTCTGCGAGGATGCAGGATGCTGCGGAGATGACCTCGTTGGGACAATGAATGATAGAGAGGGTTGACGAGAGATAGTCATGGATATCCGCGCGACATGATGATGACGAATCGTCTTGATTTAAGGCTATGTATCTCTTGTGGGCATTGCTATATTGGTTTGACTTGGCAGGGTAGATTGGGCTGTTTAACCATGGCTAGGTAACCAGTCTAGAAGAAGGAAAACTGAATTACAACCTGTTAAACTCCTCTTAAAAATTGACCTTGTGTCGCATCCTGCTCGTGCGGAGGGGTTTAGTAAGTATATATATTGGTTTGACCGAGAATTTTTCAGAATGGGGATAACTTTGAATTTCTTTACAGAATATTAGATCCCTGAAATGTTTCAATAAATAATGCTTTTATTATAAGGTCAGTCCAAAAAAAAAAAAAACAAAAAAAGAAATCAGAGGAAGTATTTGTGTAACAGTTTTGATGTAAGTTTTTTTTTTTTTAAACTCTATTTCTTCCGTTTTCTTCTTTGTCAAAACAATCGGACACACGTTTCCGTGAAATCTAAGAGTTCCTCACGAATTCCTTACTTTTCTGGCTCGAAGAATGAACTTGACTCTTTCATAAATCATGACGACTTTTCTTAATAAATTTTCCTTTCTGAACCCCACAAACCCTAAATAACTCCACGCCACACCGACTAATAAACAGGTCAGTTCTCTAGATCGTGTTACTCTGATTTTGCCGACCAGAAGCACCAATATCAGTTTAAACAGAATGAATGAAGCAATACACACACACACACACACACACACACATATATATATATATATATATATATATATATATATATATATATATTATCAATCAATCAAAATCTGAAGCATATCTAGATTTCATCTGTATTTTCAGAAAAAAATGCTGATGAAGCCTGTACAACGGGATTTTGCCTTTCATCAAATCTTAAGTTACCTCCATTCATGGGAAAACAATCCTGTGTAAGATAATGAAAAAATATTATTATTATTATTATTATTATTATTATTATTAGTAGTAGTAGTAGTAGTAGTAGTAGTAGTATCTATATATTAATACGCTTGTTCCTTAATCTTCCGACTGTTTTCATCTTGAAACGCATTCTAGTTAAAAATGAGGCCGTCCAACTCTTACAAGATGAAATGCAAAAATGCAAGTCCTGACTATCTGGTGTCACGTATCCATCAAATTCTTATTTCTTATGAGCGTCGTTATTTCAGCTAAATAGTGGACCACACCGCTTTCCTTATAATGAAAGAAAATAAATTAAAGGGACATGCTACACAGAAAAGTATAATAAGAAAGAAAGAAAGAGTAGGGGAAATATAGAAAGAGAGGTAATCGATAAGGCTAATCTGTTTCAATCGATCATAAAATAGGAAAAGAAAGAAAGAAAGAAAAAAGAAAAAAAGGAGAGAGGGTTCAGTCATAATTGCTATACTTTTACGTATAAAAATTGCATCTAATGTTGAAGTTCCAATTGGTGAACTCTGGGGGGGGGAATACTCCTTCATCACTATTTCTGCCAGGTCCACTCTGACCCGGAGTGGTAGTACCTGTTAGGGTCCCATCTATGGGTTAAATAGAAAAACATGAGTTTTAAAAATTGAGTTTAAAAACAATTGAATACCCATCAAGAATTACTAGAACAAAATGTCCCAGGCAAAAAATAACCCAGCAAGGGTTGACAGACAGTAAAATCCAACAAACCAATCCAAAACCATTCATCGCTGTCCGTATCCTTTCTCCGTCCCTCCGTCCGTCCCTCCCTCAATATATTATTCTTATATTTCTGTCTTTTACTTTCGCTAGCTTGTCTTCTTTTATTCTTCCCTATTTAGTTTCCTTCCTCTTTTTTCTCTCTCTATATCTATCTCCTCTCTCTCTCTCTCTCTCTCTCTCTCTATATATATATATATATATATATATATATATATATATATATATATATATATATATATATATATATATATATATATATATCTTTTCTCTCTATATATATATATTATCTATCTTTTCTCTCTCTCCTCTCTCTCTCTCTCTCTCTCTATATATATATATATATATATTATATATATATATATATCTCTCTCTCTCTCTCTCTATATATATATATATATATATATATATATATATGTATGTATATATATATATATATATATCTTCTCTCTCTCTATGTATATATATATATATATATATATATATATATATATATATTATATCTTCTCTCTCTCTATATATATATATATCTCTCTCTCTCTCTCTCTATATATATATATATATATATATATATATATATATATATCTTCTCTCTCTCTCTCTCTATCTCTCTCTCTCTCTATTTGTCTTTCTTTAGAGATTTCTTACTTTCTATCTATATAACTTTCTTACTTTCTTTTTTCCTTTTTTTTTCTTTCTTTAGATGTTTCTTACTTTTTATCTATCTAACTTTCTTACTTTCTATCTATATAACCTTACATTTTTTAAGTGAATATTTCAAAGATTTCATGTATGTATGTATCCGTCTATCTATATTTTTTTCTTTATTTCCTTTGAACTTTTTTTTTTACTTTCTTTCGGTGTATCTATTTAAAACTTAAGATACTGGTTTTCTTCCAGGAATTTTCATGGCCATGTTATGCTACAGCTGACAAATCTCATATTGCATGACAACCAAGAATGAACTTTACATCTTCACCTCCTTTTTCTCTTCTTCCAACCCTTAAAACACAGGATGACTGCCCAATAACCACGAAAAAAAAATAGCAAAGACAATTGTTTGAAAAAAATCATCTCATGAAACCCAATCTGTGAACTGGAGAAAGAAATCTTAAGATCTCCATTTCTCTAAACTGATTTTTCTTTCTGTTTCTTTGACGATTAAAATGGGTGAAATGAGTGAGGAAAAAAAATCAGACTCTGCAGATTTATTTCTATTTTCTGAAGAAAATCATTTCATTGAAAAAATAAGAACAGAAAAAGAAACAGAAAAAATGTGGTAATGAGAAAAATAAACAATTCTTACAAATAAATACGTTTTTGTTCTTACTTTTTATGTTATTGAATTTGTGGCTTCTCGCGTGAAAAGCTAAGAAAAACAGTTTGGAAATTATCGACAAATAATGGTGTGTGTTGATGACAAGTTGGGACCCTTGATAAAAAATATTGCCGATGGTTGGTTAGTAACGGTGTTAACAAAGCTTGGATAATTTTTTCTGTGTGTGTGATGTGGGACCGCCTGCTAAGAAGACAAAAATACAGAGATAAAGAAAGATCAAATCCTTTTTGTAAAGTTAGGAAGGCTGAAGTTACATATTTAGGTATGTAGGTAAATATTTTTTTAACGGAATCGAATCAAATTTGTTGCCGTTTCGGCATATTTTTTTGGACGGTTGCTTTGTGAGCAATAAGAATATGGAGGATAAGAGAAGGGAAAAGTGTGAAGGATAACTGCAGACATGAGAGAATGAATATGAAGAATGTATATGAGGAAAGAGAATGGTGTAAAAGATTTAGAAAAAATCTAGGAAGAGAGGTAAAGATAAAAAAGGAAAGAAGGGTTCAAATGGGGAATAGATAAATAAATAGAAAGAAAATACACAAAAAAGTTTTGAAGAAATAGATAAAGAACGAATGAATGAAAAAAAGAAAGAATAAAAGAATGAATATTGTATTAAATTATGGAAGCATAGTAAAAAGAAACATAACTGAAAGAAAGGAAGAAAATAGCCCAAAAGATCGGGAGAAATATATAAAAAATGAAGATTGAAAGAAAGAAAAAATGACATAAGAAAGAAAGAAAATATATTAGAAATTGAAATAGTATAAAATGCGCCCAGCAAAAAAAAATAAATAAATAAAAAAAAAGGAGAAGAAAAACAAAGAAAACAGACAAAGACAACTTGTCTTGGGTAAAATAAACATGAAAAAAAGATGAAAAAAGAAAAAAAGAAAAACAGAACAAAAGAAATTATGAAGGAGAAAAATAGAGAGGGAAGAAAAGAAAAAAATGCTACATACAAAATTTAAACCAACATGAAAGAGAAAGTAAGAAAAATACAAGAAAGGATACTAAGGAAAAAGAAAGAAAAACAAAATAATACAGAAAGACAAAATGAATCGTAAAAAGAAGTGAGTTTTTAAAAAA